>CM053153.1:98318814-98501314 GCA_028571685.1 Heterohyrax brucei | reverse complement strand
TGTACTTTCTCTTGTTTCTATCTGTTACCAATCTTGAGAAACTCATACATTCTCTGTTCCCTGTTTCCCAGTCTTAGAAAAGTAGATTTCTTTCTGCGAAAGTGGTGTTTTGACAGTGCTAAGTACTCCTACCTCTATCAACAATGTAAGTTTTACCAATTCTCTAAGTCTCTCTTATTTTCTTGTACTTATACTTGGAATTCTCTTTCTAAACCTCTGTAACTTCTGTAGGTAGATGAATCACTGTGTACTTTCTCTTGTTTCTATCTGTTACCAATCTTGAGAAACTCATACATTCTCTGTTCACTGTTTCCTGGTCTTAGAGAAGTAGATTTCTTCATGAGAAAGTGATGTTTTCACAATGCTAAGTACTCCCAACTCTATCAACAATGTAGGTTTTACCAGTTTTCTAAGTGTCTCTTATTTACTTGTACTTATACTGGGAATTCTCTGTGTAAACCTCTTTAACTTCTCTAGGTACATGAATCACTGTGTACTTTCTGTTGTTTCTATCTGTTACCTATCTTTAGAAACTGATACTTTCTCTGTTCACTGTTTCCCAGTCTTAGAGAATTACATTTCTTTCTGCGAAAGTGCTGTTTTCACAGTGCTAAGTACTCCTAACTCTATCAACAATGTAGGTTTTACCAGTTTTCTAAGTCTCTCTTATTTTCTTGTACTTATACTGGGAATTGTCTGTGTAAACCTCTGTAACTTCTCCAGGTAGATGAATCACTGTGTACTTTCCCTTGTTTCTATCTGTTACCAATCTTGAGAAACTCATACATTCTCTGTTCACTGTTTTCCCGTCTTAGAGAAGTAGATTTCTTTCTGCGAAAGTGCTGTTTTCACAGTGCTAAGTACTACCAACTCTATCAACAATGTAGGTTTTACCATTTTTCTAAGTCTCTTTTATTTTCTTGTACTTATACTTGGAAATCTCTGTGTAAACCTCTGTAACTTTTCCAGGTAGATGAATCACTGTGTACTTTCTCTTGTTTCTATCTGTTACCAATGTTGAGAAACTCATACATTCTCTGTTCACTGTTTCTCGGTCTTAGAGAAGTAGATTTCTTTCTGCGAAAGTGCTGTTTTCACAGTGCTAAGTACTCCCAACTCTATCAACAATGTAGGTTTTACCAGTTTTTTAAGTCTCTCTTATATACTTATACTTATACTGCGAATTCTCTGTGTCAACCACTGTAACTTCTCTAGGAAGATGAATCACTGTGTACTTTCTCTAGTTTCTATGTGTTACCAATCTTTAGAAACTCATACCTTCTCTTTTCACTGTTTCGCGGTATTTGAGAAGTAGATTTCTTTGTGCGAAAGTGATGTTTTCACAATGCTAAGTACTCCCAACTGTATAAACAATGTAGGTTTTACCGGTTTTCTAAGTCTCTCTTATTTAGGTGTACTTATACTGTGAATTGTCTGTGTAAACCTCTGTAACTTCTCTAGGTAGATGAATCATTGTGTACTTTCTCTTGTTTCTATCTGTTACCAATCTTGAGAAACTCGTACATTCTCTGTTCACTGTTTCTCGGTCTTAGACAAGTAGATTTCTCTCTGCGAAAGTGCTGTTTCCACAGTGCTAAGTACTCCCAGCTCTATCACCAATGTAGGTTTTACCAGTTTTCTAAGTCTCTCTTACCTTCTTGTACTTATACTGGGAATTGTCTGTGTAAACCTCTGTAACCTCTCTAGGTACATGAATCACTGTGTACTTTCTGTTGTTTCTATCTGTTACCAATCTTGAGAAACTGATACTTTTTCTGTTGACTGTTTCCCAGTCTTAGAGAAGTAGATTTCTTTCTGCTAAAGTGATGTTTTCACAGTGCTAAGTACTGCTAACTCTATCAACAATGTAGGTTTTACCATTTTCTAAGTCTCTCTTATTTTCTTGTACTTATACTTGGAATTCTTTGTATATACCTCTGTAACTTCTCTAGGTAGATGAATCAATGTGTAGTTTCTCTTGTTTCTATCTGTTACCAATCTTTAGAAACTCATACATTCTCTGTTCACTGTTTCCCGGTCTTAGACAACTAGATTTCTCTCTGCGAAAGTGCTGTTTTCACAGTGCTAAGTACTCCCAACTCTATCAACAATGTAGGTTTTACCAGTTTTCTAAGTCTCTCTTATTTACTTGTACTTATACTGGGAATTCTCTGTGTCAACCTCTGTAACTTCTCTAGGAAGATGAATCACTGGGTACTTTCTCTTGTTTCTATGTGTGACCAATCTTGAGAAAATCATACATTCCCTTTTCACTGTTTCCCGGTCTTAAAGAAGTAGATTTCTTTCTGTGAATGTGCTGTTTTCACAGTGCTAAGTACTCCCAACTCTGTCAATAATGTAGGTTTTACCAGTTTTCTAAGTCTCTCTTATTTTCTTGTACTTATACTTGGAATTCTCTGTGTAAACCTCTGTAACTTCTCCAGGTAGATGAATCACCGTGTACTTTCTCTTCTTTCTATCTGTTAGCATGCATCAGACACTCATAGATTCTCTTTTCACTGTTCCCCGGTCTTAGAGAAGTAGATTTCTTTCTGCGAAAGTGCTGTTTTCACAGTGCTAAGTACTCCCAGCTCTATCAACAATGTAGGTTTTACCAGTTTTCTAAGTCTCTCTTATTTTCTTGTACTTATACTGGGAATTGTCTGTGTAAACCTCTGTAACTTCTCCAGGTAGATGAATCACTGTGTACTTTTTCTTGTTTCTATCTGTTACCAATCTAGACAAAGTCATACATTCTCTGTTCACTGTTTCCCAGTCTTAGAGAAGTAGATTTCTTTCTGCGAAAGTGCTGTTTTCACGGTGCTAAGTACCCCTAACTCTATCAACAATGTAGATTTTATCAGTTTTCTAAGTCTCTCTTATTTTCTTGTTTATATTTGGAATTCTTTGTATAAACCTCTCTAACTTCTCTAGGTAGATGAATCAATGTGTACTTTCTCTTGTTTCTATCTGTTACGAATCTTGAGAAACTCATACATTCTGTTCACTGTTTACTGGTCTTAGAGAAGTAGATTTTTTCATGAGAAAGTGATGTTTTCACAATGCTAAATACTCAAAACTCTATCAACAATGTAGGTTTTACCAGTTTTCTAAGTCTCTCTTATTTTCTTGTACTTATACTGGGAATTCTCTGTGTAAACCATTTGTAACTTCTCTAGGTACATGAATCACTGTGTACTTTCTGTTGTTTCTATCTGTTACCAATCTTTAGAAACTGATACTTTCTCTGTTCACTGTTTCCCAGGCTTAGAGAAGTAGATTTCTTTCTGCGAATGTGCTGTTTTTACAGTGCTACGTACTCCTACCTCTATCAACAATGTAGGTTTTACCAGTTTTCTAAGTCTCTTTTATATACTTGTACTTATACTGGGAATTCTCTGTGTAAACCTCTGTAACTTCTCTAGGTAGATGAATCATTGTGTACTTTCTCTTGTTTCTATCTGTTACCAATCTTGAGAAACTCATACATTCTCTGTTCACTTTTTCCCGGTCTTAGACAACTAGATTTCTCTCTGTGAAAGTGCTGTTTCCACAGTGCTAAGTACTCCCAGCTCTATCAACAATGTAGGTTTTACCAGTTTTCTAGTCTCTCTTACCTTCTTGTACTTATACTGGGAATTCTCTCTGTAAACGTCTGTAACTTCTCTAGGTACATGAATCACTGTGTACTTTCTGTTGTTTCTATCTGTTACCAATCTAGAGAAAGTCATACATTATCTTTTCACTGTTTCGCGGTATTAGAGAAGTAGATTTCTTTGTGCGAAAGTGATGTTTTCACAATGCTAAGTACTCCCAACTCTATCAACAATGTAGGTTTTACCCGTTTTCTAAGTCTCTCTTATTTACTTGTACTTATACTGGGAATTCTCTGTGTAAACCTCTGTAACTTCCCTAGGTAGATGAATCATTGTGTACTTTCTCTTGTTTCTATCTGTTACCAATCTTGAGAAACTCATACATTCTCTGTTCACTGTTTCCCGGTCTTAGAGAAGTAGATTTCTTTCGGCGAAAGTGATGTTTTCACACTGCTAAGTACTCTCAACTCAGTCAACAATGTAGGTTTTAACTGTTTTCTAAGTCTCTTTTATTTTCTTGTACTTATACTAGGAATTCTCTGTGTAAACCTCTGTAACTTCTCTAGCGAGATGAATCACTGTGTACTTTCTCTTATTTCTATCTGTTACCAATCTTGAGAAACTCATACATTCTCTGTTCACTGTTTCCCCGTCTTAGAGAAGTAGATTTCTTTCTGCGCAAGTGCTGTTTTCACAGTGCTAAGTACTCTCAGCTCTATCAACAATGTAGGTTTTACCAGTTTTCTAAGTCTCTCTGATTTTCCTGTACTTATACTGGGAATTCTCTGTGTAAACGTCTGTAACTTCTCTAGGTAGATGAATCACTGTGTACTTTCTCTTGTTTCTATCTGTTACCAATCTTGAGAAACTCATACCTTCTCTTTTCACTGTTTCGCGGTATTAGAGAAGTAAATTTCTTTGGGCGAAAGTGATGTTTTCACAATGCTAAGTACTCCTAACTCTATCAACAATGTAGGTTTTACCGGTTTTCTAAGTTTCTCTTATTTACTTATACTTATACTTGGAATTCTCTGTGTAAACCTCTGTAACTTCTCCAGGTAGACGAATCACTGTGTACTTTCTCTCGTTTCTATCTGTTACCAATCTTGAGAAACTCATACATTCTCTGTTCAATGTTTCCCAGTCTTAAAAAAGTAGATTTCTTTCTGCGAAAGTGCTGTTTTGACAGTGCTAAGTACTCCTAGCTCTATCAACAATGTAAGTTTTACCAGTTTTCTAAGTCTCTCTTATTTTCTTGTTCTTATACTTGGAATTCTCTGTGTAAACCTCTGTAACTTTTCGAGGTAGATGAATCACTGTGTACTTTCTCTTGTTTCTATCTGTTACCATACATCAGACACTCATACATTCACTTTTCACTGTTTCCCGGTCTTAGAGAAGTAGATTTCTTTCTGCGAAAGTGCTGTTTTCACAGTGCTAAGTACTCCCAACTCTATCAACAATGTAGGTTTTACCAGTTTTTTAAGTCTCTCTTATATACTTGTACTTATACTGCGAATTCTCTGTGTCAACCACTGTAACTTCTCTAGGAAGATGAATCACTGTGTACTTTCTCTAGTTTCTATGTGTTACCAATCTTTAGAAACTCATACCTTCTCTTTTCACTGTTTCGCGGTATTTGAGAAGTAGATTTCTTTGTGCGAAAGTGATGTTTTCACAATGCTAAGTACTCCCAACTGTATAAACAATGTAGGTTTTACCGGTTTTCTAAGTCTCTCTTATTTAGGTGTACTTATACTGTGAATTGTCTGTGTAAACCTCTGTAACTTCTCTAGGTAGATGAATCATTGTGTACTTTCTCTTGTTTCTATCTCTTACCAATCTTGAGAAACTCGAACATTCTCTGTTCACTGTTTCTCGGTCTTAGACAAGTAGATTTCTCTCTGCGAAAGTGCTGTTTCCACAGTGCTAAGTACTCCCAGCTCTATCACCAATGTAGGTTTTACCAGTTTTCTAAGTCTCTCTTACCTTCTTGTACTTATACTGGGAATTGTCTGTGTAAACCTCTGTAACCTCTCTAGGTACATGAATCACTGTGTACTTTCTGTTGTTTCTATCTGTTACCAATCTTGAGAAACTGATACTTTTTCTGTTCACTGTTTCCCAGTCTTAGAGAAGTACATTTCTTTCTGCTAAAGTGCTGTTTTCACAGTGCTAAGTACTGCTAACTCTATCAACAATGTAGGTTTTACCATTTTCTAAGTCTCTCTTATTTTCTTGTACTTATACTTGGAATTCTTTGTATATACCTCTGTAACTTCTCTAGGTAGATGAATCAATGTGTACTTTCTCTTGTTTCTATCTGTTACCAATCTTTAGAAACTCATACATTCTCTGTTCACTGTTTCCTGGTCTTAGAGAAGTAGACTTCTTCATGAGAAAGTAATGTTTTCACAATGCTAAGTACTCCCAACTCTATCAACAATGTAGGTTTTACCAGTTTTCCAAGTCTCTCTTATTTTCTTGTACTTATACTTGGAATTCTCTGTGTAAACCTCTGTAACTTCTCCAGGTAGATGAATCACTGTGTACTTTCTCTTGTTTCTATCTGTTACCAATCTTGAGAAACTCATACATTCTCTGTTCACTGTTTCTCGGTCTTACAGAAGTAGATTTCTTTGTGCGAAAGTGCTGTTTTCACAGTGCTAAGTACTCCCAACTCTATCAACAATGTAGGTTTTACCAGTTTTCTAAGTCTCTCTTATTTTCTTGTACTTATACTGGGAATTCTCTGTGTAAACGTCTGTAACTTCTCTAGGTGGATGAATCACTGAGTACTTTCTCTTGTTTCTATCTTTTACCAATCTTGAGAAACTCATACGTTCTCTGTTTACTGTTTCCCGGTCTTAGACTAGTAGATTTCTCTCTGCGAAAGTGCTGTTTTCACAGTACTAAGTACTCCCAACTCTATCAACAATGTAGGTTTAACCAGTTTTCGAAGTCTCTCTTATTTTCTTGTACTTATAATTGGAATTCTCTGTGTAAACCTCTGTAACGTCTCTAGGTAGATGAATCACTGTGTACTTTCTCTTGTTTCTATGTGTTACCAATCTTGAGAAACTCATACATTGTCCTTTCACTGTTTCGCGGTATTAGAGAAGTAGATTTCTTTGTGCGAAAGTGCTGTTTTCACAGTGCTAAGTACTCCCAACTCTATCAACAATGTAGGTTTTACCAGTTTTCTAAGTCTCTCTTATTTACTTGTACTTATACTGGGAATTCTCTGTGTAAACCTCTATAACTTCTCTAGGTAGATGAATCATTGTGTACTTTCTCTTGTTTCTATCTGTTACAAATCTTGAGAAACTCGTAAATTCTCTGTTCACTGTTTCCCGGTCTTAGACAAGTAGATTTCTCTCTGTGAAAGTGCTGTTTCCACAGTGCTAAGTACTCCCAGCTCTATCAACAATGTAGGTTTTACCAGTTTTCTAGTCTCTCTTACCTTCTTGTACTTATACTGGGAATTCTCTCTGTAAACGTCTGTAACTTCTCTAGGTACATGAATCACTGTGTACTTTCTGTTGTTTCTATCTGTTACCAATCTTGAGAAAGTCATACATTATCTTTTCACTGTTTCGCGGTATTAGAGAAGTAGATTTCTTTGTGCGAAAGTGATGTTTTCACAATGCTAAGTACTCCCAACTCTATCAACAATGTAGGTTTTACCCGTTTTCTAAGTCTCTCTTATTTACTTGTACTTATACTGGGAATTCTCTGTGTAAACCTCTGTAACTTCCCTAGGTAGATGAATCATTGTGTACTTTCTCTTGTTTCTATCTGTTACCAATCTTGAGAAACTCATACATTCTCTGTTCACTGTTTCCCGGTCTTAGAGAAGTAGATTTCTTTCGGCGAAAGTGATGTTTTCACACTGCTAAGTACTCTCAACTCAGTCAACAATGTAGGTTTTACCTGTTTTCTAAGTCTCTTTTATTTTCTTGTACTTATACTAGGAATTCTCTGTGTAAACCTCTGTAAATTCTCTAGCGAGATGAATCACTGTGTACTTTCTCTTATTTCTATCTGTTACCAATCTTGAGAAACTCATACATTCTCTGTTCACTGTTTCCCCGTCTTAGAGAAGTAGATTTCTTTCTGCGCAAGTGCTGTTTTCACAGTGCTAAGTACTCCCAACTCTATCAACAATGTAGGTTTTACCAGTTTTCTAAGTCTCTCTTATTTTCTTGTTCTTATACTGGGAATTCTCTGTGTAAACGTCTGTAACTTCTCTAGGTAGATGAATCACTGTGTACTTTCTCTTGTTTCTATCTGTTACCAATCTTGAGAAACTCATACCTTCTCTTTTCACTGTTTCGCTGTATTAGAGAAGTAGATTTCTTTGTGCGAAAGTGATCTCTTCACAATGCTAAGTACTCCCAACTCTATCAGCAATGTAGGTTTTACCGGTTTTCTATGTTTCTCTTATTTACTTGGACTAATACTGGGAATTCTCTGTGTAAACCACTATAACTTCTCCAGGTAGATGAATCATTGTGTACTTTCTCTTGTTTCTATCTGTTACCAATCTTGAGAAACTCGTACATTCTCTGTTCACTGTTTCCCGGTCTTAGACAAGTAGATTTCTCTGTGTGAAAGTGCTGTTTCCACAGTGCTAAGTACTCCCAGCTCTATCAACAATGTAGGTTTTACCAGTTTTCTAGTCTCTCTTACCTTCTTGTACTTATACTGGGAATTCTCTCTGTAAACGTCTGTAACTTCTCTAGGTACATGAATCACTGTGTACTTTCTGTTGTTTCTATCTGTTACCAATCTTGAGAAAGTCATACATTATATTTTCACTGTTTCGCGGTATTAGAGAAGTAGATTTCTTTGTGCGAAAGTGATGTTTTCACAATGCTAAGTACTCCCAACTCTATCAACAATGTAGGTTTTACCCGTTTTCTAAGTCTCTCTTATTTACTTGTACTTATACTGGGAATTCTCTGTGTAAACCTCTGTAACTTCCCTAGGTAGATGAATCATTGTGTACTTTCTCTTGTTTCTATCTGTTACCAATCTTGAGAAACTCATACATTCTCTGTTCACTGTTTCCCGGTCTTAGAGAAGTAGATTTCTTTCGGCGAAAGTGATGTTTTCACACTGCTAAGTACTCTCAACTCAGTCAACAATGTAGGTTTTACCTGTTTTCTAAGTCTCTTTTATTTTCTTGTACTTATACTAGGAATTCTCTGTGTAAACCTCTGTAAATTCTCTAGCGAGATGAATCACTGTGTACTTTCTCTTATTTCTATCTGTTACCAATCTTGAGAAACTCATACATTCTCTGTTCACTGTTTCCCCGTCTTAGAGAAGTAGATTTCTTTCTGCGCAAGTGCTGTTTTCACAGTGCTAAGTACTCCCAACTCTATCAACAATGTAGGTTTTACCAGTTTTCTAAGTCTCTCTTATTTTCTTGTTCTTATACTGGGAATTCTCTGTGTAAACGTCTGTAACTTCTCTAGGTAGATGAATCACTGTGTACTTTCTCTTGTTTCTATCTGTTACCAATCTTGAGAAACTCATACCTTCTCTTTTCACTGTTTCGCTGTATTAGAGAAGTAGATTTCTTTGTGCGAAAGTGATCTCTTCACAATGCTAAGTACTCCCAACTCTATCAGCAATGTAGGTTTTACCGGTTTTCTATGTTTCTCTTATTTACTTGTACTAATACTGGGAATTCTCTGTGTAAACCACTATAACTTCTCCAGGTAGATGAATCATTGTGTACTTTCTCTTGTTTCTATCTGTTACCAATCTTGAGAAACTCATACATTATCTGTTCACTGTTTCCCGGTCTTAGAGAAGTAGATTTCTTTCTGCGAAAGTGCTGTTTTCACAGTGCTAAGTACTCCAAGCTCTATCAACAATGTAGGTTTTATCAGTTTTCTAAGTCTCTCTTACTTTCTTGTACTTATACTTGGAATTCTCTGTGTAAACCTCTGTAACTTCTCCAGGTAGATGAATCACTGTGTACTTTCTCTTGTTTCTATCTGTTACCATACATCAGACACTCATACATTCTCTTTTCACTGTTTCCCGGTCTTAGAGAAGTAGATTTCTTTCTGCGAAAGTGCTGTTTTCAGAGTGCTAAGTACTCCCAACTCTATCAACAATGTAGGTTTTACCAGTTTTCTAAGTCTCTCTTATTTTCTTGTACTTATACTTGGAATTGTCTGTGTAAACCTCTGTAACTTCTCCAGGTAGATGAATCACTGTGTACTTTCTCTTGTTTCTATCTGTTACCAATCTTGAGAAACTCATACGTTCTCTGTTTACTGTTTCCCGGTCTTAGACAAGTAGATTTCTCTCTGCGAAAGTGCTGTTTTCACAGTACTAAGTACTCCCAACTCTATCAACAATGTAGGTTTAACCAGTTTTCGAAGTCTCTCTTATTTTCTTCTACTTATACTTGGAATTCTCTGTGTAAACCTCTGTAACGTCTCTAGGTAGATAAATCACTGTGTACTTTCTCTTGTTTCTATGTGTTACCAATCTTGAGAAACTCATACATTGTCTTTTCACTGTTTCGCGGTATTAGAGAAGTAGATTTCTTTGTGCGAAAGTGCTGTTTTCACAGTGCTAAGTACTCCCAACTCTATCAACAATGTAGGTTTTACCAGTTTTCTAAGTCTCTCTTATTTACTTGTACTTATACTGGGAATTCTCTGTGTAAACCTCTTTAACTTCTCTAGGTACATGAATCACTGTGTACTTTCTGTTGTTTCTATCTGTTACCTATCTTTAGAAACTGATACTTTCTCTGTTCACTGTTTCCCAGTCTTAGAGAATTACATTTCTTTCTGCGAAAGTGCTGTTTTCACAGTGCTAAGTACTCCTAACTCTATCAACAATGTAGGTTTTACCAGTTTTCTAAGTCTCTCTTATTTTCTTGTACTTATACTTGGAATTCTCTATGTAAACCTCTGTAACTTCTCCAGGTAGATGAATCACTGTGTACTTTCCCTTGTTTCTATCTGTTACCAATCTTGAGAAAGTCATACATTCTCTGTTCACTGTTTCCCCGTCTTAGAGAAGTAGATTTCTTTGTGCGAAAGTGCTGTTTTCACAGTGCTAAGTACTCCCAACTCTATCAACAATGTAGGTTTTACCAGTTTTCTAAGTCTCTCTTATTTTCTTCTACTTATACTTGGAATTCTCTGTGTAAACCTCTGTAACTTCTCCAGGTAGACGAATCACTGTGTACTTTCTCTTGTTTCTATCTGTTACCAATCTTGAGAAACTCATACATTCTCTGTTCAATGTTTCCCAGTCTTAAAAAAGTAGATTTCTTTCTGCGAAAGTGCTGTTTTGACAGTGCTAAGTACTCCTAGCTCTATCAACAATGTATGTTTTACCAGTTTTCTAAGTCTCTCTTATTTTCTTGTTCTTATACTTGGAATTCTCTGTGTAAACCTCTGTAACTTCTCTAGGTAGATGAATCACTGTGTACTTTCTCTTGTTTCTATCTCTTACCATACATCAGACACTCATACATTCACTTTTCACTGTTTCCCGGTCTTAGAGAAGTAGATTTCTTTCTGCGAAAGTGCTGTTTTCACAGTGCTAAGTACTCCCAACTCTATCAACAATGTAGGTTTTACCAGTTTTTTAAGTCTCTCTTATATACTTGTACTTATACTGGGAATTCTCTGTGTCAACCACTGTAACTTCTCTAGGAAGATGAATCACTGTGTACTTTCTCTAGTTTCTATGTGTTACCAATCTTTAGAAACTCATACCTTCTCTTTTCACTGTTTCGCGGTATTTGAGAAGTAGATTTCTTTGTGCGAAAGTGATGTTTTCACAATGCTAAGTACTCCCAACTGTATAAACAATGTAGGTTTTACCGGTTTTCTAAGTCTCTCTTATTTAGGTGTACTTATACTGTGAATTGTCTGTGTAAACCTCTGTAACTTCTCTAGGTAGATGAATCATTGTGTACTTTCTCTTGTTTCTGTTACCAATCTTGAGAAACTCGTACATTCTCTGTTCACTGTTTCTCGGTCTTAGACAAGTAGATTTCTCTCTGCGAAAGTGCTGTTTCCACAGTGCTAAGTACTCCCAGCTCTATCACCAATGTAGGTTTTACCAGTTTTCTAAGTCTCTCTTACCTTCTTGTACTTATACTGGGAATTGTCTGTGTAAACCTCTGTAACCTCTCTAGGTACATGAATCACTGTGTACTTTCTGTTGTTTCTATCTGTTACCAATCTTGAGAAACTGATACTTTTTCTGTTCACTGTTTCCCAGTCTTAGAGAAGTACATTTCTTTCTGCTAAAGTGCTGTTTTCACAGTGCTAAGTACTGCTAACTCTATCAACAATGTAGGTTTTACCATTTTCTAAGTCTCTCTTATTTTCTTGTACTTATACTTGGAATTCTTTGTATATACCTCTGTAACTTCTCTAGGTAGATGAATCAATGTGTACTTTCTCTTGTTTCTATCTGTTACCAATCTTTAGAAACTCATACATTCTCTGTTCACTGTTTCCTGGTCTTAGAGAAGTAGACTTCTTCATGAGAAAGTGATGTTTTCACAATGCTAAGTACTCCCAACTCTATCAACAATGTAGGTTTTACCAGTTTTCCAAGTCTCTCTTATTTTCTTGTACTTATACTTGGAATTCTCTGTGTAAACCTCTGTAACTTCTCCAGGTAGATGAATCACTGTGTACTTTCTCTTGTTTCTATCTGTTACCAATCTTGAGAAACTCATACATTCTCTGTTCACTGTTTCTCGGTCTTACAGAAGTAGATTTCTTTGTGCGAAAGTGCTGTTTTCACAGTGCTAAGTACTCCCAACTCTATCAACAATGTAGGTTTTACCAGTTTTCCAAGTCTCTCTTATTTTCTTGTACTTATACTGGGAATTCTCTGTGTAAACGTCTGTAACTTCTCTAGGTGGATGAATCACTGAGTACTTTCTCTTGTTTCTATCTTTTACCAATCTTGAGAAACTCATACGTTCTCTGTTTACTGTTTCCCGGTCTTAGACTAGTAGATTTCTCTCTGCGAAAGTGCTGCTTTCACAGTACTAAGTACTCCCAACTCTATCAACAATGTAGGTTTAACCAGTTTTCGAAGTCTCTCTTATTTTCTTGTACTTATAATTGGAATTCTCTGTGTAAACCTCTGTAACGTCTCTAGGTAGATGAATCACTGTGTACTTTCTCTTGTTTCTATGTGTTACCAATCTTGAGAAACTCATACATTGTCCTTTCACTGTTTCGCGGTATTAGAGAAGTAGATTTCTTTGTGCGAAAGTGCTGTTTTCACAGTGCTAAGTACTCCCAACTCTATCAACAATGTAGGTTTTACCAGTTTTCTAAGTCTCTCTTATTTACTTGTACTTATACTGGGAATTCTCTGTGTAAACCTCTATAACTTCTCTAGGTAGATGAATCATTGTGTACTTTCTCTTGTTTCTATCTGTTACAAATCTTGAGAAACTCGTACATTCTCTGTTCACTGTTTCCCGGTCTTAGACAAGTAGATTTCTCTCTGTGAAAGTGCTGTTTCCACAGTGCTAAGTACTCCCAGCTCTATCAACAATGTAGGTTTTACCAGTTTTCTAGTCTCTCTTACCTTCTTGTACTTATACTGGGAATTCTCTCTGTAAACGTCTGTAACTTCTCTAGGTACATGAATCACTGTGTACTTTCTGTTGTTTCTATCTGTTACCAATCTTGAGAAAGTCATACATTATCTTTTCACTGTTTCGCGGTATTAGAGAAGTAGATTTCTTTGTGCGAAAGTGATGTTTTCACAATGCTAAGTACTCCCAACTCTATCAACAATGTAGGTTTTACCCGTTTTCTAAGTCTCTCTTATTTACTTGTACTTATACTGGGAATTCTCTGTGTAAACCTCTGTAACTTCCCTAGGTAGATGAATCATTGTGTACTTTCTCTTGTTTCTATCTGTTACCAATCTTGAGAAACTCATACATTCTCTGTTCACTGTTTCCCGGTCTTAGAGAAGTAGATTTCTTTCGGCGAAAGTGATGTTTTCACACTGCTAAGTACTCTCAACTCAGTCAACAATGTAGGTTTTACCTGTTTTCTAAGTCTCTTTTATTTTCTTGTACTTATACTAGGAATTCTCTGTGTAAACCTCTGTAAATTCTCTAGCGAGATGAATCACTGTGTACTTTCTCTTATTTCTATCTGTTACCAATCTTGAGAAACTCATACATTCTCTGTTCACTGTTTCCCCGTCTTAGAGAAGTAGATTTCTTTCTGCGCAAGTGCTGTTTTCACAGTGCTAAGTACTCCCAACTCTATCAACAATGTAGGTTTTACCAGTTTTCTAAGTCTCTCTTATTTTCTTGTTCTTATACTGGGAATTCTCTGTGTAAACGTCTGTAACTTCTCTAGGTAGATGAATCACTGTGTACTTTCTCTTGTTTCTATCTGTTACCAATCTTGAGAAACTCATACCTTCTCTTTTCACTGTTTCGCTGTATTAGAGAAGTAGATTTCTTTGTGCGAAAGTGATCTCTTCACAATGCTAAGTACTCCCAACTCTATCAGCAATGTAGGTTTTACCGGTTTTCTATGTTTCTCTTATTTACTTGTACTAATACTGGGAATTCTCTGTGTAAACCACTATAACTTCTCCAGGTAGATGAATCATTGTGTACTTTCTCTTGTTTCTATCTGTTACCAATCTTGAGAAACTCATACATTATCTGTTCACTGTTTCCCGGTCTTAGAGAAGTAGATTTCTTTCTGCGAAAGTGCTGTTTTCACAGTGCTAAGTACTCCAAGCTCTATCAACAATGTAGGTTTTATCAGTTTTCTAAGTCTCTCTTACTTTCTTGTACTTATACTTGGAATTCTCTGTGTAAACCTCTGTAACTTCTCCAGGTAGATGAATCACTGTGTACTTTCTCTTGTTTCTATCTGTTACCATACATCAGACACTCATACATTCTCTTTTCACTGTTTCCCGGTCTTAGAGAAGTAGATTTCTTTCTGCGAAAGTGCTGTTTTCAGAGTGCTAAGTACTCCCAACTCTATCAACAATGTAGGTTTTACCAGTTTTCTAAGTCTCTCTTATTTTCTTGTACTTATACTTGGAATTGTCTTTGTAAACCTCTGTAACTTCTCCAGGTAGATGAATCACTGTGTACTTTCTCTTGTTTCTATCTGTTACCAATCTTGAGAAACTCATACGTTCTCTGTTTACTGTTTCCCGGTCTTAGACAAGTAGATTTCTCTCTGCGAAAGTGCTGTTTTCACAGTACTAAGTACTCCCAACTCTATCAACAATGTAGGTTTAACCAGTTTTCGAAGTCTCTCTTATTTTCTTCTACTTATACTTGGAATTCTCTGTGTAAACCTCTGTAACGTCTCTAGGTAGATAAATCACTGTGTACTTTCTCTTGTTTCTATGTGTTACCAATCTTGAGAAACTCATACATTGTCTTTTCACTGTTTCGCGGTATTAGAGAAGTAGATTTCTTTGTGCGAAAGTGCTGTTTTCACAGTGCTAAGTACTCCCAACTCTATCAACAATGTAGGTTTTACCAGTTTTCTAAGTCTCTCTTATTTACTTGTACTTATACTGGGAATTCTCTGTGTAAACCTCTGTAACTTCTCCAGGTAGATGAATCACTGTGTACTTTCTCTTGTTTCTATCTGTTACCAATCTTGAGAAACTCATACATTCTCTGTTCCCTGTTTCCCAGTCTTAGAAAAGTAGATTTCTTTCTGCGAAAGTGCTGTTTTGACAGTGCTAAGTACTCCTACCTCTATCAACAATGTAAGTTTTACCAATTCTCTAAGTCTCTCTTATTTTCTTGTACTTATACTTGGAATTCTCTGTCTAAACCTCTGTAACTTCTCTAGGTAGATGAATCACTGTGTACTTTCTCTTGTTTCTATCTGTTACCAATCTTGAGAAACTCATACATTCTCTGTTCACTGTTTCCTGGTCTTAGAGAAGTAGATTTCTTCATGAGAAAGTGATGTTTTCACAATGCTAAGTACTCCCAACTCTATCAACAATGTAGGTTTTACCAGTTTTCTAAGTCTCTCTTATTTACTTGTACTTATACTGGGAATTCTCTGTGTAAACCTCTTTAACTTCTCTAGGTACATGAATCACTGTGTACTTTCTGTTGTTTCTATCTGTTACCTATCTTTAGAAACTGATACTTTCTCTGTTCACTGTTTCCCAGTCTTAGAGAATTACATTTCTTTCTGCGAAAGTGCTGTTTTCACAGTGCTAAGTACTCCTAACTCTATCAACAATGTTGGTTTTACCAGTTTTCTAAGTCTCTCTTATTTTCTTGTACTTATACTTGGAATTCTCTATGTAAACCTCTGTAACTTCTCCAGGTAGATGAATCACTGTGTACTTTCCCTTGTTTCTATCTGTTACCAATCTTGAGAAAGTCATACATTCTCTGTTCACTGTTTCCCCGTCTTAGAGAAGTAGATTTCTTTCTGCGAAAGTGCTGTTTTCACAGTGCTAAGTACTACCAACTCTATCAACAATGTAGGTTTTACCATTTTTCTAAGTCTCTCTTATTTTCTTGTACTTATACTTGGAAATCTCTGTGTAAACCTCTGTAACTTTTCCAGGTAGATGAATCACTGTGTACTTTCTCTTGTTTCTATCTGTTACCAATCTTGAGAAACTCATACATTCTCTGTTCAATGTTTCCCAGTCTTAAAAAAGTAGATTTCTTTCTGCGAAAGTGCTGTTTTGACAGTGCTAAGTACTCCTAGCTCTATCAACAATGTAAGTTTTACCAGTTTTCTAAGTCTCTCTTATTTTCTTGTTCTTATACTTGGAATTCTCTGTGTAAACCTCTGTAACTTCTCTAGGTAGATGAATCACTGTGTACTTTCTCTTGTTTCTATCTGTTACCATACATCAGACACTCATACATTCACTTTTCACTGTTTCCCGGTCTTAGAGAAGTAGATTTCTTTCTGCGAAAGTGCTGTTTTCACAGTGCTAAGTACTCCCAACTCTATCAACAATGTAGGTTTTACCAGTTTTTTAAGTCTCTCTTATATACTTGTACTTATACTGTGAATTCTCTGTGTCAACCACTGTAACTTCTCTAGGAAGATGAATCACTGTGTACTTTCTCTAGTTTCTATGTGTTACCAATCTTTAGAAACTCATACCTTCTCTTTTCACTGTTTCGCGGTATTTGAGAAGTAGATTTCTTTGTGCGAAAGTGATGTTTTCACAATGCTAAGTACTCCCAACTCTATCAACAATGTAGGTTTTACCCGTTTTCTAAGTCTCTTATTTACTTGTACTTATACTGGGAATTCTCTGTGTAAACCTCTGTAACTTCCCTAGGTAGATGAATCATTGTGTACTTTCTCTTGTTTCTATCTGTTACCAATCTTGAGAAACTCATACATTCTCTGTTCACTGTTTCCCGGTCTTAGAGAAGTAGATTTCTTTCGGCGAAAGTGATGTTTTCACACTGCTAAGTACTCTCAACTCAGTCAACAATGTAGGTTTTACCTGTTTTCTAAGTCTCTTTTATTTTCTTGTACTTATACTAGGAATTCTCTGTGTAAACCTCTGTAAATTCTCTAGCGAGATGAATCACTGTGTACTTTCTCTTATTTCTATCTGTTACCAATCTTGAGAAACTCATACATTCTCTGTTCACTGTTTCCCCGTCTTAGAGAAGTAGATTTCTTTCTGCGCAAGTGCTGTTTTCACAGTGCTAAGTACTCCCAACTCTATCAACAATGTAGGTTTTACCAGTTTTCTAAGTCTGTCTTATTTTCTTGTTCTTATACTGGGAATTCTCTGTTTAAACGTCTGTAACTTCTCTAGGTAGATGAATCACTGTGTACTTTCTCTTGTTTCTATCTGTTACCAATCTTGAGAAACTCATACCTTCTCTTTTCACTGTTTCGCTGTATTAGAGAAGTAGATTTCTTTGTGCGAAAGTGATCTCTTCACAATGCTAAGTACTCCCAACTCTATCAGCAATGTAGGTTTTACCGGTTTTCTATGTTTCTCTTATTTACTTGGACTAATACTGGGAATTCTCTGTGTAAACCACTATAACTTCTCCAGGTAGATGAATCATTGTGTACTTTCTCTTGTTTCTATCTGTTACCAATCTTGAGAAACTCATACATTATCTGTTCACTGTTTCCCGGTCTTAGAGAAGTAGATTTCTTTCTGCGAAAGTGCTGTTTTCACAGTGCTAAGTACTCCAAGCTCTATCAACAATGTAGGTTTTATCAGTTTTCTAAGTCTCTCTTACTTTCTTGTACTTATACTTGGAATTCTCTGTGTAAACCTCTGTAACTTCTCCAGGTAGATGAATCACTGTGTACTTTCTCTTGTTTCTATCTGTTACCATACATCAGACACTCATACATTCTCTTTTCACTGTTTCCCGGTCTTAGAGAAGTAGATTTCTTTCTGCGAAAGTGCTGTTTTCAGAGTGCTAAGTACTCCCAACTCTATCAACAATGTAGGTTTTACCAGTTTTCTAAGTCTCTCTTATTTTCTTGTACTTATACTTGGAATTGTCTGTGTAAACCTCTGTAACTTCTCCAGGTAGATGAATCACTGTGTACTTTCTCTTGTTTCTATCTGTTACCAATCTTGAGAAACTCATACGTTCTCTGTTTACTGTTTCCCGGTCTTAGACAAGTAGATTTCTCTCTGCGAAAGTGCTGTTTTCACAGTACTAAGTACTCCCAACTCTATCAACAATGTAGGTTTAACCAGTTTTCGAAGTCTCTCTTATTTTCTTCTACTTATACTTGGAATTCTCTGTGTAAACCTCTGTAACGTCTCTAGGTAGATAAATCACTGTGTACTTTCTCTTGTTTCTATGTGTTACCAATCTTGAGAAACTCATACATTGTCTTTTCACTGTTTCGCGGTATTAGAGAAGTAGATTTCTTTGTGCGAAAGTGCTGTTTTCACAGTGCTAAGTACTCCCAACTCTATCAACAATGTAGGTTTTACCAGTTTTCTAAGTCTCTCTTATTTACTTGTACTTATACTGGGAATTCTCTGTGTAAACCTCTTTAACTTCTCTAGGTACATGAATCACTGTGTACTTTCTGTTGTTTCTATCTGTTACCTATCTTTAGAAACTGATACTTTCTCTGTTCACTGTTTCCCAGTCTTAGAGAATTACATTTCTTTCTGCGAAAGTGCTGTTTTCACAGTGCTAAGTACTCCTAACTCTATCAACAATGTAGGTTTTACCAGTTTTCTAAGTCTCTCTTATTTTCTTGTACTTATACTTGGAATTCTCTATGTAAACCTCTGTAACTTCTCCAGGTAGATGAATCACTGTGTACTTTCCCTTGTTTCTATCTGTTACCAATCTTGAGAAAGTCATACATTCTCTGTTCACTGCTTCCCCGTCTTAGAGAAGTAGATTTCTTTGTGCGAAAGTGCTGTTTTCACAGTGCTAAGTACTCCCAACTCTATCAACAATGTAGGTTTTACCAGTTTTCTAAGTCTCTCTTATTTTCTTCTACTTATACTTGGAATTCTCTGTGTAAACCTCTGTAACTTCTCCAGGTAGACGAATCACTGTGTACTTTCTCTTGTTTCTATCTGTTACTAATCTTGAGAAACTCATACATTCTCTGTTCAATGTTTCCCAGTCTTAAAAAAGTAGATTTCTTTCTGCGAAAGTGCTGTTTTGACAGTGCTAAGTACTCCTAGCTCTATCAACAATGTAAGTTTTACCAGTTTTCTAAGTCTCTCTTATTTTCTTGTTCTTATACTTGGAATTCTCTGTGTAAACCTCTGTAACTTCTCTAGGTAGATGAATCACTGTGTACTTTCTCTTGTTTCTATCTCTTACCATACATCAGACACTCATACATTCACTTTTCACTGTTTCCCGGTCTTAGAGAAGTAGATTTCTTTCTGCGAAAGTGCTGTTTTCACAGTGCTAAGTACTCCCAACTCTATCAACAATGTAGGTTTTACCAGTTTTTTAAGTCTCTCTTATATACTTGTACTTATACTGCGAATTCTCTGTGTCAACCACTGTAACTTCTCTAGGAAGATGAATCACTGTGTACTTTCTCTAGTTTCTATGTGTTACCAATCTTTAGAAACTCATACCTTCTCTTTTCACTGTTTCGCGGTATTTGAGAAGTAGATTTCTTTGTGCGAAAGTGATGTTTTCACAATGCTAAGTACTCCCAACTGTATAAACAATGTAGGTTTTACCGGTTTTCTAAGTCTCTCTTATTTAGGTGTACTTATACTGTGAATTGTCTGTGTAAACCTCTGTAACTTCTCTAGGTAGATGAATCATTGTGTACTTTCTCTTGTTTCTGTTACCAATCTTGAGAAACTCGTACATTCTCTGTTCACTGTTTCTCGGTCTTAGACAAGTAGATTTCTCTCTGCGAAAGTGCTGTTTCCACAGTGCTAAGTACTCCCAGCTCTATCACCAATGTAGGTTTTACCAGTTTTCTAAGTCTCTCTTACCTTCTTGTACTTATACTGGGAATTGTCTGTGTAAACCTCTGTAACCTCTCTAGGTACATGAATCACTGTGTACTTTCTGTTGTTTCTATCTGTTACCAATCTTGAGAAACTGATACTTTTTCTGTTCACTGTTTCCCAGTCTTAGAGAAGTACATTTCTTTCTGCCAAAGTGCTGTTTTCACAGTGCTAAGTACTGCTAACTCTATCAACAATGTAGGTTTTACCATTTTCTAAGTCTCTCTTATTTTCTTGTACTTATACTTGGAATTCTTTGTATATACCTCTGTAACTTCTCTAGGTAGATGAATCAATGTGTACTTTCTCTTGTTTCTATCTGTTACCAATCTTTAGAAACTCATACATTCTCTGTTCACTGTTTCCTGGTCTTAGAGAAGTAGACTTCTTCATGAGAAAGTGATGTTTTCACAATGCTAAGTACTCCCAACTCTATCAACAATGTAGGTTTTACCAGTTTTCCAAGTCTCTCTTATTTTCTTGTACTTATACTTGGAATTCTCTGTGTAAACCTCTGTAACTTCTCCAGGTAGATGAATCACTGTGTACTTTCTCTTGTTTCTATCTGTTACCAATCTTGAGAAACTCATACATTCTCTGTTCACTGTTTCTCGGTCTTACAGAAGTAGATTTCTTTGTGCGAAAGTGCTGTTTTCACAGTGCTAAGTACTCCCAACTCTATCAACAATGTAGGTTTTACCAGTTTTCCAAGTCTCTCTTATTTTCTTGTACTTATACTGGGAATTCTCTGTGTAAACGTCTGTAACTTCTCTAGGTGGATGAATCACTGAGTACTTTCTCTTGTTTCTATCTTTTACCAATCTTGAGAAACTCATACGTTCTCTGTTTACTGTTTCCCGGTCTTAGACTAGTAGATTTCTCTCTGCGAAAGTGCTGCTTTCACAGTACTAAGTACTCCCAACTCTATCAACAATGTAGGTTTAACCAGTTTTCGAAGTCTCTCTTATTTTCTTGTACTTATAATTGGAATTCTCTGTGTAAACCTCTGTAACGTCTCTAGGTAGATGAATCACTGTGTACTTTCTCTTGTTTCTATGTGTTAGCAATCTTGAGAAACTCATACATTGTCCTTTCACTGTTTCGCGGTATTAGAGAAGTAGATTTCTTTGTGCGAAAGTGCTGTTTTCACAGTGCTAAGTACTCCCAACTCTATCAACAATGTAGGTTTTACCAGTTTTCTAAGTCTCTCTTATTTACTTGTACTTATACTGGGAATTCTCTGTGTAAACCTCTATAACTTCTCTAGGTAGATGAATCATTGTGTACTTTCTCTTGTTTCTATCTGTTACAAATCTTGAGAAACTCGTACATTCTCTGTTCACTGTTTCCCGGTCTTAGACAAGTAGATTTCTCTCTGTGAAAGTGCTGTTTCCACAGTGCTAAGTACTCCCAGCTCTATCAACAATGTAGGTTTTACCAGTTTTCTAGTCTCTCTTACCTTCTTGTACTTATACTGGGAATTCTCTCTGTAAACGTCTGTAACTTCTCTAGGTACATGAATCACTGTGTACTTTCTGTTGTTTCTATCTGTTACCAATCTTGAGAAAGTCATACATTATCTTTTCACTGTTTCGCGGTATTAGAGAAGTAGATTTCTTTGTGCGAAAGTGATGTTTTCACAATGCTAAGTACTCCCAACTCTATCAACAATGTAGGTTTTACCCGTTTTCTAAGTCTCTCTTATTTACTTGTACTTATACTGGGAATTCTCTGTGTAAACCTCTGTAACTTCCCTAGGTAGATGAATCATTGTGTACTTTCTCTTGTTTCTATCTGTTACCAATCTTGAGAAACTCATACATTCTCTGTTCACTGTTTCCCGGTCTTAGAGAAGTAGATTTCTTTCGGCGAAAGTGATGTTTTCACACTGCTAAGTACTCTCAACTCAGTCAACAATGTAGGTTTTACCTGTTTTCTAAGTCTCTTTTATTTTCTTGTACTTATACTAGGAATTCTCTGTGTAAACCTCTGTAAATTCTCTAGCGAGATGAATCACTGTGTACTTTCTCTTATTTCTATCTGTTACCAATCTTGAGAAACTCATACATTCTCTGTTCACTGTTTCCCCGTCTTAGAGAAGTAGATTTCTTTCTGCGCAAGTGCTGTTTTCACAGTGCTAAGTACTCCCAACTCTATCAACAATGTAGGTTTTACCAGTTTTCTAAGTCTCTCTTATTTTCTTGTTCTTATACTGGGAATTCTCTGTGTAAACGTCTGTAACTTCTCTAGGTAGATGAATCACTGTGTACTTTCTCTTGTTTCTATCTGTTACCAATCTTGAGAAACTCATACCTTCTCTTTTCACTGTTTCGCTGTATTAGAGAAGTAGATTTCTTTGTGCGAAAGTGATCTCTTCACAATGCTAAGTACTCCCAACTCTATCAGCAATGTAGGTTTTACCGGTTTTCTATGTTTCTCTTATTTACTTGTACTAATACTGGGAATTCTCTGTGTAAACCACTATAACTTCTCCAGGTAGATGAATCATTGTGTACTTTCTCTTGTTTCTATCTGTTACCAATCTTGAGAAACTCATACATTATCTGTTCACTGTTTCCCGGTCTTAGAGAAGTAGATTTCTTTCTGCGAAAGTGCTGTTTTCACAGTGCTAAGTACTCCAAGCTCTATCAACAATGTAGGTTTTATCAGTTTTCTAAGTCTCTCTTACTTTCTTGTACTTATACTTGGAATTCTCTGTGTAAACCTCTGTAACTTCTCCAGGTAGATGAATCACTGTGTACTTTCTCTTGTTTCTATCTGTTACCATACATCAGACACTCATACATTCTCTTTTCACTGTTTCCCGGTCTTAGAGAAGTAGATTTCTTTCTGCGAAAGTGCTGTTTTCAGAGTGCTAAGTACTCCCAACTCTATCAACAATGTAGGTTTTACCAGTTTTCTAAGTCTCTCTTATTTTCTTGTACTTATACTTGGAATTGTCTGTGTAAACCTCTGTAACTTCTCCAGGTAGATGAATCACTGTGTACTTTCTCTTGTTTCTATCTGTTACCAATCTTGAGAAACTCATACGTTCTCTGTTTACTGTTTCCCGGTCTTAGACAAGTAGATTTCTCTCTGCGAAAGTGCTGTTTTCACAGTACTAAGTACTCCCAACTCTATCAACAATGTAGGTTTAACCAGTTTTCGAAGTCTCTCTTATTTTCTTCTACTTATACTTGGAATTCTCTGTGTAAACCTCTGTAACGTCTCTAGGTAGATAAATCACTGTGTACTTTCTCTTGTTTCTATGTGTTACCAATCTTGAGAAACTCATACATTGTCTTTTCACTGTTTCGCGGTATTAGAGAAGTAGATTTCTTTGTGCGAAAGTGCTGTTTTCACAGTGCTAAGTACTCCCAACTCTATCAACAATGTAGGTTTTACCAGTTTTCTAAGTCTCTCTTATTTACTTGTACTTATACTGGGAATTCTCTGTGTAAACCTCTGTAACTTCTCCAGGTAGATGAATCACTGTGTACTTTCTCTTGTTTCTATCTGTTACCAATCTTGAGAAACTCATACATTCTCTGTTCCCTGTTTCCCAGTCTTAGAAAAGTAGATTTCTTTCTGCGAAAGTGCTGTTTTGACAGTGCTAAGTACTCCTACCTCTATCAACAATGTAAGTTTTACCAATTCTCTAAGTCTCTCTTATTTTCTTGTACTTATACTTGGAATTCTCTGTCTAAACCTCTGTAACTTCTCTAGGTAGATGAATCACTGTGTACTTTCTCTTGTTTCTATCTGTTACCAATCTTGAGAAACTCATACATTCTCTGTTCACTGTTTCCTGGTCTTAGAGAAGTAGATTTCTTCATGAGAAAGTGATGTTTTCACAATGCTAAGTACTCCCAACTCTATCAACAATGTAGGTTTTACCAGTTTTCTAAGTCTCTCTTATTTACTTGTACTTATACTGGGAATTCTCTGTGTAAACCTCTTTAACTTCTCTAGGTACATGAATCACTGTGTACTTTCTGTTGTTTCTATCTGTTACCTATCTTTAGAAACTGATACTTTCTCTGTTCACTGTTTCCCAGTCTTAGAGAATTACATTTCTTTCTGCGAAAGTGCTGTTTTCACAGTGCTAAGTACTCCTAACTCTATCAACAATGTAGGTTTTACCAGTTTTCTAAGTCTCTCTTATTTTCTTGTACTTATACTTGGAATTCTCTATGTAAACCTCTGTAACTTCTCCAGGTAGATGAATCACTGTGTACTTTCCCTTGTTTCTATCTGTTACCAATCTTGAGAAAGTCATACATTCTCTGTTCACTGTTTCCCCGTCTTAGAGAAGTAGATTTCTTTGTGCGAAAGTGCTGTTTTCACAGTGCTAAGTACTACCAACTCTATCAACAATGTAGGTTTTACCAGTTTTCTAAGTCTCTCTTATTTTCTTGTACTTATACTTGGAATTCTCTGTGTAAACCTCTGTAACTTCTCCAGGTAGATGAATCACTGTGTACTTTCTCTCGTTTCTATCTGTTACCAATCTTGAGAAACTCATACATTCTCTGTTCAATGTTTCCCAGTCTTAAAAAAGTAGATTTCTTTCTGCGAAAGTGCTGTTTTGACAGTGCTAAGTACTCCTAGCTCTATCAACAATGTAAGTTTTACCAGTTTTCTAAGTCTCTCTTATTTTCTTGTTCTTATACTTGGAATTCTCTGTGTAAACCTCTGTAACTTCTCTAGGTAGATGAATCACTGTGTACTTTCTCTTGTTTCTATCTGTTACCAATCTTTAGAAACTCATACATTCTCTGTTCACTGTTTCCTGGTCTTAGAGAAGTAGACTTCTTCATGAGAAAGTAATGTTTTCACAGTGCTAAGTACTCCCAACTCTATCAACAATGTAGGTTTTACCAGTTTTCTAAGTCTCTTTTTTTACTTGTACTTATACTGGGAATTCTCTGTGTCAACCCCTGTAACTTCTCTAGGAAGATGAATCACTGTGTACTTTCTCTTGTTTCTGTCTCTTACCAATATTGAGACACTCATACATTCTCTGTTCACTGTTTCCCGGTCTTAGACAAGTAGATTTCTCCCTGCGAAAGTGCTGTTTTCACAGTGCTAAGTATTCCCAACTCTATCAATAATGTAGGTTTTACCAATTTTCTAAGTCTCTCTTATTTTGTTGTACTTATACTTGGAATTCTCTGGGTAAACCTCTGTAACTTCTCTAGGTAGATGAATCACTGTGTACTTTCTCTTGTTTCTGTCTGTTACCAATATTGAGACACTCATACATTCTCTGTTCACTGTTTCCCGGTCTTAGACAAGTAGATTTCTCCCTGCGAAAGTGCTGTTTTCACAGTGCTAAGTATTCCCAACTCTATCAACAATGTAGGTTTTACCAGTTTTCTAAGTCTCTCTTACTTTCTTGTACTTATACTTGGAATTCTCTGTGTAAACCTCTGTAATTTCTCTAGGTAGATGAATCACTGTGTACTTTCTCTTGTTTCTATCTGTTACCCTACTTGAGAAACTCATACATTCTCTTTTCACTGTTTCCCGGTCTTAGACAAGTAGATTTCTTTCTGCGAAAGTGCTGTTTTCACAGTGCTAAGTACTCCGAACTCTATCAACAATGTAGGTTTTACCAGTTTTCTAAGTCTCTTCATTTACTTGTACTTATACTGGGAATTCTCTGTGTCAACCACTGTAACTTCTCTAGGAAGATGAATCACTGTGTACTTTCTCTTGTTTCTATCTGTTACCAATCTTGAGAAACTCATACATTCTCTGTTCACTGTTTCCCGGTCTTAGAGAAATAGATTTCTTTCTGCGAAAGTGCTGTTGTCACAGTGCTAAGTACTCCAAGCTGTATCAACAATGTAGGTTTTATCAGTTTTCTAACTCTCTTATTTTCTTGTACTTATACTTGGAATTCATTGTATAAACATCTATAACTTCTCTAGGTAGATGAATCAATGTGTACTTTCTCTTGTTTCTACGTGTTACCAATCTTGAGAAACTCATACATTCTCTGTTCAATGTTTCCTGGTCTTAGACAACTAGATTTCTCTCTGCGAAAGTGCTGTTTTCACAGTGCTAAGTACTCCCAACTCTATCAACAATGTAGGTGTTACCAGTTTTCTAAGTCTCTCTTATTTTCTTGTACTTATACTTGCAATTCTCTGTGTAAACCTCTGTAACTTCTCCAGGTAGATGAATCACTGTTTACTTTCTCTTGTTTCTATCTGTTACCATACATCAGACACTCATACATTCTCTTTTCACTGTTTCTCGGTCTTAGAGAAGTAGATTTCTTTGTGCGAAAGTGCTGTTTTCACAGTGCTAAGTACTCCCAACTCTATCAACAATGTAGGTTTTACCAGTTTTCTAAGTCGCTCTTATTTTCTTGTACTTATACTTGGAATTCTCTGTGTAAACCTCTGTAACTTCTCCAGGTAGGCGAATCACTGTGTACTTTCTCTTGTTTCTATCTGTTACCAATCTTGAGAAACTCATACATTCTCTGTTCAATGTTTCCCAGTCTTAAAAAAGTAGATTTCTTTCTGCGAAAGTGCTGTTTTGACAGTGCTAAGTACTCCTAGCTCTATCAACAATGTAAGTTTTACCAGTTTTCTAAGTCTCTCTTATTTTCTTGTTCTTATACTTGGAATTCTCTGTGTAAACCTCTGTAACTTCTCTAGGTAGATGAATCACTGTGTACTTTCTCTTGTTTCTATCTGTTACCATACATCAGACACTCATACATTCACTTTTCACTGTTTCCCGGTCTTAGAGAAGTAGATTTCTTTCTGCGAAAGTGCTGTTTTCACAGTGCTAAGTACTCCCAACTCTATCAACAATGTAGGTTTTACCAGTTTTTTAAGTCTCTCTTATATACTTGTACTTATACTGCGAATTCTCTGTGTCAACCACTGTAACTTCTCTAGGAAGATGAATCACTGTGTACTTTCTCTAGTTTCTATGTGTTACCAATCTTTAGAAACTCATACCCTCTCTTTTCACTGTTTCGCGGTATTAGAGAAGTAGATTTCTTTGTGCGAAAGTGATGTTTTCACAATGCTAAGAACTCCCAACTGTATAAACAATGTAGGTTTTACCGGTTTTCTAAGTCTCTCTTATTTAGGTGTACTTATACTGTGAATTGTCTGTGTAAACCTGTGTAACTTCTCTAGGTAGATGAATCATTGTGTACTTTCTCTTGTTTCTATCTGTTACCAGTCTTCAGAAACTCGTACATTCTCTGTTCACTGTTTCCCGGTCTTAGACAAGTAGATTTCTCTCTGCGAAAGTGCTGTTTCCACAGTGCTAAGTACTCCCAGCTCTATCACCAATGTAGGTTTTACCAGTTTTGTAAGTCTCTCTTAACTTCTTGTACTTATACTGGGAATTGTCTGTGTAAACCTCTGTAACCTCTCTAGGTAGATGAATCACTGTATACTTTCTGTTGTTTCTATCTGTTACCAATCTTGAGAAACTGATACTTTCTCTGTTCACTGTTTCCCAGTCTTAGAGAAGTAGATTTCTTTCTGCTAAAGTGCTGTTTTCACAGTGCTAAGTACTCCCAACTCTGTCAACAATGTAGGTTTTACCAGTTTTCTAAGTCTCTCTTATTTACTTGTACTTATACTGGGAATTCTCTGTGTAAACCTCTGTAACTTCTCTAGGTACATGAATCACTGTGTACTTTCTGTTGTTTCTATCTGTTACCAATCTTGAGAAACTGATACTTTCTCTGTTCACTGTTTCCCAGTCTTAGAGAAGTAGATTTCTTTCTGCGAAAGTGCTGTTTTCACAGTGCTAAGTACTCCTAACTCTATCAACAATGTGGGTTTTACCAGTTTTCTTAGTCTCTCTTATTTTCTTGTACTTATACTTGGAAATATCTGGGTAAACCTCTGTAATTTCTCTAAGTAGACGAATCACTGTGTACTTTCTCTTGTTTCTATCTGTTACCATACATCAGACACTCATACATTCTCTTTTCACTGTATCCCGGTCTTAGAGAAGTAGATTTCTTTCTGCGAAAGTGCTGTTTTCACAGTGCTAAGTACTCCCAACTCTATCAACAATGTAGGTTTTACCAGTTTTCTAAGTCTCTCTTATTTACTTGTACTTATACTGGGAATTCTCTGTGTCAACCACTGTAAATTCTCTAGGAAGATGAATCACTGGGTACTTTCTTTTGTTTCTATGTGTTACCAATCTTGAGAAACTCATACATTCCCTTTTCACTGTTTCCCGGTCTTAGAGAAGTAGATTTCTTTCTGCGAAAGTGCTGTTTTCACAGTGCTAAGTACTCCCAACTCTATCAACAATGTAGGTTTTACCAGTTTTCTAAGTCTCTCTTATTTACTTGTACTTATACTGGGAATTCTCTGTGTCAACCACTGTAAATTCTCTAGGAAGATGAATCACTGGGTACTTTCTTTTGTTTCTATCTGTTACCAATCTTGAGAAACTGATACATTCTCTGTTCACTGTTTCCCGGTCGTAGAGAAGCAGATTTCTTTCTGGGAAAGTGCTGTTTTCACAGTGCTAAATACTCCCAACTCTATCAACAATGTAGGTTTTACCTAGCTTTCTAAGTCTCTCTTATTTTCTTGTACTTCTACTTGAAATTCCCTGTGTAGGGGTAGGGGTAGGGGTAGGGGTAGGGGTAGGGGTGGGGGTAGGGGTAGGGGTAGGGGTAGGGGTAGGGTTAGGGTTAGGGTTAGGGTTACGGTTAGGGTTACGGTTAGGGTTAGGGTGTGGGTTAGGGTTAGGGTTAGGGTTAGGGTTAGGGTTAGGGTTAGCGTTAGGGTTAGGGTTAGGGTTAGGGTGAGGGTTAGGGTTAGGGTTAGGGTTAGGGTTAGGGTTAGGGTTAGGGTTAGGGTTAGGGTTAGGGTTAGGGTTAGGGTTAGGGTTAGGGTTAGGGTTAGGGTTAGGGTTAGGGTTAGCGTGTGGGTTAGGGTGTGGGTTAGGGTTAGGGATAGGGTTAGGGTTAGGGTTAGGGTTAGGGTTAGGGTTAGGGATAGGGTTAGGGTAAGGGTTAGGGTAACTTCTCTAGCTAGATGAATCAGTGTTTACTTTCTCTTGTTTCTACCTGTTACCAATCTTGAGAAACTCATACATTCTTTGTTCACTGTTTCCCGGTCTTACAGAAGTAGATTTCGCTCTGCGAAAGTGATGTTTTCACAGTGCTAAGTACTCCTAACTCTATCAACAATGTAGGTTTTACCAGTTTTCTAAGTCTCTCTTATTTTCTTGTACTTATACTTGGAATTCTCTGTGAAAACCTCTGTAACTTCTCCAGGTAGGTGAATCACTGTGTACTTTCTCTTGTTTCTATCTGTTACCAATCTTGAGAAACTCATGCATTCTCTGTTCACTGTTTCCCAGTCTTAGAAAAGTAGATTTCTTTCTGCGAAAGTGCTGTTTTGACAGTGCTAAGTACTCCTACCTCTATCAACAATGTAAGTTTTACCAGTTCTCTAAGTCTCTCTTATTTTCTTCTACTTATACTTGGAATTCTCTGTCTAAACCTCTGTAACTTCTCCAGGTGGATGAATCACTGTGTACTTTCTCTTGTTTCTGTCTGTTACCAATCTTGAGAAACTCATACGTTCTCTGTTTACTGTTTCCCGGTCATAGACAAGTAGATTTCTCTCTGCGAAAGTGCTGTTTTCACAGTACTAAGTACTCCCAACTCTATCAACAATGTAGGTTTAACTAATTTTCGAAGTCTCTCTTATTTTCTTGTACTTATACTTGGAATTCTCTGTGTAAACCTCTGTAACGTCTCTAGGTAGATGAATCACTGTGTACTTTCTCTTGTTTCTATGTGTTACCAATCTTGAGAAACTCATACATTGTCTTTTAACTGTTTCGCGGTATTAGAGAAGTAGATTTCTTTGTGCGAAAGTGCTGTTTTCACAGTGCTAAGTACTCCCAACTCTATCAACAATGTAGGTTTTACCAGTTTTCTAAGTCTCCCTTATTTACTTATACTTATACTGGGAATTCTCTGTGTAAACCTCTATAACTTCTCTAGGTAGATGAATCATTGTGTACTTTCTCTTGTTTCTATCTGTTACAAATCTTCAGAAACTCGTACATTTTCTGTTCACTGTTTCCCGGTCTTAGACAAGTAGATTTCTCTCTGTGAAAGTGCTGTTTCCACAGTGCTAAGTACTCCCAGCTCTATCAACAATGTAGGTTTTACCAGTTTCCTAAGTCTCTCTTACCTTTTTGTACTTATACTGGGAATTCTCTGTGTAAACGTCTGTAACTTCTCTAGGTACATGAATCATTGTGTACTTTCTGTTGTTTCTATCTGTTACCAATCTTGAGAAAGTCATACATTATCTTTTCACCTTTTCGCGGTATTAGAGAAGTAGATTTCTTTGTGTGAAATTGATGTTTTCACAATGCTAAGTACTCCCAACTCTATCAACAATGTAGGTTTTACCCGTTTTCTAAGTCTCTCTTATTTACTTGTACTTATACTGGGAATTCTCTGTGTAAACCTCTGTAACTGCCCTAGGTAGATGAATCATTGTGTACTTTCTGTTGTTTCTATCTGTTACCAATCTTGAGAAAGTCATACATTCTCTGTTCACTGTTTCCCGGTCTTAGAGAAGTAGATTTCTTTCAGCGAAAGTGCTGTTTTCACAGTGCTAAGTACTCTCAACTCAGTCAACAATGTAGGTTTTACCAGTTTTCTAAGTCTCTTTTATTTTCTTGTACTTATACTAGGAATTCTCTGTGTAAACCTCTGTAACTTCTCTAGCTAGATGAATCACTGTGTACTTTCTCTTGTTTCTATCTGTTATCAATCTTGAGAAACTCTTACATTCTCTGTTCACCGTTTCCCGGTCTTAGAGAAGTAGATTTCTTTCTGGGAAAGTGCTGTTTTCACAGTGCTAAGTACTCCCAACTCTATCATCAATGTAGGTTTTACCTAACTTTCTAAGTCTCTCTTATTTTCTTGTACTTATAGTTGAAATTCCCTGTCTAGGGGTAGGGGTAGGGGTAGGGGTAGGGGTAGGGGTAGGGGTACGGGCAGGGGTAGGGGTAGGGTTAGGGTTAGGGTTAGGGTTAGGGTTAGGGTTAGTTTTAGGGTTAGGGTTAGGGTTAGGGTTAGGGTTAGGGTTAGGGTTAGAGTTAGGGTGTGGGTTAGGGTTAGGGTTAGGGTTAGGGTTAGGGTTAGGGTTAGGGTTAGGGTTAGGTTTAGGGTTACGGTTAGGGTTAGGGTTAGGGTTAGGGTTAGGGTTAGGGTTAGGGTTAGGGTTAGGGTTAGGGTTAGGGTTATGCTTAGGGTTAGGGTTAGGGTTAGTGTTAGGGTTAGGGTTAGGGTTAGGGTTAGGGTTAGGGTTAGGGTTAGGGTTAGGGTTAGGGTTAGGGTTAGGGTTAAGGTTAGGGTTAGGGTTAGGGTAACTTCTCTAGCTAGATGAATCAGTGTTTACTTTCTCTTGTTTCTACCTGTTACCAATCTTGAGAAACTCATACATTCTCTGTTCAATGTTTCCCAGTCTTAAAAAAGTAGATTTCTTTCTGCGAAAGTGCTGTTTTGACAGTGCTAAGTACTCCTAGCTCTATCAACAATGTAAGTTTTACCAGTTTTCTAAGTCTCTCTTATTTTCTTGTTCTTATACTTGGAATTCTCTGTGTAAACCTCTGTAACTTCTCTAGGTAGATGAATCACTGTGTACTTTCTCTTGTTTCTATCTGTTACCATACATCAGACACTCATACATTCACTTTTCACTGTTTCCCGGTCTTAGAGAAGTAGATTTCTTTCTGCGAAAGTGCTGTTTTCACAGTGCTAAGTACTCCCAACTCTATCAACAATGTAGGTTTTACCAGTTTTTTAAGTCTCTCTTATATACTTGTACTTATACTGCGAATTCTCTGTGTCAACCACTGTAACTTCTCTAGGAAGATGAATCACTGTGTACTTTCTCTAGTTTCTATGTGTTACCAATCTTTAGAAACTCATACCCTCTCTTTTCACTGTTTCGCGGTATTAGAGAAGTAGATTTCTTTGTGCGAAAGTGATGTTTTCACAATGCTAAGAACTCCCAACTGTATAAACAATGTAGGTTTTACCGGTTTTCTAAGTCTCTCTTATTTAGGTGTACTTATACTGTGAATTGTCTGTGTAAACCTGTGTAACTTCTCTAGGTAGATGAATCATTGTGTACTTTCTCTTGTTTCTATCTGTTACCAATCTTCAGAAACTCGTACATTCTCTGTTCACTGTTTCCCGGTCTTAGACAAGTAGATTTCTCTCTGCGAAAGTGCTGTTTCCACAGTGCTAAGTACTCCCAGCTCTATCACCAATGTAGGTTTTACCAGTTTTGTAAGTCTCTCTTAACTTCTTGTACTTATACTGGGAATTGTCTGTGTAAACCTGTGTAACTTCTCTAGGTAGATGAATCACTGTGTACTTTCTCTTGTTTCTATCTGTTACCAATCTTGAGAAACTCATACATTCTCTATTCATTGTTTCCCAGTCTGAGAGAAGTAGATTTCTTTCTGCGAAAGTGCTGCTTTCACAGTGCCAAGTACTCCCAACGCTATCAACAATGTAGGTTTTGCCAGTTTTCTAATTCTTTCTTATTTTCTTGTACTTATACTTGGAATTCTCAGTGTAAACCTCTGTAACTTTTCTAGGTAGATGAATCACTGTGTACTTTCTCTTGTTTCTATCTGTTACCAATCTTGAGAAACTCATACATTCTCTGTTCACTGTTTCACGGACTTAGAGAACTACATTTCTTTCGGCGAAAGTGCTGTTTTCACAGTGCTACGTACTCCCAACTCTATCAACAATGTAGGTTTTACCAGTTTTCTAAGTCTCTCTTATTTACTTGTACTTATACTGGGAATTCTCTGTGTAAACCTCTGTAACTTCTCCAGGTAGATGAATCACTGTGTACTTTCTCTTGTTTCTATCTGTTACCAATCTTGAGAAACTCATACATTCTCTGTTCCCTGTTTCCCAGTCTTAGAAAAGTAGATTTCTTTCTGCGAAAGTGCTGTTTTCACAGTGCTAAGTACTCCTACCTCTATCAACAATGTAAGTTTTACCAATTCTCTAAGTCTCTCTTATTTTCTTGTACTTATACTTGGAATTCTCTGTCTAAACCTCTGTAACTTCTCTAGGTAGATGAATCACTGTGTACTTTCTCTTGTTTCTATCTGTTACCAATCTTGAGAAACTCATACATTCTCTGTTCACTGTTTCCTGGTCTTAGAGAAGTAGATTTCTTCATGAGAAAGTGATGTTTTCACAATGCTAAGTACTCCCAACTCTATCAACAATGTAGGTTTTACCAGTTTTCTAAGTCTCTCTTATTTACTTGTACTTATACTGGGAATTCTCTGTGTAAACCTCTTTAACTTCTCTAGGTACATGAATCACTGTGTACTTTCTGTTGTTTCTATCTGTTACCTATCTTTAGAAACTGATACTTTCTCTGTTCACTGTTTCCCAGTCTTAGAGAATTACATTTCTTTCTGCGAAAGTGCTGTTTTCACAGTGCTAAGTACTCCTAACTCTATCAACAATGTAGGTTTTACCAGTTTTCTAAGTCTCTCTTATTTTCTTGTACTTATACTTGGAATTCTCTATGTAAACCTCTGTAACTTCTCCAGGTAGATGAATCACTGTGTACTTTCCCTTGTTTCTATCTGTTACCAATCTTGAGAAAGTCATACATTCTCTGTTCACTGTTTCCCCGTCTTAGAGAAGTAGATTTCTTTCTGCGAAAGTGCTGTTTTCACAGTGCTAAGTACTACCCACTCTATCAACAATGTAGGTTTTACCATTTTTCTAAGTCTCTCTTATTTTCTTGTACTTATACTTGGAAATCTCTGTGTAAACCTCTGTAACTTTTCCAGGTAGATGAATCACTGTGTACTTTCTCTTGTTTCTATCTGTTACCAATCTTGAGAAACTCATACATTCTCTGTTCACTGTTTCTCGGTCTTAGAGAAGTAGATTTCTTTGTGCGAAAGTGCTGTTTTCACAGTGCTAAGTACTCCCAACTCTATCAACAATGTAGGTTTTACCAGTTTTCTAAGTCTCTCTTATTTTCTTGTACTTATACTTGGAATTCTCTGTGTAAACCTCTGTAACTTCTCCAGGTAGACGAATCACTGTGTACTTTGTCTTGTTTCTATCTGTTACCAATCTTGAGAAACTCATACATTCTCTGTTCAATGTTTCCCAGTCTTAAAAAAGTAGATTTCTTTCTGCGAAAGTGCTGTTTTGACAGTGCTAAGTACTCCTAGCTCTATCAACAATGTAAGTTTTACCAGTTTTCTAAGTCTCTCTTATTTTCTTGTTCTTATACTTGGAATTCTCTGTGTAAACCTCTGTAACTTCTCTAGGTAGATGAATCACTGTGTACTTTCTCTTGTTTCTATCTGTTACCATACATCAGACACTCATACATTCACTTTTCACTGTTTCCCGGTCTTAGAGAAGTAGATTTCTTTCTGCGAAAGTGCTGTTTTCACAGTGCTAAGTACTCCCAACTCTATCAACAATGTAGGTTTTACCAGTTTTTTAAGTCTCTCTTATATACTTGTACTTATACTGTGAATTCTCTGTGTCAACCACTGTAACTTCTCTAGGAAGATGAATCACTGTGTACTTTCTCTAGTTTCTATGTGTTACCAATCTTTAGAAACTCATACCTTCTCTTTTCACTGTTTCGCGGTATTTGAGAAGTAGATTTCTTTGTGCGAAAGTGATGTTTTCACAATGCTAAGTACTCCCAACTCTATCAACAATGTAGGTTTTACCCGTTTTCTAAGTCTCTTATTTACTTGTACTTATACTGGGAATTCTCTGTGTAAACCTCTGTAACTTCCCTAGGTAGATGAATCATTGTGTACTTTCTCTTGTTTCTATCTGTTACCAATCTTGAGAAACTCATACATTCTCTGTTCACTGTTTCCCGGTCTTAGAGAAGTAGATTTCTTTCGGCGAAAGTGATGTTTTCACACTGCTAAGTACTCTCAACTCAGTCAACAATGTAGGTTTTACCTGTTTTCTAAGTCTCTTTTATTTTCTTGTACTTATACTAGGAATTCTCTGTGTAAACCTCTGTAAATTCTCTAGCGAGATGAATCACTGTGTACTTTCTCTTATTTCTATCTGTTACCAATCTTGAGAAACTCATACATTCTCTGTTCACTGTTTCCCCGTCTTAGAGAAGTAGATTTCTTTCTGCGCAAGTGCTGTTTTCACAGTGCTAAGTACTCCCAACTCTATCAACAATGTAGGTTTTACCAGTTTTCTAAGTCTCTCTTATTTTCTTGTTCTTATACTGGGAATTCTCTGTGTAAACGTCTGTAACTTCTCTAGGTAGATGAATCACTGTGTACTTTCTCTTGTTTCTATCTGTTACCAATCTTGAGAAACTCATACCTTCTCTTTTCACTGTTTCGCTGTATTAGAGAAGTAGATTTCTTTGTGCGAAAGTGATCTCTTCACAATGCTAAGTACTCCCAACTCTATCAGCAATGTAGGTTTTACCGGTTTTCTATGTTTCTCTTATTTACTTGTACTAATACTGGGAATTCTCTGTGTAAACCACTATAACTTCTCCAGGTAGATGAATCATTGTGTACTTTCTCTTGTTTCTATCTGTTACCAATCTTGAGAAACTCATACATTATCTGTTCACTGTTTCCCGGTCTTAGAGAAGTAGATTTCTTTCTGCGAAAGTGCTGTTTTCACAGTGCTAAGTACTCCAAGCTCTATCAACAATGTAGGTTTTATCAGTTTTCTAAGTCTCTCTTACTTTCTTGTACTTATACTTGGAATTCTCTGTGTAAACCTCTGTAACTTCTCCAGGTAGATGAATCACTGTGTACTTTCTCTTGTTTCTATCTGTTACCATACATCAGACACTCATACATTCTCTTTTCACTGTTTCCCGGTCTTAGAGAAGTAGATTTCTTTCTGCGAAAGTGCTGTTTTCAGAGTGCTAAGTACTCCCAACTCTATCAACAATGTAGGTTTTACCAGTTTTCTAAGTCTCTCTTATTTTCTTGTACTTATACTTGGAATTGTCTGTGTAAACCTCTGTAACTTCTCCAGGTAGATGAATCACTGTGTACTTTCTCTTGTTTCTATCTGTTACCAATCTTGAGAAACTCATACGTTCTCTGTTTACTGTTTCCCGGTCTTAGACAAGTAGATTTCTCTCTGCGAAAGTGCTGTTTTCACAGTACTAAGTACTCCCAACTCTATCAACAATGTAGGTTTAACCAGTTTTCGAAGTCTCTCTTATTTTCTTCTACTTATACTTGGAATTCTCTGTGTAAACCTCTGTAACGTCTCTAGGTAGATAAATCACTGTGTACTTTCTCTTGTTTCTATGTGTTACCAATCTTGAGAAACTCATACATTGTCTTTTCACTGTTTCGCGGTATTAGAGAAGTAGATTTCTTTGTGCGAAAGTGCTGTTTTCACAGTGCTAAGTACTCCCAACTCTATCAACAATGTAGGTTTTACCAGTTTTCTAAGTCTCTCTTATTTACTTGTACTTATACTGGGAATTCTCTGTGTAAACCTCTGTAACTTCTCCAGGTAGATGAATCACTGTGTACTTTCTCTTGTTTCTATCTGTTACCAATCTTGAGAAACTCATACATTCTCTGTTCCCTGTTTCCCAGTCTTAGAAAAGTAGATTTCTTTCTGCGAAAATGCTGTTTTGACAGTGCTAAGTACTCCTACCTCTATCAACAATGTAAGTTTTACCAATTCTCTAAGTCTCTCTTATTTTCTTGTACTTATACTTGGAATTCTCTGTCTAAACCTCTGTAACTTCTCTAGGTAGATGAATCACTGTGTACTTTCTCTTGTTTCTATCTGTTACCAATCTTGAGAAACTCATACATTCTCTGTTCACTGTTTCCTGGTCTTAGAGAAGTAGATTTCTTCATGAGAAAGTGATGTTTTCACAATGCTAAGTACTCCCAACTCTATCAACAATGTAGGTTTTACCAGTTTTCTAAGTCTCTCTTATTTACTTGTACTTATACTGGGAATTCTCTGTGTAAACCTCTTTAACTTCTCTAGGTACATGAATCACTGTGTACTTTCTGTTGTTTCTATCTGTTACCTATCTTTAGAAACTGATACTTTCTCTGTTCACTGTTTCCCAGTCTTAGAGAATTACATTTCTTTCTGCGAAAGTGCTGTTTTCACAGTGCTAAGTACTCCTAACTCTATCAACAATGTAGGTTTTACCAGTTTTCTAAGTCTCTCTTATTTTCTTGTACTTATACTTGGAATTCTCTATGTAAACCTCTGTAACTTCTCCAGGTAGATGAATCACTGTGTACTTTCCCTTGTTTCTATCTGTTACCAATCTTGAGAAAGTCATACATTCTCTGTTCACTGTTTCCCCGTCTTAGAGAAGTAGATTTCTTTGTGCGAAAGTGCTGTTTTCACAGTGCTAAGTACTACCAACTCTATCAACAATGTAGGTTTTACCAGTTTTCTAAGTCTCTCTTATTTTCTTGTACTTATACTTGGAATTCTCTGTGTAAACCTCTGTAACTTCTCCAGGTAGACGAATCACTGTGTACTTTCTCTCGTTTCTATCTGTTACCAATCTTGAGAAACTCATACATTCTCTGTTCAATGTTTCCCAGTCTTAAAAAAGTAGATTTCTTTCTGCGAAAGTGCTGTTTTGACAGTGCTAAGTACTCCTAGCTCTATCAACAATGTAAGTTTTACCAGTTTTCTAAGTCTCTCTTATTTTCTTGTTCTTATACTTGGAATTCTCTGTGTAAACCTCTGTAACTTCTCTAGGTAGATGAATCACTGTGTACTTTCTCTTGTTTCTATCTGTTACCAATCTTTAGAAACTCATACATTCTCTGTTCACTGTTTCCTGGTCTTAGAGAAGTAGACTTCTTCATGAGAAAGTAATGTTTTCACAGTGCTAAGTACTCCCAACTCTATCAACAATGTAGGTTTTACCAGTTTTCTAAGTCTCTTTTTTTACTTGTACTTATACTGGGAATTCTCTGTGTCAACCCCTGTAACTTCTCTAGGAAGATGAATCACTGTGTACTTTCTCTTGTTTCTGTCTCTTACCAATATTGAGACACTCATACATTCTCTGTTCACTGTTTCCCGGTCTTAGACAAGTAGATTTCTCCCTGCGAAAGTGCTGTTTTCACAGTGCTAAGTATTCCCAACTCTATCAATAATGTAGGTTTTACCAATTTTCTAAGTCTCTCTTATTTTGTTGTACTTATACTTGGAATTCTCTGGGTAAACCTCTGTAACTTCTCTAGGTAGATGAATCACTGTGTACTTTCTCTTGTTTCTGTCTGTTACCAATATTGAGACACTCATACATTCTCTGTTCACTGTTTCCCGGTCTTAGACAAGTAGATTTCTCCCTGCGAAAGTGCTGTTTTCACAGTGCTAAGTATTCCCAACTCTATCAACAATGTAGGTTTTACCAGTTTTCTAAGTCTCTCTTACTTTCTTGTACTTATACTTGGAATTCTCTGTGTAAACCTCTGTAATTTCTCTAGGTAGATGAATCACTGTGTACTTTCTCTTGTTTCTATCTGTTACCCTACTTGAGAAACTCATACATTCTCTTTTCACTGTTTCCCGGTCTTAGACAAGTAGATTTCTTTCTGCGAAAGTGCTGTTTTCACAGTGCTAAGTACTCCGAACTCTATCAACAATGTAGGTTTTACCAGTTTTCTAAGTCTCTTCATTTACTTGTACTTATACTGGGAATTCTCTGTGTCAACCACTGTAACTTCTCTAGGAAGATGAATCACTGTGTACTTTCTCTTGTTTCTATCTGTTACCAATCTTGAGAAACTCATACATTCTCTGTTCACTGTTTCCCGGTCTTAGAGAAATAGATTTCTTTCTGCGAAAGTGCTGTTGTCACAGTGCTAAGTACTCCAAGCTGTATCAACAATGTAGGTTTTATCAGTTTTCTAACTCTCTTATTTTCTTGTACTTATACTTGGAATTCTTTGTATAAACATCTATAACTTCTCTAGGTAGATGAATCAATGTGTACTTTCTCTTGTTTCTACGTGTTACCAATCTTGAGAAACTCATACATTCTCTGTTCAATGTTTCCTGGTCTTAGACAACTAGATTTCTCTCTGCGAAAGTGCTGTTTTCACAGTGCTAAGTACTCCCAACTCTATCAACAATGTAGGTGTTACCAGTTTTCTAAGTCTCTCTTATTTTCTTGTACTTATACTTGCAATTCTCTGTGTAAACCTCTGTAACTTCTCCAGGTAGATGAATCACTGTTTACTTTCTCTTATTTCTATCTGTTACCATACATCAGACACTCATACATTCTCTTTTCACTGTTTCTCGGTCTTAGAGAAGTAGATTTCTTTGTGCGAAAGTGCTGTTTTCACAGTGCTAAGTACTCCCAACTCTATCAACAATGTAGGTTTTACCAGTTTTCTAAGTCGCTCTTATTTTCTTGTACTTGGAATTCTCTGTGTAAACCTCTGTAACTTCTCCAGGTAGGCGAATCACTGTGTACTTTCTCTTGTTTCTATCTGTTACCAATCTTGAGAAACTCATACATTCTCTGTTCAATGTTTCCCAGTCTTAAAAAAGTAGATTTCTTTCTGCGAAAGTGCTGTTTTGACAGTGCTAAGTACTCCTAGCTCTATCAACAATGTAAGTTTTACCAGTTTTCTAAGTCTCTCTTATTTTCTTGTTCTTATACTTGGAATTCTCTGTGTAAACCTCTGTAACTTCTCTAGGTAGATGAATCACTGTGTACTTTCTCTTGTTTCTATCTGTTACCATACATCAGACACTCATACATTCACTTTTCACTGTTTCCCGGTCTTAGAGAAGTAGATTTCTTTCTGCGAAAGTGCTGTTTTCACAGTGCTAAGTACTCCCAACTCTATCAACAATGTAGGTTTTACCAGTTTTTTAAGTCTCTCTTATATACTTGTACTTATACTGCGAATTCTCTGTGTCAACCACTGTAACTTCTCTAGGAAGATGAATCACTGTGTACTTTCTCTAGTTTCTATGTGTTACCAATCTTTAGAAACTCATACCCTCTCTTTTCACTGTTTCGCGGTATTAGAGAAGTAGATTTCTTTGTGCGAAAGTGATGTTTTCACAATGCTAAGAACTCCCAACTGTATAAACAATGTAGGTTTTACCGGTTTTCTAAGTCTCTCTTATTTAGGTGTACTTATACTGTGAATTGTCTGTGTAAACCTGTGTAACTTCTCTAGGTAGATGAATCATTGTGTACTTTCTCTTGTTTCTATCTGTTACCAATCTTCAGAAACTCGTACATTCTCTGTTCACTGTTTCCCGGTCTTAGACAAGTAGATTTCTCTCTGCGAAAGTGCTGTTTCCACAGTGCTAAGTACTCCCAGCTCTATCACCAATGTAGGTTTTACCAGTTTTGTAAGTCTCTCTTAACTTCTTGTACTTATACTGGGAATTGTCTGTGTAAACCTCTGTAACCTCTCTAGGTAGATGAATCACTGTATACTTTCTGTTGTTTCTATCTGTTACCAATCTTGAGAAACTGATACTTTCTCTGTTCACTGTTTCCCAGTCTTAGAGAAGTAGATTTCTTTCTGCTAAAGTGCTGTTTTCACAGTGCTAAGTACTCCTAACTCTATCAACAATGTAGGTTTTACCAGTTTTCTAAGTCTCTCTTATTTTCTTGTACTTATACTTGGAATTCTTTGTATATACCTCTGTAACTTCTCTAGGTAGATGAATCAATGTATACTTTCTCTTGTTTCTATCTGTTACCAATCTTGAGAAACTCATACATTCTCTGTTCACTGTTTCCTGGTCTTAGAGAAGTAGACTTCTTCATGATAAAGTGATGTTTTCACAATGCTAAGTACTCCCAACTCTGTCAACAATGTAGGTTTTACCAGTTTTCTAAGTCTCTCTTATTTACTTGTACTTATACTGGGAATTCTCTGTGTAAACCTCTGTAACTTCTCTAGGTACATGAATCACTGTGTACTTTCTGTTGTTTCTATCTGTTACCAATCTTGAGAAACTGATACTTTCTCTGTTCACTGTTTCCCAGTCTTAGAGAAGTAGATTTCTTTCTGCGAAAGTGCTGTTTTCACAGTGCTAAGTACTCCTAACTCTATCAACAATGTGGGTTTTACCAGTTTTCTAAGTCTCTCTTATTTTCTTGTACTTATACTTGGAAATCTCTGTGTAAACCTCTGTAACTTTTCCAGGTAGATGAATCACTGTGTACTTTCTCTTGTTTCTATCTGTTACCAATCTTGAGAAACTCATACATTCTCTGTTCACTGTTTCTCGGTCTTAGAGAAGTAGATTTCTTTCTGCGAAAGTGCTGTTTTCACAGTGCTAAGTACTCCCAACTCTATCAACAATGTAGGTTTTACCAGTTTTTTAAGTCTCTCTTATATACTTATACTTATACTGCGAATTCTCTGTGTCAACCACTGTAACTTCTCTAGGAAGATGAATCACTGTGTACTTTCTCTAGTTTCTATGTGTTACCAATCTTTAGAAACTCATACCTTCTCTTTTCACTGTTTCGCGGTATTTGAGAAGTAGATTTCTTTGTGCGAAAGTGATGTTTTCACAATGCTAAGTACTCCCAACTGTATAAACAATGTAGGTTTTACCGGTTTTCTAAGTCTCTCTTATTTAGGTGTACTTATACTGTGAATTGTCTGTGTAAACCTCTGTAACTTCTCTAGGTAGATGAATCATTGTGTACTTTCTCTTGTTTCTATCTGTTACCAATCTTGAGAAACTCGTACATTCTCTGTTCACTGTTTCTCGGTCTTAGACAAGTAGATTTCTCTCTGCGAAAGTGCTGTTTCCACAGTGCTAAGTACTCCCAGCTCTATCACCAATGTAGGTTTTACCAGTTTTCTAAGTCTCTCTTACCTTCTTGTACTTATACTGGGAATTGTCTGTGTAAACCTCTGTAACCTCTCTAGGTACATGAATCACTGTGTACTTTCTGTTGTTTCTATCTGTTACCAATCTTGAGAAACTGATACTTTTTCTGTTGACTGTTTCCCAGTCTTAGAGAAGTAGATTTCTTTCTGCTAAAGTGATGTTTTCACAGTGCTAAGTACTGCTAACTCTATCAACAATGTAGGTTTTACCATTTTCTAAGTCTCTCTTATTTTCTTGTACTTATACTTGGAATTCTTTGTATATACCTCTGTAACTTCTCTAGGTAGATGAATCAATGTGTACTTTCTCTTGTTTCTATCTGTTACCAATCTTGAGAAACTCATACGTTCTCTGTTTACTGTTTCCCGGTCTTAGACAAGTAGATTTCTCTCTGCGAAAGTGCTGTTTTCACAGTACTAAGTACTCCCAACTCTATCAACAATGTAGGTTTAACCAGTTTTCGAAGTCTCTCTTATTTTCTTCTACTTATACTTGGAATTCTCTGTGTAAACCTCTGTAACGTCTCTAGGTAGATAAATCACTGTGTACTTTCTCTTGTTTCTATGTGTTACCAATCTTGAGAAACTCATACATTGTCTTTTCACTGTTTCGCGGTATTAGAGAAGTAGATTTCTTTGTGCGAAAGTGCTGTTTTCACAGTGCTAAGTACTCCCAACTCTATCAACAATGTAGGTTTTACCAGTTTTCTAAGTCTCTCTTATTTACTTGTACTTATACTGGGAATTCTCTGTGTAAACCTCTGTAACTTCTCCAGGTAGATGAATCACTGTGTACTTTCTCTTGTTTCTATCTGTTACCAATCTTGAGAAACTCATACATTCTCTGTTCCCTGTTTCCCAGTCTTAGAAAAGTAGATTTCTTTCTGCGAAAGTGCTGTTTTGACAGTGCTAAGTACTCCTACCTCTATCAACAATGTAAGTTTTACCAATTCTCTAAGTCTCTCTTATTTTCTTGTACTTATACTTGGAATTCTCTGTCTAAACCTCTGTAACTTCTCTAGGTAGATGAATCACTGTGTACTTTCTCTTGTTTCTATCTGTTACCAATCTTGAGAAACTCATACATTCTCTGTTCACTGTTTCCTGGTCTTAGAGAAGTAGATTTCTTCATGAGAAAGTGATGTTTTCACAATGCTAAGTACTCCCAACTCTATCAACAATGTAGGTTTTACCAGTTTTCTAAGTCTCTCTTATTTACTTGTACTTATACTGGGAATTCTCTGTGTAAACCTCTTTAACTTCTCTAGGTACATGAATCACTGTGTACTTTCTGTTGTTTCTATCTGTTACCTATCTTTAGAAACTGATACTTTCTCTGTTCACTGTTTCCCAGTCTTAGAGAATTACATTTCTTTCTGCGAAAGTGCTGTTTTCACAGTGCTAAGTACTCCTAACTCTATCAACAATGTAGGTTTTACCAGTTTTCTAAGTCTCTCTTATTTTCTTGTACTTATACTTGGAATTCTCTATGTAAACCTCTGTAACTTCTCCAGGTAGATGAATCACTGTGTACTTTCCCTTGTTTCTATCTGTTACCAATCTTGAGAAAGTCATACATTCTCTGTTCACTGTTTCCCCGTCTTAGAGAAGTAGATTTCTTTGTGCGAAAGTGCTGTTTTCACAGTGCTAAGTACTACCAACTCTATCAACAATGTAGGTTTTACCAGTTTTCTAAGTCTCTCTTATTTTCTTGTACTTATACTTGGAATTCTCTGTGTAAACCTCTGTAACTTCTCCAGGTAGACGAATCACTGTGTACTTTCTCTCGTTTCTATCTGTTACCAATCTTGAGAAACTCATACATTCTCTGTTCAATGTTTCCCAGTCTTAAAAAAGTAGATTTCTTTCTGCGAAAGTGCTGTTTTGACAGTGCTAAGTACTCCTAGCTCTATCAACAATGTAAGTTTTACCAGTTTTCTAAGTCTCTCTTATTTTCTTGTTCTTATACTTGGAATTCTCTGTGTAAACCTCTGTAACTTCTCTAGGTAGATGAATCACTGTGTACTTTCTCTTGTTTCTATCTGTTACCAATCTTTAGAAACTCATACATTCTCTGTTCACTGTTTCCTGGTCTTAGAGAAGTAGACTTCTTCATGAGAAAGTAATGTTTTCACAGTGCTAAGTACTCCCAACTCTATCAACAATGTAGGTTTTACCAGTTTTCTAAGTCTCTTTTTTTACTTGTACTTGTACTGGGAATTCTCTGTGTCAACCCCTGTAACTTCTCTAGGAAGATGAATCACTGTGTACTTTCTCTTGTTTCTGTCTCTTACCAATATTGAGACACTCATACATTCTCTGTTCACTGTTTCCCGGTCTTAGACAAGTAGATTTCTCCCTGCGAAAGTGCTGTTTTCACAGTGCTAAGTATTCCCAACTCTATCAATAATGTAGGTTTTACCAATTTTCTAAGTCTCTCTTATTTTGTTGTACTTATACTTGGAATTCTCTGGGTAAACCTCTGTAACTTCTCTAGGTAGATGAATCACTGTGTACTTTCTCTTGTTTCTGTCTGTTACCAATATTGAGACACTCATACATTCTCTGTTCACTGTTTCCCGGTCTTAGACAAGTAGATTTCTCCCTGCGAAAGTGCTGTTTTCACAGTGCTAAGTATTCCCAACTCTATCAACAATGTAGGTTTTACCAGTTTTCTAAGTCTCTCTTACTTTCTTGTACTTATACTTGGAATTCTCTGTGTAAACCTCTGTAATTTCTCTAGGTAGATGAATCACTGTGTACTTTCTCTTGTTTCTATCTGTTACCCTACTTGAGAAACTCATACATTCTCTTTTCACTGTTTCCCGGTCTTAGACAAGTAGATTTCTTTCTGCGAAATTGCTGTTTTCACAGTGCTAAGTACTCCGAACTCTATCAACAATGTAGGTTTTACCAGTTTTCTAAGTCTCTTCATTTACTTGTACTTATACTGGGAATTCTCTGTGTCAACCACTGTAACTTCTCTAGGAAGATGAATCACTGTGTACTTTCTCTTGTTTCTATCTGTTACCAATCTTGAGAAACTCATACATTCTCTGTTCACTGTTTCCCGGTCTTAGAGAAATAGATTTCTTTCTGCGAAAGTGCTGTTGTCACAGTGCTAAGTACTCCAAGCTGTATCAACAATGTAGGTTTTATCAGTTTTCTAACTCTCTTATTTTCTTGTACTTATACTTGGAATTCTTTGTATAAACATCTATAACTTCTCTAGGTAGATGAATCAATGTGTACTTTCTCTTGTTTCTACGTGTTACCAATCTTGAGAAACTCATACATTCTCTGTTCAATGTTTCCTGGTCTTAGACAACTAGATTTCTCTCTGCGAAAGTGCTGTTTTCACAGTGCTAAGTACTCCCAACTCTATCAACAATGTAGGTGTTACCAGTTTTCTAAGTCTCTCTTATTTTCTTGTACTTATACTTGCAATTCTCTGTGTAAACCTCTGTAACTTCTCCAGGTAGATGAATCACTGTTTACTTTCTCTTATTTCTATCTGTTACCATACATCAGACACTCATACATTCTCTTTTCACTGTTTCTCGGTCTTAGAGAAGTAGATTTCTTTGTGCGAAAGTGCTGTTTTCACAGTGCTAAGTACTCCCAACTCTATCAACAATGTAGGTTTTACCAGTTTTCTAAGTCGCTCTTATTTTCTTGTACTTGGAATTCTCTGTGTAAACCTCTGTAACTTCTCCAGGTAGGCGAATCACTGTGTACTTTCTCTTGTTTCTATCTGTTACCAATCTTGAGAAACTCATACATTCTCTGTTCAATGTTTCCCAGTCTTAAAAAAGTAGATTTCTTTCTGCGAAAGTGCTGTTTTGACAGTGCTAAGTACTCCTAGCTCTATCAACAATGTAAGTTTTACCAGTTTTCTAAGTCTCTCTTATTTTCTTGTTCTTATACTTGGAATTCTCTGTGTAAACCTCTGTAACTTCTCTAGGTAGATGAATCACTGTGTACTTTCTCTTGTTTCTATCTGTTACCATACATCAGACACTCATACATTCACTTTTCACTGTTTCCCGGTCTTAGAGAAGTAGATTTCTTTCTGCGAAAGTGCTGTTTTCACAGTGCTAAGTACTCCCAACTCTATCAACAATGTAGGTTTTACCAGTTTTTTAAGTCTCTCTTATATACTTGTACTTATACTGCGAATTCTCTGTGTCAACCACTGTAACTTCTCTAGGAAGATGAATCACTGTGTACTTTCTCTAGTTTCTATGTGTTACCAATCTTTAGAAACTCATACCCTCTCTTTTCACTGTTTCGCGGTATTAGAGAAGTAGATTTCTTTGTGCGAAAGTGATGTTTTCACAATGCTAAGAACTCCCAACTGTATAAACAATGTAGGTTTTACCGGTTTTCTAAGTCTCTCTTATTTAGGTGTACTTATACTGTGAATTGTCTGTGTAAACCTGTGTAACTTCTCTAGGTAGATGAATCATTGTGTACTTTCTCTTGTTTCTATCTGTTACCAATCTTCAGAAACTCGTACATTCTCTGTTCACTGTTTCCCGGTCTTAGACAAGTAGATTTCTCTCTGCGAAAGTGCTGTTTCCACAGTGCTAAGTACTCCCAGCTCTATCACCAATGTAGGTTTTACCAGTTTTGTAAGTCTCTCTTAACTTCTTGTACTTATACTGGGAATTGTCTGTGTAAACCTCTGTAACCTCTCTAGGTAGATGAATCACTGTATACTTTCTGTTGTTTCTATCTGTTACCAATCTTGAGAAACTGATACTTTCTCTGTTCACTGTTTCCCAGTCTTAGAGAAGTAGATTTCTTTCTGCTAAAGTGCTGTTTTCACAGTGCTAAGTACTCCTAACTCTATCAACAATGTAGGTTTTACCAGTTTTCTAAGTCTCTCTTATTTTCTTGTACTTATACTTGGAATTCTTTGTATATACCTCTGTAACTTCTCTAGGTAGATGAATCAATGTATACTTTCTCTTGTTTCTATCTGTTACCAATCTTGAGAAACTCATACATTCTCTGTTCACTGTTTCCTGGTCTTAGAGAAGTAGACTTCTTCATGATAAAGTGATGTTTTCACAATGCTAAGTACTCCCAACTCTGTCAACAATGTAGGTTTTACCAGTTTTCTAAGTCTCTCTTATTTACTTGTACTTATACTGGGAATTCTCTGTGTAAACCTCTGTAACTTCTCTAGGTACATGAATCACTGTGTACTTTCTGTTGTTTCTATCTGTTACCAATCTTGAGAAACTGATACTTTCTCTGTTCACTGTTTCCCAGTCTTAGAGAAGTAGATTTCTTTCTGCGAAAGTGCTGTTTTCACAGTGCTAAGTACTCCTAACTCTATCAACAATGTGGGTTTTACCAGTTTTCTAAGTCTCTCTTATTTTCTTGTACTTATACTTGGAAATCTCTGTGTAAACCTCTGTAACTTTTCCAGGTAGATGAATCACTGTGTACTTTCTCTTGTTTCTATCTGTTACCAATCTTGAGAAACTCATACATTCTCTGTTCACTGTTTCTCGGTCTTAGAGAAGTAGATTTCTTTCTGCGAAAGTGCTGTTTTCACAGTGCTAAGTACTCCCAACTCTATCAACAATGTAGGTTTTACCAGTTTTTTAAGTCTCTCTTATATACTTATACTTATACTGCGAATTCTCTGTGTCAACCACTGTAACTTCTCTAGGAAGATGAATCACTGTGTACTTTCTCTAGTTTCTATGTGTTACCAATCTTTAGAAACTCATACCTTCTCTTTTCACTGTTTCGCGGTATTTGAGAAGTAGATTTCTTTGTGCGAAAGTGATGTTTTCACAATGCTAAGTACTCCCAACTGTATAAACAATGTAGGTTTTACCGGTTTTCTAAGTCTCTCTTATTTAGGTGTACTTATACTGTGAATTGTCTGTGTAAACCTCTGTAACTTCTCTAGGTAGATGAATCATTGTGTACTTTCTCTTGTTTCTATCTGTTACCAATCTTGAGAAACTCGTACATTCTCTGTTCACTGTTTCTCGGTCTTAGACAAGTAGATTTCTCTCTGCGAAAGTGCTGTTTCCACAGTGCTAAGTACTCCCAGCTCTATCACCAATGTAGGTTTTACCAGTTTTCTAAGTCTCTCTTACCTTCTTGTACTTATACTGGGAATTGTCTGTGTAAACCTCTGTAACCTCTCTAGGTACATGAATCACTGTGTACTTTCTGTTGTTTCTATCTGTTACCAATCTTGAGAAACTGATACTTTTTCTGTTGACTGTTTCCCAGTCTTAGAGAAGTAGATTTCTTTCTGCTAAAGTGATGTTTTCACAGTGCTAAGTACTGCTAACTCTATCAACAATGTAGGTTTTACCATTTTCTAAGTCTCTCTTATTTTCTTGTACTTATACTTGGAATTCTTTGTATATACCTCTGTAACTTCTCTAGGTAGATGAATCAATGTGTACTTTCTCTTGTTTCTATCTGTTACCAATCTTTAGAAACTCATACATTCTCTGTTCACTGTTTCCCGGTCTTAGACAACTAGATTTCTCTCTGCGAAAGTGCTGTTTTCACAGTGCTAAGTACTCCCAACTCTATCAACAATGTAGGTTTTACCAGTTTTCTAAGTCTCTCTTATTTACTTGTACTTATACTGGGAATTCTCTGTGTCAACCTCTGTAACTTCTCTAGGAAGATGAATCACTGGGTACTTTCTCTTGTTTCTATGTGTGACCAATCTTGAGAAAATCATACATTCCCTTTTCACTGTTTCCCGGTCTTAAAGAAGTAGATTTCTTTCTGTGAATGTGCTGTTTTCACAGTGCTAAGTACTCCCAACTCTGTCAATAATGTAGGTTTTACCAGTTTTCTAAGTCTCTCTTATTTTCTTGTACTTATACTTGGAATTCTCTGTGTAAACCTCTGTAACTTCTCCAGGTAGATGAATCACCGTGTACTTTCTCTTCTTTCTATCTGTTAGCATGCATCAGACACTCATAGATTCTCTTTTCACTGTTCCCCGGTCTTAGAGAAGTAGATTTCTTTCTGCGAAAGTGCTGTTTTCACAGTGCTAAGTACTCCCAGCTCTATCAACAATGTAGGTTTTACCAGTTTTCTAAGTCTCTCTTATTTTCTTGTACTTATACTGGGAATTGTCTGTGTAAACCTCTGTAACTTCTCCAGGTAGATGAATCACTGTGTACTTTTTCTTGTTTCTATCTGTTACCAATCTTGACAAAGTCATACATTCTCTGTTCACTGTTTCCCAGTCTTAGAGAAGTAGATTTCTTTCTGCGAAAGTGCTGTTTTCACGGTGCTAAGTACCCCTAACTCTATCAACAATGTAGGTTTTATCAGTTTTCTAAGTCTCTCTTATTTTCTTGTACTTATATTTGGAATTCTTTGTATAAACCTCTCTAACTTCTCTAGGTAGATGAATCAATGTGTACTTTCTCTTGTTTCTATCTGTTACCAATCTTGAGAAACTCATACATTCTGTTCACTGTTTACTGGTCTTAGAGAAGTAGATTTTTTCATGAGAAAGTGATGTTTTCACAATGCTAAATACTCCCAACTCTATCAACAATGTAGGTTTTACCAGTTTTCTAAGTCTCTCTTATTTTCTTGTACTTATACTGGGAATTCTCTGTGTAAACCATTTGTAACTTCTCTAGGTACATGAATCACTGTGTACTTTCTGTTGTTTCTATCTGTTACCAATCTTTAGAAACTGATACTTTCTCTGTTCACTGTTTCCCAGGCTTAGAGAAGTAGATTTCTTTCTGCGAATGTGCTGTTTTTACAGTGCTACGTACTCCTACCTCTATCAACAATGTAGGTTTTACCAGTTTTCTAAGTCTCTTTTATATACTTGTACTTATACTGGGAATTCTCTGTGTAAACCTCTGTAACTTCTCTAGGTAGATGAATCATTGTGTACTTTCTCTTGTTTCTATCTGTTACCAATCTTGAGAAACTCATACATTCTCTGTTCACTGTTTCCCGGTCTTAGACAACTAGATTTCTCTCTGTGAAAGTGCTGTTTCCACAGTGCTAAGTACTCCCAGCTCTATCAACAATGTAGGTTTTACCAGTTTTCTAGTCTCTCTTACCTTCTTGTACTTATACTGGGAATTCTCTCTGTAAACGTCTGTAACTTCTCTAGGTACATGAATCACTGTGTACTTTCTGTTGTTTCTATCTGTTACCAATCTAGAGAAAGTCATACATTATCTTTTCACTGTTTCGCGGTATTAGAGAAGTAGATTTCTTTGTGCGAAAGTGATGTTTTCACAATGCTAAGTACTCCCAACTCTATCAACAATGTAGGTTTTACCCGTTTTCTAAGTCTCTCTTATTTACTTGTACTTATACTGGGAATTCTCTGTGTAAACCTCTGTAACTTCCCTAGGTAGATGAATCATTGTGTACTTTCTCTTGTTTCTATCTGTTACCAATCTTGAGAAACTCATACATTCTCTGTTCACTGTTTCCCGGTCTTAGAGAAGTAGATTTCTTTCGGCGAAAGTGATGTTTTCACACTGCTAAGACTCTCAACTCAGTCAACAATGTAGGTTTTAACTGTTTTCTAAGTCTCTTTTATTTTCTTGTACTTATACTAGGAATTCTCTGTGTAAACCTCTGTAACTTCTCTAGCGAGATGAATCACTGTGTACTTTCTCTTATTTCTATCTGTTACCAATCTTGAGAAACTCATACATTCTCTGTTCACTGTTTCCCCGTCTTAGAGAAGTAGATTTCTTTCTGCGCAAGTGCTGTTTTCACAGTGCTAAGTACTCTCAGCTCTATCAACAATGTAGGTTTTACCAGTTTTCTAAGTCTCTCTGATTTTCCTGTACTTATACTGGGAATTCTCTGTGTAAACGTCTGTAACTTCTCTAGGTAGATGAATCACTGTGTACTTTCTCTTGTTTCTATCTGTTACCAATCTTGAGAAACTCATACCTTCTCTTTTCACTGTTTCGCGGTATTAGAGAAGTAAATTTCTTTGGGCGAAAGTGATGTTTTCACAATGCTAAGTACTCCTAACTCTATCAACAATGTAGGTTTTACCGGTTTTCTAAGTTTCTCTTATTTACTTATACTTATACTGGGAATTCTCTGTGTAAACCACTACAACTTCTCTAGGTAGATGAATCATTGTGTACTTTCTCTTGTTTCTATCTGTTAACAATCTTGAGAAACTCATACATTCTCTATTCACTGTTTCTCGGTCTTAGAGAAGTAGATTTCTTTGTGCGAAAGTGCTGTTTTCACAGTGCTAAGTACTCCCAACTCTATCAACAATGTAGGTTTTACCAGTTTTCTAAGTCTCTCTTATTTTCTTGTACTTATACTTGGAATTCTCTGTGTAAACCTCTGTAACTTCTCCAGGTAGACGAATCACTGTGTACTTTCTCTTGTTTCTATCTGTTACCAATCTTGAGAAACTCATACATTCTCTGTTCAATGTTTCCCAGTCTTAAAAAAGTAGATTTCTTTCTGCGAAAGTGCTGTTTTGACAGTGCTAAGTACTCCTAGCTCTATCAACAATGTAAGTTTTACCAGTTTTCTAAGTCTCTCTTATTTTCTTGTTCTTATACTTGGAATTCTCTGTGTAAACCTCTGTAACTTTTCCAGGTAGATGAATCACTGTGTACTTTCTCTTGTTTCTATCTGTTACCATACATCAGACACTCATACATTCACTTTTCACTGTTTCCCGGTCTTAGAGAAGTAGATATCTTTCTGCGAAAGTGCTGTTTTCACAGTGCTAAGTACTCCCAACTCTATCAACAATGTAGGTTTTACCAGTTTTTTAAGTCTCTCTTATATACTTGTACTTATACTGCGAATTCTCTGTGTCAACCACTGTAAGTTCTCTAGGAAGATGAATCACTGTGTACTTTCTCTAGTTTCTATGTGTTACCAATCTTTAGAAACTCATACCTTCTCTTTTCACTGTTTCGCGGTATTTGAGAAGTAGATTTCTTTGTGCGAAAGTGATGTTTTCACAATGCTAAGTACTCCCAACTGTATAAACAATGTAGGTTTTACCGGTTTTCTAAGTCTCTCTTATTTAGGTGTACTTATACTGTGAATTGTCTGTGTAAACCTCTGTAACTTCTCTAGGTAGATGAATCATTGTGTACTTTCTCTTGTTTCTATCTGTTACCAATCTTGAGAAACTCGAACATTCTCTGTTCACTGTTTCTCGGTCTTAGACAAGTAGATTTCTCTCTGCGAAAGTGCTGTTTCCACAGTGCTAAGTACTCCCAGCTCTATCACCAATGTAGGTTTTACCAGTTTTCTAAGTCTCTCTTACCTTCTTGTACTTATACTGGGAATTGTCTGTGTAAACCTCTGTAACCTCTCTAGGTACATGAATCACTGTGTACTTTCTGTTGTTTCTATCTGTTACCAATCTTGAGAAACTGATACTTTTTCTGTTCACTGTTTCCCAGTCTTAGAGAAGTACATTTCTTTCTGCTAAAGTGCTGTTTTCACAGTGCTAAGTACTGCTAACTCTATCAACAATGTAGGTTTTACCATTTTCTAAGTCTCTCTTATTTTCTTGTACTTATACTTGGAATTCTTTGTATATACCTCTGTAACTTCTCTAGGTAGATGAATCAATGTGTACTTTCTCTTGTTTCTATCTGTTACCAATCTTTAGAAACTCATACATTCTCTGTTCACTGTTTCCTGGTCTTAGAGAAGTAGACTTCTTCATGAGAAAGTAATGTTTTCACAATGCTAAGTACTCCCAACTCTATCAACAATGTAGGTTTTACCAGTTTTCCAAGTCTCTCTTATTTTCTTGTACTTATACTTGGAATTCTCTGTGTAAACCTCTGTAACTTCCCCAGGTAGATGAATCACTGTGTACTTTCTCTTGTTTCTATCTGTTACCAATCTTGAGAAACTCATACATTCTCTGTTCACTGTTTCTCGGTCTTACAGAAGTAGATTTCTTTGTGCGAAAGTGCTGTTTTCACAGTGCTAAGTACTCCCAACTCTATCAACAATGTAGGTTTTACCAGTTTTCTAAGTCTCTCTTATTTTCTTGTACTTATACTGGGAATTCTCTGTGTAAACGTCTGTAACTTCTCTAGGTGGATGAATCACTGAGTACTTTCTCTTGTTTCTATCTTTTACCAATCTTGAGAAACTCATACGTTCTCTGTTTACTGTTTCCCGGTCTTAGACTAGTAGATTTCTCTCTGCGAAAGTGCTGTTTTCACAGTACTAAGTACTCCCAACTCTATCAACAATGTAGGTTTAACCAGTTTTCGAAGTCTCTCTTATTTTCTTGTACTTATAATTGGAATTCTCTGTGTAAACCTCTGTAACGTCTCTAGGTAGATGAATCACTGTGTACTTTCTCTTGTTTCTATGTGTTACCAATCTTGAGAAACTCATACATTGTCCTTTCACTGTTTCGCGGTATTAGAGAAGTAGATTTCTTTGTGCGAAAGTGCTGTTTTCACAGTGCTAAGTACTCCCAACTCTATCAACAATGTAGGTTTTACCAGTTTTCTAAGTCTCTCTTATTTACTTGTACTTATACTGGGAATTCTCTGTGTAAACCTCTATAACATCTCTAGGTAGATGAATCATTGTGTACTTTCTCTTGTTTCTATCTGTTACAAATCTTGAGAAACTCGTACATTCTCTGTTCACTGTTTCCCGGTCTTAGACAAGTAGATTTCTCTCTGTGAAAGTGCTGTTTCCACAGTGCTAAGTACTCCCAGCTCTATCAACAATGTAGGTTTTACCAGTTTTCTAGTCTCTCTTACCTTCTTGTACTTATACTGGGAATTCTCTCTGTAAACGTCTGTAACTTCTCTAGGTACATGAATCACTGTGTACTTTCTGTTGTTTCTATCTGTTACCAATCTTGAGAAAGTCATACATTATCTTTTCACTGTTTCGCGGTATTAGAGAAGTAGATTTCTTTGTGCGAAAGTGATGTTTTCACAATGCTAAGTACTCCCAACTCTATCAACAATGTAGGTTTTACCCGTTTTCTAAGTCTCTCTTATTTACTTGTACTTATACTGGGAATTCTCTGTGTAAACCTCTGTAACTTCCCTAGGTAGATGAATCATTGTGTACTTTCTCTTGTTTCTATCTGTTACCAATCTTGAGAAACTCATACATTCTCTGTTCACTGTTTCCCGGTCTTAGAGAAGTAGATTTCTTTCGGCGAAAGTGATGTTTTCACACTGCTAAGTACTCTCAACTCAGTCAACAATGTAGGTTTTACCTGTTTTCTAAGTCTCTTTTATTTTCTTGTACTTATACTAGGAATTCTCTGTGTAAACCTCTGTAAATTCTCTAGCGAGATGAATCACTGTGTACTTTCTCTTATTTCTATCTGTTACCAATCTTGAGAAACTCATACATTCTCTGTTCACTGTTTCCCCGTCTTAGAGAAGTAGATTTCTTTCTGCGCAAGTGCTGTTTTCACAGTGCTAAGTACTCCCAACTCTATCAACAATGTAGGTTTTACCAGTTTTCTAAGTCTCTCTTATTTTCTTGTTCTTATACTGGGAATTCTCTGTGTAAACGTCTGTAACTTCTCTAGGTAGATGAATCACTGTGTACTTTCTCTTGTTTCTATCTGTTACCAATCTTGAGAAACTCATACCTTCTCTTTTCACTGTTTCGCTGTATTAGAGAAGTAGATTTCTTTGTGCGAAAGTGATCTCTTCACAATGCTAAGTACTCCCAACTCTATCAGCAATGTAGGTTTTACCGGTTTTCTATGTTTCTCTTATTTACTTGTACTAATACTGGGAATTCTCTGTGTAAACCACTATAACTTCTCCAGGTAGATGAATCATTGTGTACTTTCTCTTGTTTCTATCTGTTACCAATCTTGAGAAACTCATACATTATCTGTTCACTGTTTCCCGGTCTTAGAGAAGTAGATTTCTTTCTGCGAAAGTGCTGTTTTCACAGTGCTAAGTACTCCAAGCTCTATCAACAATGTAGGTTTTATCAGTTTTCTAAGTCTCTCTTACTTTCTTGTACTTATACTTGGAATTCTCTGTGTAAACCTCTGTAACTTCTCCAGGTAGATGAATCACTGTGTACTTTCTCTTGTTTCTATCTGTTACCATACATCAGACACTCATACATTCTCTTTTCACTGTTTCCCGGTCTTAGAGAAGTAGATTTCTTTCTGCGAAAGTGCTGTTTTCAGAGTGCTAAGTACTCCCAACTCTATCAACAATGTAGGTTTTACCAGTTTTCTAAGTCTCTCTTATTTTCTTGTACTTATACTTGGAATTGTCTGTGTAAACCTCTGTAACTTCTCCAGGTAGATGAATCACTGTGTACTTTCTCTTGTTTCTATCTGTTACCAATCTTGAGAAACTCATACGTTCTCTGTTTACTGTTTCCCGGTCTTAGACAAGTAGATTTCTCTCTGCGAAAGTGCTGTTTTCACAGTACTAAGTACTCCCAACTCTATCAACAATGTAGGTTTAACCAGTTTTCGAAGTCTCTCTTATTTTCTTCTACTTATACTTGGAATTCTCTGTGTAAACCTCTGTAACGTCTCTAGGTAGATAAATCACTGTGTACTTTCTCTTGTTTCTATGTGTTACCAATCTTGAGAAACTCATACATTGTCTTTTCACTGTTTCGCGGTATTAGAGAAGTAGATTTCTTTGTGCGAAAGTGCTGTTTTCACAGTGCTAAGTACTCCCAACTCTATCAACAATGTAGGTTTTACCAGTTTTCTAAGTCTCTCTTATTTACTTGTACTTATACTAGGAATTCTCTGTGTAAACCTCTGTAACTTCTCCAGGTAGATGAATCACTGTGTACTTTCTCTTGTTTCTATCTGTTACCAATCTTGAGAAACTCATACATTCTCTGTTCCCTGTTTCCCAGTCTTAGAAAAGTAGATTTCTTTCTGCGAAAGTGCTGTTTTGACAGTGCTAAGTACTCCTACCTCTATCAACAATGTAAGTTTTACCAATTCTCTAAGTCTCTCTTATTTTCTTGTACTTATACTTGGAATTCTCTGTCTAAACCTCTGTAACTTCTCTAGGTAGATGAATCACTGTGTACTTTCTCTTGTTTCTATCTGTTACCAATCTTGAGAAACTCATACATTCTCTGTTCACTGTTTCCTGGTCTTAGAGAAGTAGATTTCTTCATGAGAAAGTGATGTTTTCACAATGCTAAGTACTCCCAACTCTATCAACAATGTAGGTTTTACCAGTTTTCTAAGTCTCTCTTATTTACTTGTACTTATACTGGGAATTCTCTGTGTAAACCTCTTTAACTTCTCTAGGTACATGAATCACTGTGTACTTTCTGTTGTTTCTATCTGTAACCTATCTTTAGAAACTGATACTTTCTCTTTTCACTGTTTCCCAGTCTTAGAGAATTACATTTCTTTCTGCGAAAGTGCTGTTTTCACAGTGCTAAGTACTCCTAACTCTATCAACAATGTAGGTTTTACCAGTTTTCTAAGTCTCTCTTATTTTCTTGTACTTATACTTGGAATTCTCTATGTAAACCTCTGTAACTTCTCCAGGTAGATGAATCACTGTGTACTTTCCCTTGTTTCTATCTGTTACCAATCTTGAGAAAGTCATACATTCTCTGTTCACTGTTTCCCCGTCTTAGAGAAGTAGATTTCTTTGTGCGAAAGTGCTGTTTTCACAGTGCTAAGTACTCCCAACTCTATCAACAATGTAGGTTTTACCAGTTTTCTAAGTCTCTCTTATTTTCTTCTACTTATACTTGGAATTCTCTGTGTAAACCTCTGTAACTTCTCCAGGTAGACGAATCACTGTGTACTTTCTCTTGTTTCTATCTGTTACCAATATTGAGAAACTCATACATTCTCTGTTCTATGTTTCCCAGTCTTAAAAAAGTAGATTTCTTTCTGCGAAAGTGCTGTTTTGACAGTGCTAAGTACTCCTAGCTCTATCAACAATGTAAGTTTTACCAGTTTTCTAAGTCTCTCTTATTTTCTTGTTCTTATACTTGGAATTCTCTGTGTAAACCTCTGTAACTTCTCTAGGTAGATGAATCACTGTGTACTTTCTCTTGTTTCTATCTGTTACCATACATCAGACACTCATACATTCACTTTTCACTGTTTCCCGGTCTTAGAGAAGTAGATTTCTTTCTGCGAAAGTGCTGTTTTCACAGTGCTAAGTACTCCCAACTCTATCAACAATGTAGGTTTTACCAGTTTTTTAAGTCTCTCTTATATACTTGTACTTATACTGCGAATTCTCTGTGTCAACCACTGTAACTTCTCTAGGAAGATGAATCACTGTGTACTTTCTCTAGTTTCTATGTGTTACCAATCTTTAGAAACTCATACCTTCTCTTTTCACTGTTTCGCGGTATTTGAGAAGTAGATTTCTTTGTGCGAAAGTGATGTTTTCACAATGCTAAGTACTCCCAACTGTATAAACAATGTAGGTTTTACCAGTTTTCTAAGTCTCTCTTATTTTCTTGTACTTATACTTGGAATTCTCTGTGTAAACCTCTGTAACTTCTCCAGGTAGACGAATCACTGTGTACTTTCTCTCGTTTCTATCTGTTACCAATCTTGAGAAACTCATACATTCTCTGTTCAATGTTTCCCAGTCTTAAAAAAGTAGATTTCTTTCTGCGAAAGTGCTGTTTTGACAGTGCTAAGTACTCCTAGCTCTATCAACAATGTAAGTTTTACCAGTTTTCTAAGTCTCTCTTATTTTCTTGTTCTTATACTTGGAATTCTCTGTGTAAACCTCTGTAACTTCTCTAGGTAGATGAATCACTGTGTACTTTCTCTTGTTTCTATCTGTTACCAATCTTTAGAAACTCATACATTCTCTGTTCACTGTTTCCTGGTCTTAGAGAAGTAGACTTCTTCATGAGAAAGTAATGTTTTCACAGTGCTAAGTACTCCCAACTCTATCAACAATGTAGGTTTTACCAGTTTTCTAAGTCTCTTTTTTTACTTGTACTTATACTGGGAATTCTCTGTGTCAACCCCTGTAACTTCTCTAGGAAGATGAATCACTGTGTACTTTCTCTTGTTTCTGTCTCTTACCAATATTGAGACACTCATACATTCTCTGTTCACTGTTTCCCGGTCTTAGACAAGTAGATTTCTCCCTGCGAAAGTGCTGTTTTCACAGTGCTAAGTATTCCCAACTCTATCAATAATGTAGGTTTTACCAATTTTCTAAGTCTCTCTTATTTTGTTGTACTTATACTTGGAATTCTCTGGGTAAACCTCTGTAACTTCTCTAGGTAGATGAATCACTGTGTACTTTCTCTTGTTTCTGTCTGTTACCAATATTGAGACACTCATACATTCTCTGTTCACTGTTTCCCGGTCTTAGACAAGTAGATTTCTCCCTGCGAAAGTGCTGTTTTCACAGTGCTAAGTATTCCCAACTCTATCAACAATGTAGGTTTTACCAGTTTTCTAAGTCTCTCTTACTTTCTTGTACTTATACTTGGAATTCTCTGTGTAAACCTCTGTAATTTCTCTAGGTAGATGAATCACTGTGTACTTTCTCTTGTTTCTATCTGTTACCCTACTTGAGAAACTCATACATTCTCTTTTCACTGTTTCCCGGTCTTAGACAAGTAGATTTCTTTCTGCGAAAGTGCTGTTTTCACAGTGCTAAGTACTCCGAACTCTATCAACAATGTAGGTTTTACCAGTTTTCTAAGTCTCTTCATTTACTTGTACTTATACTGGGAATTCTCTGTGTCAACCACTGTAACTTCTCTAGGAAGATGAATCACTGTGTACTTTCTCTTGTTTCTATCTGTTACCAATCTTGAGAAACTCATACATTCTCTGTTCACTGTTTCCCGGTCTTAGAGAAATAGATTTCTTTCTGCGAAAGTGCTGTTGTCACAGTGCTAAGTACTCCAAGCTGTATCAACAATGTAGGTTTTATCAGTTTTCTAACTCTCTTATTTTCTTGTACTTATACTTGGAATTCTTTGTATAAACATCTATAACTTCTCTAGGTAGATGAATCAATGTGTACTTTCTCTTGTTTCTACGTGTTACCAATCTTGAGAAACTCATACATTCTCTGTTCAATGTTTCCTGGTCTTAGACAACTAGATTTCTCTCTGCAAAAGTGCTGTTTTCACAGTGCTAAGTACTCCCAACTCTATCAACAATGTAGGTGTTACCAGTTTTCTAAGTCTCTCTTATTTTCTTGTACTTATACTTGCAATTCTCTGTGTAAACCTCTGTAACTTCTCCAGGTAGATGAATCACTGTTTACTTTCTCTTGTTTCTATCTGTTACCATACATCAGACACTCATACATTCTCTTTTCACTGTTTCTCGGTCTTAGAGAAGTAGATTTCTTTCTGCGAAAGTGCTGTTTTCACAGTGCTAAGTACTCCCAACTCTATCAACAATGTAGGTTTTACCAGTTTTCTAAGTCGCTCTTATTTTCTTGTACTTATACTTGGAATTCTCTGTGTAAACCTCTGTAACTTCTCCAGGTAGGCGAATCACTGTGTACTTTCTCTTGTTTCTATCTGTTACCAATCTTGAGAAACTCATACATTCTCTGTTCAATGTTTCCCAGTCTTAAAAAAGTAGATTTCTTTCTGCGAAAGTGCTGTTTTGACAGTGCTAAGTACTCCTAGCTCTATCAACAATGTAAGTTTTACCAGTTTTCTAAGTCTCTCTTATTTTCTTGTTCTTATACTTGGAATTCTCTGTGTAAACCTCTGTAACTTCTCTAGGTAGATGAATCACTGTGTACTTTCTCTTGTTTCTATCTGTTACCATACATCAGACACTCATACATTCACTTTTCACTGTTTCCCGGTCTTAGAGAAGTAGATTTCTTTCTGCGAAAGTGCTGTTTTCACAGTGCTAAGTACTCCCAACTCTATTAACAATGTAGGTTTTACCAGTTTTTTAAGTCTCTCTTATATACTTGTACTTATACTGCGAATTCTCTGTGTCAACCACTGTAACTTCTCTAGGAAGATGAATCACTGTGTACTTTCTCTAGTTTCTATGTGTTACCAATCTTTAGAAACTCATACCCTCTCTTTTCACTGTTTCGCGGTATTAGAGAAGTAGATTTCTTTGTGCGAAAGTGATGTTTTCACAATGCTAAGAACTCCCAACTGTATAAACAATGTAGGTTTTACCGGTTTTCTAAGTCTCTCTTATTTAGGTGTACTTATACTGTGAATTGTCTGTGTAAACCTGTGTAACTTCTCTAGGTAGATGAATCATTGTGTACTTTCTCTTGTTTCTATCTGTTACCAGTCTTCAGAAACTCGTACATTCTCTGTTCACTGTTTCCCGGTCTTAGAAAAGTAGATTTCTCTCTGCGAAAGTGCTGTTTCCACAGTGCTAAGTACTCCCAGCTCTATCACCAATGTAGGTTTTACCAGTTTTGTAAGTCTCTCTTAACTTCTTGTACTTATACTGGGAATTGTCTGTGTAAACCTCTGTAACCTCTCTAGGTAGATGAATCACTGTATACTTTCTGTTGTTTCTATCTGTTACCAATCTTGAGAAACTGATACTTTCTCTGTTCACTGTTTCCCAGTCTTAGAGAAGTAGATTTCTTTCTGCTAAAGTGCTGTTTTCACAGTGCTAAGTACTCCCAACTCTGTCAACAATGTAGGTTTTACCAGTTTTCTAAGTCTCTCTTATTTACTTGTACTTATACTGGGAATTCTCTGTGTAAACCTCTGTAACTTCTCTAGGTACATGAATCACTGTGTACTTTCTGTTGTTTCTATCTGTTACCAATCTTGAGAAACTGATACTTTCTCTGTTCACTGTTTCCCAGTCTTCGAGAAGTAGATTTCTTTCTGCGAAAGTGCTGTTTTCACAGTGCTAAGTACTCCTAACTCTATCAACAATGTGGGTTTTACCAGTTTTCTTAGTCTCTCTTATTTTCTTGTACTTATACTTGGAATTCTTTGTATATACCTCTGTAACTTCTCTAGGTAGATGAATCAATGTATACTTTCTCTTGTTTCTATCTGTTACCAATCTTGAGAAACTCATACATTCTCTGTTCACTGTTTCCTGGTCTTAGAGAAGTAGACTTCTTCATGATAAAGTGATGTTTTCACAATGCTAAGTACTCCCAACTCTGTCAACAATGTAGGTTTTACCAGTTTTCTAAGTCTCTCTTATTTACTTGTACTTATACTGGGAATTCTCTGTGTAAACCTCTGTAACTTCTCTAGGTACATGAATCACTGTGTACTTTCTGTTGTTTCTATCTGTTACCAATCTTGAGAAACTGATACTTTCTCTGTTCACTGTTTCCCAGTCTTAGAGAAGTAGATTTCTTTCTGCGAAAGTGCTGTTTTCACAGTGCTAAGTACTCCTAACTCTATCAACAATGTGGGTTTTACCAGTTTTCTAAGTCTCTCTTATTTTCTTGTACTTATACTTGGAAATCTCTGGGTAAACCTCTGTAATTTCTCTAAGTAGACGAATCACTGTGTACTTTCTCTTGTTTCTATCTGTTACCATACATCAGACACTCATACATTCTCTTTTCACTGTATCCCGGTCTTAGAGAAGTAGATTTCTTTCTGCGAAAGTGCTGTTTTCACAGTGCTAAGTACTCCCAACTCTATCAACAATGTAGGTTTTACCAGTTTTCTAAGTCTCTCTTATTTACTTGTACTTATACTGGGAATTCTCTGTGTCAACCACTGTAAATTCTCTAGGAAGATGAATCACTGGGTACTTTCTTTTGTTTCTATGTGTTACCAATCTTGAGAAACTCATACATTCCCTTTTCACTGTTTCCCGGTCTTAGAGAAGTAGATTTCTTTCTGTGAAAGTGCTGTTTTCACAGTGCTAAGTACTCCCAACTCTATCAACAATGTAGGTTTTACCAGTTTTCTAAGTCTCTCTTATTTTGTTGTACTTTTACTTGGAATTCTCTGGGTAAACCTCTGTAACTTCTCTAGGTAGATGAATCACTGTGTACTTTCTCTTGTTTCTGTCTGTTACCAATATGGAGACACTCATACATTCTCTGTTCACTGTTTCCCGGTCTTAGACAAGTAGATTTCTCCCTGCGAAAGTGCTGTTTTCACAGTGCTAAGTATTCCCAACTCTATCAACAATGTAGGTTTTACCAGTTTTCTAAGTCTCTTTTATTTTCTTGTACTTATACTAGGAATTCTCTGTGTAAACCTCTGTAACTTCTCTAGCTAGATGAATCACTGTGTACTTTCTCTTGTTTCTATCTGCTATCAATCTTGAGAAACTCTTTCATTCTCTGTTCACTGTTTCCCGGTCGTAGAGAAGTAGATTTCTTTCTGGGAAAGTGCTGTTTTCACAGTGCTAAGTACTCCCAACTCTATCAACAATGTAGGTTTTACCTAGCTTTCTAAGTCTCTCTTACTTTCTTGTACTTCTACTTGAAATTCCCTGTGTAGGGGTAGGGGTAGGGGTAGGGGTAGGGGTAGGGGTGGGGGTAGGGGTAGGGGTAGGGGTAGGGGTAGGGTTAGGGTTAGGGTTAGGGTTAGGGTTACGGTTACGGTTAGGGTTAGGGTGTGGGTTAGGGTTAGGGTTAGGGTTAGGGTTAGGGTTAGGGTTAGGGTGTGGGTTAGCGTTAGGGTTAGGGTTAGGGTTAGGGTGAGGGTTAGGGTTAGGGTTAGGGTTAGGGTTAGGGTTAGGGTTAGGGTTAGGGTTAGGGTTATGGTTAGGGTTAGGGTTAGGGTTAGGGTTAGCGTGTGGGTTAGGGTGTGGGTTAGGGTTAGGGATAGGGTTAGGGTTAGGGTTAGGGTTAGGGTTAGGGTTAGGGATAGGGTTAGGGTTAGGGTTAGGGTAACTTCTCTAACTAGATGAATCAGTGTTTACTTTCTCTTATTTCTACCTGTTACCAATCTTGAGAAACTCATACATTCTTTGTTCACTGTTTCCCGGTCTTACAGAAGTAGATTTCGCTCTGCGAAAGTGATGTTTTCACAGTGCTAAGTACTCCTAACTCTATCAACAATGTAGGTTTTACCAGTTTTCTAAGTCTCTCTTATTTTCTTGTACTTATACTTGGAATTCTCTGTGAAAACCTCTGTAACTTCTCCAGGTAGGTGAATCACTGTGTACTTTCTCTTGTTTCTATCTGTTACCAATCTTGAGAAACTCATGCATTCTCTGTTCACTGTTTCCCAGTCTTAGAAAAGTAGATTTCTTTCTGCGAAAGTGCTGTTTTGACAGTGCTAAGTACTCCTACCTCTATCAACAATGTAAGTTTTACCAGTTCTCTAAGTCTCTCTTATTTTCTTCTACTTATACTTGGAATTCTCTGTCTAAACCTCTGTAACTTCTCCAGGTGGATGAATCACTGTGTACTTTCTCTTGTTTCTATGTGTTACCAATCTTGAGAAACTCATACATTGTCTTTTAACTGTTTCGCGGTATTAGAGAAGTAGATTTCTTTGTGCGAAAGTGATGTTTTCACAGTGCTAAGTACTCCCAACTCTATCAACAATGTAGGTTTTACCAGTTTTCTAAGTCTCCCTTATTTACTTATACTTATACTGGGAATTCTCTGTGTAAACCTCTATAACTTCTCTAGGTAGATGAATCATTGTGTACTTTCTCTTGTTTCTATCTGTTACAAATCTTCAGAAACTCGTACATTCTCTGTTCACTGTTTCCCGGTCTTAGACAAGTAGATTTCTCTCTGTGAAAGTGCTGTTTCCACAGTGCTAAGTACTCCCAGCTCTATCAACAATGTAGGTTTTACCAGTTTCCTAAGTCTCTCTTACCTTTTTGTACTTATACTGGGAATTCTCTGTGTAAACGTCTGTAACTTCTCTAGGTACATGAATCATTGTGTACTTTCTGTTGTTTCTATCTGTTACCAATCTTGAGAAAGTCATACATTATCTTTTCACCTTTTCGCGGTATTAGAGAAGTAGATTTCTTTGTGCGAAATTGATGTTTTCACAATGCTAAGTACTCCCAACTCTATCAACAATGTAGGTTTTACCCGTTTTCTAAGTCTCTCTTATTTACTTGTACTTATACTGGGAATTCTCTGTGTAAACCTCTGTAACTGCCCTAGGTAGATGAATCATTGTGTACTTTCTGTTGTTTCTATCTGTTACCAATCTTGAGAAAGTCATACATTCTCTGTTCACTGTTTCCCGGTCTTAGAGAAGTAGATTTCTTTCAGCGAAAGTGCTGTTTTCACAGTGCTAAGTACTCTCAACTCAGTCAACAATGTAGGTTTTACCAGTTTTCTAAGTCTCTTTTATTTTCTTGTACTTATACTAGGAATTCTCTGTGTAAACCTCTGTAACTTCTCTAGCTAGATGAATCACTGTGTACTTTCTCTTGTTTCTATCTGTTATCAATCTTGAGAAACTCTTACATTCTCTGTTCACCGTTTCCCGGTCTTAGAGAAGTAGATTTCTTTCTGGGAAAGTGCTGTTTTCACAGTGCTAAGTACTCCCAACTCTATCATCAATGTAGGTTTTACCTAGCTTTCTAAGTCTCTCTTATTTTCTTGTACTTATAGTTGAAATTCCCTGTCTAGGGGTAGGGGTAGGGGTAGGGGTAGGGGTAGGGGTAGGGGTACGGGTAGGGGTAGGGGTAGGGTTAGGGTTAGGGTTAGGGTTAGTTTTAGGGTTAGGGTTAGGGTTAGGGTTAGGGTTAGGGTGTGGGTTAGGGTTAGGGTTAGGGTTAGGGTTAGGGTTAGGGTTAGGGTTAGGGTTAGGGTTAGGGTTAGGTTTAGGGTTACGGTTAGGGTTAGGGTTAGGGTTAGGGTTAGGGTTAGGGTTAGGGTTAGGGTTAGGGTTATGCTTAGGGTTAGTGTTAGGGTTAGGGTTAGGGTTAGGGTTAGGGTTAGGGTTAGGGTTAGGGTTAGGGTTAGGGTTAGGGTTAGGGTTAGGGTTAGGGTAACTTCTCTAGCTAGATGAATCAGTGTTTACTTTCTCTTGTTTCTACCTGTTACCAATCTTGAGAAACTCATACATTCTCTGTTCAATGTTTCCCAGTCTTAAAAAAGTAGATTTCTTTCTGCGAAAGTGCTGTTTTGACAGTGCTAAGTACTCCTAGCTCTATCAACAATGTAAGTTTTACCAGTTTTCCAAGTCTCTCTTATTTTCTTGTTCTTATACTTGGAATTCTCTGTGTAAACCTCTGTAACTTCTCTAGGTAGATGAATCACTGTGTACTTTTTCTTGTTTCTATCTGTTACCATACATCAGACACTCATACATTCACTTTTCACTGTTTCCCGGTCTTAGAGAAGTAGATTTCTTTCTGCGAAAGTGCTGTTTTCACAGTGCTAAGTACTCCCAACTCTATCAACAATGTAGGTTTTACCAGTTTTTTAAGTCTCTCTTATATACTTGTACTTATACTGCGAATTCTCTGTGTCAACCACTGTAACTTCTCTAGGAAGATGAATCACTGTGTACTTTCTCTAGTTTCTATGTGTTACCAATCTTTAGAAACTCATACCCTCTCTTTTCACTGTTTCGCGGTATTAGAGAAGTAGATTTCTTTGTGCGAAAGTGATGTTTTCACAATGCTAAGAACTCCCAACTGTATAAACAATGTAGGTTTTACCGGTTTTCTAAGTCTCTCTTATTTAGGTGTACTTATACTGTGAATTGTCTGTGTAAACCTGTGTAACTTCTCTAGGTAGATGAATCATTGTGTACTTTCTCTTGTTTCTATCTGTTACCAATCTTCAGAAACTCGTACATTCTCTGTTCACTGTTTCCCGGTCTTAGACAAGTAGATTTCTCTCTGCGAAAGTGCTGTTTCCACAGTGCTAAGTACTCCCAGCTCTATCACCAATGTAGGTTTTACCAGTTTTGTAAGTCTCTCTTAACTTCTTGTACTTATACTGGGAATTGTCTGTGTAAACCTCTGTAACCTCTCTAGGTAGATGAATCACTGTATACTTTCTGTTGTTTCTATCTGTTACCAATCTTGAGAAACTGATACTTTCTCTGTTCACTGTTTCCCAGTCTTAGAGAAGTAGATTTCTTTCTGCTAAAGTGCTGTTTTCACAGTGCTAAGTACTCCTAACTCTATCAACAATGTAGGTTTTACCAGTTTTCTAAGTCTCTCTTATTTTCTTGTACTTATACTTGGAATTCTTTGTGTAAACCTGTGTAACTTTTCTAGGTAGATGAATCACTGTGTACTTTCTCTTGTTTCTATCTGTTACCAATCTTGAGAAACTCATACATTCTCTGTTCACTGTTTCACGGACTTAGAGAACTACATTTCTTTCGGCGAAAGTGCTGTTTTCACAGTGCTACGTACTCCCAACTCTATCAACAATGTAGGTTTTACCAGTTTTCTAAGTCTCTCTTATTTTCTAATACTTATCCTTGGAATTCTCTATGTAAACCTCTGTAACTTTTCTAGGTAGATGAATCACTGTGTACTTTCTCTTGTTTCTATCTGTTACCAATCTTGAGAAACTCATACATTCTCTGTTCACTGTTTCCCAGTGTTAGAGAAGTAGATTTCTTTCTGGGAAAGTGCTGTTTTCACAGTGCTAAGTACTCCCAACTCTATCAACAATGTAGGTTTTACCAGTTTTCTAAGTCTCTCTTATTTTCTTGTACTTATACTTGGAATTCTCGGTGTAAACCTCTGTAACTTTTATAGGTAGATGAATCACTGTGTACTTTCTCTTGTTTCTATCTGTTACCAATCTTGAGAAACTCATACATTCTCTGTTCACTGTTTCACGGACTTAGAGAACTAAATTTCTTTCGGCGAAAGTGCTGTTTTCACAGTGCTACGTACTCCCTTCTCTATCAACAATGTAGGTTTTACCAGTTTTCTAAGTCTCTCTTATTTTCTTGTACTTATACTTGGTTTTCTCTGTGTAAACCTCTGTAACTCTTCTAGGTAGATGAATCACTGTGTACTTTCGCTTGTTTCTGTCTGTTACCAAACTTGAGAAACTCATACATTCTCTGTTCACTGTTTCACGGACTTAGAGAACTAAATTTCCTTCGGCGAAAGTGCTGTTTTCACAGTGCTAAGTACTCCCAACTCTATCAACAATGTAGGTTTTACCAGTTTTCTAAGTCTCCGTTATTTACTTATACTTATACTGGGAATTCTCTGTGTAAACCTCTATAACTTCTCTAGGTAGATGAATCATTGTGTACTTTCTCTTGTTTCTATCTGTTACAAATCTTGAGAAACTCGTACATTCTCTGTTCACTGTTTCCCGGTCTTAGACAAGTAGATTTCTCTCTGTGAAAGTGCTGTTTCCACAGTGCTAAGTACTCCCAGCTCTATCAACAATGTAGGTTTTACCAGTTTCCTAAGTCTCTCTTACCTTTTTGTACTTATACTGGGAATTCTCTGTGTAAACGTCTGTAACTTCTCTAGGTACATGAATCATTGTGTACTTTCTGTTGTTTCTATCTGTTACCAATCTTGAGAAAGTCATACATTCTCTGTTCACTGTTTCCCGGTCTTAGAGAAGTAGATTTGTTTCAGCGAAAGTGCTGTTTTCACAGTGCTAAGTACTCTCAACTCAGTCAACAATGTAGGTTTTACCAGTTTTCTAAGTCTCTTTTATTTTCTTGTACTTATACTAGGAATTCTCTGTGTAAACCTCTGTTACTTCTCTAGCTAGATGAATCACTGTGTACTTTCTCTTGTTTCTATCTGTTATCAATCTTGAGAAACTCTTACATTCTCTGTTCACCGTTTCCCGGTCTTAGAGAAGTAGATTTCTTTCTGGGAAAGTGCTGTTTTCACAGTGCTAAGTACTCCCAACTCTATCATCAATGTAGGTTTTACCTAGCTTTCTAAGTCTCTCTTATTTTCTTGTACTTATAGTTGAAATTCCCTGTCTAGGGGTAGGGGTAGGGGTAGGGGTAGCGGTAGGGGTAGGGGTACGGGTAGGGGTAGGGGTAGGGGTAGGGTTAGGGTTAGGGTTAGGGTTAGTTTTAGGGTTAGGGTTAGGGTTAGGGTTAGGGTTAGGGTTAGGGTTAGGGTGTGGGTTAGGGTTAGGGTTAGGGTTAGGGTTAGGGTTAGGGTTAGGGTTAGGGTTAGGGTTAGGGTTAGGGTTAGGGTTAGGGTTAGGGTTAGGGTTAGGGTTAGGGTTAGGGTTATGCTTAGGGTTAGGGTTAGGGTTAGGGTTAGGGTTAGGGTTAGGGTTAGGGTTAGGGTTAGGGTTAGGGTTAGGGTTAGGGTTAGGGTTAGGGTTAGGGTAACTTCTCTAGCTAGATGAATCAGTGTTTACTTTCTCTTGTTTCTACCTGTTACCAATCTTGAGAAACTCATACATTCTCTGTTCAATGTTTCCCAGTCTTAAAAAAGTAGATTTCTTTCTGCGAAAGTGCTGTTTTGACAGTGCTAAGTACTCCTAGCTCTATCAACAATGTAAGTTTTACCAGTTTTCTAAGTCTCTCTTATTTTCTTGTTCTTATACTTGGAATTCTCTGTGTAAACCTCTGTAACTTCTCTAGGTAGATGAATCACTGTGTACTTTCTCTTGTTTCTATCTGTTACCATACATCAGACACTCATACATTCACTTTTCACTGTTTCCCGGTCTTAGAGAAGTAGATTTCTTTCTGCGAAAGTGCTGTTTTCACAGTGCTAAGTACTCCCAACTCTATCAACAATGTAGGTTTTACCAGTTTTTTAAGTCTCTCTTATATACTTGTACTTATACTGCGAATTCTCTGTGTCAACCACTGTAACTTCTCTAGGAAGATGAATCACTGTGTACTTTCTCTAGTTTCTATGTGTTACCAATCTTTAGAAACTCATACCCTCTCTTTTCACTGTTTCGCGGTATTAGAGAAGTAGATTTCTTTGTGCGAAAGTGATGTTTTCACAATGCTAAGAACTCCCAACTGTATAAACAATGTAGGTTTTACCGGTTTTCTAAGTCTCTCTTATTTAGGTGTACTTATACTGTGAATTGTCTGTGTAAACCTGTGTAACTTCTCTAGGTAGATGAATCATTGTGTACTTTCTCTTGTTTCTATCTGTTACCAATCTTCAGAAACTCGTACATTCTCTGTTCACTGTTTCCCGGTCTTAGACAAGTAGATTTCTCTCTGCGAAAGTGCTGATTCCACAGTGCTAAGTACTCCCAGCTCTATCACCAATGTAGGTTTTACCAGTTTTGTAAGTCTCTCTTAACTTCTTGTACTTATACTGGGAATTGTCTGTGTAAACCTCTGTAACCTCTCTAGGTAGATGAATCACTGTATACTTTCTGTTGTTTCTATCTGTTACCAATCTTGAGAAACTGATACTTTCTCTGTTCACTGTTTCCCAGTCTTAGAGAAGTAGATTTCTTTCTGCTAAAGTGCTGTTTTCACAGTGCTAAGTACTCCTAACTCTATCAACAATGTAGGTTTTACCAGTTTTCTAAGTCTCTCTTATTTTCTTGTACTTATACTTGGAAATCTCTGGGTAAACCTCTGTAATTTCTCTAAGTAGACGAATCACTCTTGTTTCTATCTGTTACCATACATCAGACACTCATACATTCTCTTTTCACTGTTTCCCGGTCTTAGAGAAGTAGATTTCTTTCTGCGAAAGTGCTGTTTTCACAGTGCTAAGTACTCCCAACTCTATCAACAATGTAGGTTTTACCAGTTTTCTAAGTCTCTCTTATTTACTTGTACTTATACTGGGAATTCTCTGTGTCAACCACTGTAAATACTCTAGGAAGATGAATCACTGGGTACTTTCTCTTGTTTCTATGTGTTACCAATCTTGAGAAACTCATACATTCTCTGTTCACTGTTTCACGGACTTAGAGAACTACATTTCTTTCGGCGAAAGTGCTGTTTTCACAGTGCTACGTACTCCCAACTCTATCAACAATGTAGGTTTTACCAGTTTTCTAAGTCTCTCTTATTTTCTAATACTTATCCTTGGAATTCTCTATGTAAACCTCTGTAACTTTTCTAGGTAGATGAATCACTGTGTACTTTCTCTTGTTTCTATCTGTTACCAATCTTGAGAAACTCATACATTCTCTGTTCACTGTTTCCCAGTGTTAGAGAAGTAGATTTCTTTCTGGGAAAGTGCTGTTTTCACAGTGCTAAGTACTCCCAACTCTATCAACAATGTAGGTTTTACCAGTTTTCTAAGTCTCTCTTATTTTCTTGTACTTATACTTGGAATTCTCGGTGTAAACCTCTGTAACTTTTATAGGTAGATGAATCACTGTGTACTTTCTCTTGTTTCTATCTGTTACCAATCTTGAGAAACTCATACATTCTCTGTTCACTGTTTCACGGACTTAGAGAACTAAATTTCTTTCGGCGAAAGTGCTGTTTTCACAGTGCTACGTACTCCCTTCTCTATCAACAATGTAGGTTTTACCAGTTTTCTAAGTCTCTCTTATTTTCTTGTACTTATACTTGGTTTTCTCTGTGTAAACCTCTGTAACTCTTCTAGGTAGATGAATCACTGTGTACTTTCGCTTGTTTCTGTCTGTTACCAAACTTGAGAAACTCATACATTCTCTGTTCACTGTTTCACGGACTTAGAGAACTAAATTTCCTTCGGCGAAAGTGCTGTTTTCACAGTGCTAAGTACTCCCAACTCTATCAACAATGTAGGTTTTACCAGTTTTCTAAGTCTCCGTTATTTACTTATACTTATACTGGGAATTCTCTGTGTAAACCTCTATAACTTCTCTAGGTAGATGAATCATTGTGTACTTTCTCTTGTTTCTATCTGTTACAAATCTTGAGAAACTCGTACATTCTCTGTTCACTGTTTCCCGGTCTTAGACAAGTAGATTTCTCTCTGTGAAAGTGCTGTTTCCACAGTGCTAAGTACTCCCAGCTCTATCAACAATGTAGGTTTTACCAGTTTCCTAAGTCTCTCTTACCTTTTTGTACTTATACTGGGATTTCTCTGTGTAAACGTCTGTAACTTCTCTAGGTACATGAATCATTGTGTACTTTCTGTTGTTTCTATCTGTTACCAATCTTGAGAAAGTCATACATTCTCTGTTCACTGTTTCCCGGTCTTAGAGAAGTAGATTTGTTTCAGCGAAAGTGCTGTTTTCACAGTGCTAAGTACTCTCAACTCAGTCAACAATGTAGGTTTTACCAGTTTTCTAAGTCTCTTTTATTTTCTTGTACTTATACTAGGAATTCTCTGTGTAAACCTCTGTAACTTCTCTAGCTAGATGAATCACTGTGTACTTTCTCTTGTTTCTATCTGTTATCAATCTTGAGAAACTCTTACATTCTCTGTTCACCGTTTCCCGGTCTTAGAGAAGTAGATTTCTTTCTGGGAAAGTGCTGTTTTCACAGTGCTAAGTACTCCCAACTCTATCATCAATGTAGGTTTTACCTAGCTTTCTAAGTCTCTCTTATTTTCTTGTACTTATAGTTGAAATTCCCTGTCTAGGGGTAGGGGTAGGGGTAGGGGTAGGGGTAGGGGTAGGGGTACGGGTAGGGGTAGGGGTAAGGGTAGGGTTAGGGTTAGGGTTAGGGTTAGGGTTAGTTTTAGGGTTAGGGTTAGGGTTAGGGTTAGGGTTAGGGTTAGGGTTAGGGTGTGGGTTAGGGTTAGGGTTAGGGTTAGGGTTAGGGTTAGGGTTAGGGTTAGGGTTAGGGTTAGGGTTAGGGTTAGGGTTAGGGTTAGGGTTAGGGTTAGGGTTAGGGTTAGGGTTAGGGTTAGGGTTATGCTTAGGGTTAGGGTTAGGGTTAGTGTTAGGGTTAGGGTTAGGGTTAGGGTTAGGGTTAGGGTTAGGGTTAGGGTTAGGGTTAGGGTTAGGGTTAGGGTAACTTCTCTAGCTAGATGAATCAGTGTTTACTTTCTCTTGTTTCTACCTGTTACCAATCTTGAGAAACTCATACATTCTCTGTTCAATGTTTCCCAGTCTTAAAAAAGTAGATTTCTTTCTGCGAAAGTGCTGTTTTGACAGTGCTAAGTACTCCTAGCTCTATCAACAATGTAAGTTTTACCAGTTTTCTAAGTCTCTCTTATTTTCTTGTTCTTATACTTGGAATTCTCTGTGTAAACCTCTGTAACTTCTCTAGGTAGATGAATCACTGTGTACTTTCTCTTGTTTCTATCTGTTACCAATCTTCAGAAACTCGTACATTCTCTGTTCACTGTTTCCCGGTCTTAGACAAGTAGATTTCTCTCTGCGAAAGTGCTGTTTCCACAGTGCTAAGTACTCCCAGCTCTATCACCAATGTAGGTTTTACCAGTTTTGTAAGTCTCTCTTAACTTCTTGTACTTATACTGGGAATTGTCTGTGTAAACCTGTGTAACTTCTCTAGGTAGATGAATCACTGTGTACTTTCTCTTGTTTCTATCTGTTACCAATCTTGAGAAACTCATACATTCTCTATTCATTGTTTCCCAGTCTGAGAGAAGTAGATTTCTTTCTGCGAAAGTGCTGCTTTCACAGTGCCAAGTACTCCCAACGCTATCAACAATGTAGGTTTTGCCAGTTTTCTAATTCTTTCTTATTTTCTTGTACTTATACTTGGAATTCTCAGTGTAAACCTCTGTAACTTTTCTAGGTAGATGAATCACTGTGTACTTTCTCTTGTTTCTATCTGTTACCAATCTTGAGAAACTCATACATTCTCTGTTCACTGTTTCACGGACTTAGAGAACTACATTTCTTTCGGCGAAAGTGCTGTTTTCACAGTGCTACGTACTCCCAACTCTATCAACAATGTAGGTTTTACCAGTTTTCTAAGTCTCTCTTATTTTCTAATACTTATCCTTGGAATTCTCTATGTAAACCTCTGTAACTTTTCTAGGTAGATGAATCACTGTGTACTTTCTCTTGTTTCTATCTGTTACCAATCTTGAGAAACTCATACATTCTCTGTTCACTGTTTCCCAGTGTTAGAGAAGTAGATTTCTTTCTGGGAAAGTGCTGTTTTCACAGTGCTAAGTACTCCCAACTCTATCAACAATGTAGGTTTTACCAGTTTTCTAAGTCTCTCTTATTTTCTTGTACTTATACTTGGAATTCTCGGTGTAAACCTCTGTAACTTTTATAGGTAGATGAATCACTGTGTACTTTCTCTTGTTTCTATCTGTTACCAATCTTGAGAAACTCATACATTCTCTGTTCACTGTTTCACGGACTTAGAGAACTAAATTTCTTTCGGCGAAAGTGCTGTTTTCACAGTGCTACGTACTCCCTTCTCTATCAACAATGTAGGTTTTACCAGTTTTCTAAGTCTCTCTTATTTTCTTGTACTTATACTTGGTTTTCTCTGTGTAAACCTCTGTAACTCTTCTAGGTAGATGAATCACTGTGTACTTTCGCTTGTTTCTGTCTGTTACCAAACTTGAGAAACTCATACATTCTCTGTTCACTGTTTCACGGACTTAGAGAACTAAATTTCCTTCGGCGAAAGTGCTGTTTTCACAGTGCTAAGTACTCCCAACTCTATCAACAATGTAGGTTTTACCAGTTTTCTAAGTCTCCCTTATTTACTTATACTTATACTGGGAATTCTCTGTGTAAACCTCTATAACTTCTCTAGGTAGATGAATCATTGTGTACTTTCTCTTGTTTCTATCTGTTACAAATCTTGAGAAACTCGTACATTCTCTGTTCACTGTTTCCCGGTCTTAGACAAGTAGATTTCTCTCTGTGAAAGTGCTGTTTCCACAGTGCTAAGTACTCCCAGCTCTATCAACAATGTAGGTTTTACCAGTTTCCTAAGTCTCTCTTACCTTTTTGTACTTATACTGGGAATTCTCTGTGTAAACGTCTGTAACTTCTCTAGGTACATGAATCATTGTGTACTTTCTGTTGTTTCTATCTGTTACCAATCTTGAGAAAGTCATACATTCTCTGTTCACTGTTTCCCGGTCTTAGAGAAGTAGATTTGTTTCAGCGAAAGTGCTGTTTTCACAGTGCTAAGTACTCTCAACTCAGTCAACAATGTAGGTTTTACCAGTTTTCTAAGTCTCTTTTATTTTCTTCTACTTATACTAGGAATTCTCTGTGTAAACCTCTGTAACTTCTCTAGCTAGATGAATCACTGTGTACTTTCTCTTGTTTCTATCTGTTATCAATCTTGAGAAACTCTTACATTCTCTGTTCACCGTTTCCCGGTCTTAGAGAAGTAGATTTCTTTCTGGGAAAGTGCTGTTTTCACAGTGCTAAGTACTCCCAACTCTATCATCAATGTAGGTTTTACCTAGCTTTCTAAGTCTCTCTTATTTTCTTGTACTTATAGTTGAAATTCCCTGTCTAGGGGTAGGGGTAGGGGTAGGGGTAGGGGTAGGGGTAGGGGTACGGGTAGGGGTAGGGGTAGGGGTAGGGTTAGGGTTAGGGTTAGGGTTAGGGTTAGTTTTAGGGTTAGGGTTAGGGTTAGGGTTAGGGTTAGGGTTAGGGTTAGGGTGTGGGTTAGGGTTAGGGTTAGGGTTAGGGTTAGGGTTAGGGTTAGGGTTAGGGTTAGGGTTAGGGTTAGGGTTAGGGTTAGGGTTAGGGTTAGGGTTAGGGTTAGGGTTAGGGTTAGGGTTAGGGTTATGCTTAGGGTTAGGGTTAGGGTTAGTGTTAGGGTTAGGGTTAGGGTTAGGGTTAGGGTTAGGGTTAGGGTTAGGGTTAGGGTTAGGGTTAGGGTTAGGGTTAGGGTAACTTCTCTAGCTAGATGAATCAGTGTTTACTTTCTCTTGTTTCTACCTGTTACCAATCTTGAGAAACTCATACATTCTCTGTTCAATGTTTCCCAGTCTTAAAAAAGTAGATTTCTTTCTGCGAAAGTGCTGTTTTGACAGTGCTAAGTACTCCTAGCTCTATCAACAATGTAAGTTTTACCAGTTTTCTAAGTCTCTCTTATTTTCTTGTTCTTATACTTGGAATTCTCTGTGTAAACCTCTGTAACTTCTCTAGGTAGATGAATCACTGTGTACTTTCTCTTGTTTCTATCTGTTACCATACATCAGACACTCATACATTCACTTTTCACTGTTTCCCGGTCTTAGAGAAGTAGATTTCTTTCTGCGAAAGTGCTGTTTTCACAGTGCTAAGTACTCCCAACTCTATCAACAATGTAGGTTTTACCAGTTTTTTAAGTCTCTCTTATATACTTGTACTTATACTGCGAATTCTCTGTGTCAACCACTGTAACTTCTCTAGGAAGATGAATCACTGTGTACTTTCTCTAGTTTCTATGTGTTACCAATCTTTAGAAACTCATACCCTCTCTTTTCACTGTTTCGCGGTATTAGAGAAGTAGATTTCTTTGTGCGAAAGTGATGTTTTCACAATGCTAAGAACTCCCAACTGTATAAACAATGTAGGTTTTACCGGTTTTCTAAGTCTCTCTTATTTAGGTGTACTTATACTGTGAATTGTCTGTGTAAACCTGTGTAACTTCTCTAGGTAGATGAATCATTGTGTACTTTCTCTTGTTTCTATCTGTTACCAATCTTCAGAAACTCGTACATTCTCTGTTCACTGTTTCCCGGTCTTAGACAAGTAGATTTCTCTCTGCGAAAGTGCTGTTTCCACAGTGCTAAGTACTCCCAGCTCTATCACCAATGTAGGTTTTACCAGTTTTGTAAGTCTCTCTTAACTTCTTGTACTTATACTGGGAATTGTCTGTGTAAACCTCTGTAACCTCTCTAGGTAGATGAATCACTGTATACTTTCTGTTGTTTCTATCTGTTACCAATCTTGAGAAACTGATACTTTCTCTGTTCACTGTTTCCCAGTCTTAGAGAAGTAGATTTCTTTCTGCTAAAGTGCTGTTTTCACAGTGCTAAGTACTCCTAACTCTATCAACAATGTAGGTTTTACCAGTTTTCTAAGTCTCTCTTATTTTCTTGTACTTATACTTGGAATTCTTTGTATATACCTCTGTAACTTCTCTAGGTAGATGAATCAATGTGTACTTTCTCTTGTTTCTATCTGTTACCAATCTTGAGAAACTCATACATTCTCTGTTCACTCTTTCCTGGTCTTAGAGAAGTAGACTTCTTCATGATAAAGTGATGTTTTCACAATGCTAAGTACTCCCAACTCTGTCAACAATGTAGGTTTTACCAGTTTTCTAAGTCTCTCTTATTTACTTGTACTTATACTGGGAATTCTCTGTGTAAACCTCTGTAACTTCTCTAGGTACATGAATCACTGTGTACTTTCTGTTGTTTCTATCTGTTACCAATCTTGAGAAACTGATACTTTCTCTGTTCACTGTTTCCCAGTCTTAGAGAAGTAGATTTCTTTCTGCGAAAGTGCTGTTTTCACAGTGCTAAGTACTCCTAACTCTATCAACAATGTGGGTTTTACCAGTTTTCTAAGTCTCTCTTATTTTCTTGTACTTATACTTGGAAATCTCTGGGTAAACCTCTGTAATTTCTCTAAGTAGACGAATCACTCTTGTTTCTATCTGTTACCATACATCAGACACTCATACATTCTCTTTTCACTGTTTCCCGGTCTTAGAGAAGTAGATTTCTTTCTGCGAAAGTGCTGTTTTCACAGTGCTAAGTACTCCCAACTCTATCAACAATGTAGGTTTTACCAGTTTTCTAAGTCTCTCTTATTTACTTGTACTTATACTGGGAATTCTCTGTGTCAACCACTGTAAATACTCTAGGAAGATGAATCACTGGGTACTTTCTCTTGTTTCTATGTGTTACCAATCTTGAGAAACTCATACATTCTCTGTTCACTGTTTCACGGACTTAGAGAACTACATTTCTTTCGGCGAAAGTGCTGTTTTCACAGTGCTACGTACTCCCAACTCTATCAACAATGTAGGTTTTACCAGTTTTCTAAGTCTCTCTTATTTTCTAATACTTATCCTTGGAATTCTCTATGTAAACCTCTGTAACTTTTCTAGGTAGATGAATCACTGTGTACTTTCTCTTGTTTCTATCTGTTACCAATCTTGAGAAACTCATACATTCTCTGTTCACTGTTTCCCAGTGTTAGAGAAGTAGATTTCTTTCTGGGAAAGTGCTGTTTTCACAGTGCTAAGTACTCCCAACTCTATCAACAATGTAGGTTTTACCAGTTTTCTAAGTCTCTCTTATTTTCTTGTACTTATACTTGGAATTCTCGGTGTAAACCTCTGTAACTTTTATAGGTAGATGAATCACTGTGTACTTTCTCTTGTTTCTATCTGTTACCAATCTTGAGAAACTCATACATTCTCTGTTCACTGTTTCACGGACTTAGAGAACTAAATTTCTTTCGGCGAAAGTGCTGTTTTCACAGTGCTACGTACTCCCTTCTCTATCAACAATGTAGGTTTTACCAGTTTTCTAAGTCTCTCTTATTTTCTTGTACTTATACTTGGTTTTCTCTGTGTAAACCTCTGTAACTCTTCTAGGTAGATGAATCACTGTGTACTTTCGCTTGTTTCTGTCTGTTACCAAACTTGAGAAACTCATACATTCTCTGTTCACTGTTTCACGGACTTAGAGAACTAAATTTCCTTCGGCGAAAGTGCTGTTTTCACAGTGCTAAGTACTCCCAACTCTATCAACAATGTAGGTTTTACCAGTTTTCTAAGTCTCCGTTATTTACTTATACTTATACTGGGAATTCTCTGTGTAAACCTCTATAACTTCTCTAGGTAGATGAATCATTGTGTACTTTCTCTTGTTTCTATCTGTTACAAATCTTGAGAAACTCGTACATTCTCTGTTCACTGTTTCCCGGTCTTAGACAAGTAGATTTCTCTCTGTGAAAGTGCTGTTTCCACAGTGCTAAGTACTCCCAGCTCTATCAACAATGTAGGTTTTACCAGTTTCCTAAGTCTCTCTTACCTTTTTGTACTTATACTGGGATTTCTCTGTGTAAACGTCTGTAACTTCTCTAGGTACATGAATCATTGTGTACTTTCTGTTGTTTCTATCTGTTACCAATCTTGAGAAAGTCATACATTCTCTGTTCACTGTTTCCCGGTCTTAGAGAAGTAGATTTGTTTCAGCGAAAGTGCTGTTTTCACAGTGCTAAGTACTCTCAACTCAGTCAACAATGTAGGTTTTACCAGTTTTCTAAGTCTCTTTTATTTTCTTGTACTTATACTAGGAATTCTCTGTGTAAACCTCTGTAACTTCTCTAGCTAGATGAATCACTGTGTACTTTCTCTTGTTTCTATCTGTTATCAATCTTGAGAAACTCTTACATTCTCTGTTCACCGTTTCCCGGTCTTAGAGAAGTAGATTTCTTTCTGGGAAAGTGCTGTTTTCACAGTGCTAAGTACTCCCAACTCTATCATCAATGTAGGTTTTACCTAGCTTTCTAAGTCTCTCTTATTTTCTTGTACTTATAGTTGAAATTCCCTGTCTAGGGGTAGGGGTAGGGGTAGGGGTAGGGGTAGGGGTAGGGGTACGGGTAGGGGTAGGGGTAAGGGTAGGGTTAGGGTTAGGGTTAGGGTTAGGGTTAGTTTTAGGGTTAGGGTTAGGGTTAGGGTTAGGGTTAGGGTTAGGGTTAGGGTGTGGGTTAGGGTTAGGGTTAGGGTTAGGGTTAGGGTTAGGGTTAGGGTTAGGGTTAGGGTTAGGGTTAGGGTTAGGGTTAGGGTTAGGGTTAGGGTTAGGGTTAGGGTTAGGGTTAGGGTTAGGGTTATGCTTAGGGTTAGGGTTAGGGTTAGTGTTAGGGTTAGGGTTAGGGTTAGGGTTAGGGTTAGGGTTAGGGTTAGGGTTAGGGTTAGGGTTAGGGTTAGGGTAACTTCTCTAGCTAGATGAATCAGTGTTTACTTTCTCTTGTTTCTACCTGTTACCAATCTTGAGAAACTCATACATTCTCTGTTCAATGTTTCCCAGTCTTAAAAAAGTAGATTTCTTTCTGCGAAAGTGCTGTTTTGACAGTGCTAAGTACTCCTAGCTCTATCAACAATGTAAGTTTTACCAGTTTTCTAAGTCTCTCTTATTTTCTTGTTCTTATACTTGGAATTCTCTGTGTAAACCTCTGTAACTTCTCTAGGTAGATGAATCACTGTGTACTTTCTCTTGTTTCTATCTGTTACCAATCTTCAGAAACTCGTACATTCTCTGTTCACTGTTTCCCGGTCTTAGACAAGTAGATTTCTCTCTGCGAAAGTGCTGTTTCCACAGTGCTAAGTACTCCCAGCTCTATCACCAATGTAGGTTTTACCAGTTTTGTAAGTCTCTCTTAACTTCTTGTACTTATACTGGGAATTGTCTGTGTAAACCTGTGTAACTTCTCTAGGTAGATGAATCACTGTGTACTTTCTCTTGTTTCTATCTGTTACCAATCTTGAGAAACTCATACATTCTCTATTCATTGTTTCCCAGTCTGAGAGAAGTAGATTTCTTTCTGCGAAAGTGCTGCTTTCACAGTGCCAAGTACTCCCAACGCTATCAACAATGTAGGTTTTGCCAGTTTTCTAATTCTTTCTTATTTTCTTGTACTTATACTTGGAATTCTCAGTGTAAACCTCTGTAACTTTTCTAGGTAGATGAATCACTGTGTACTTTCTCTTGTTTCTATCTGTTACCAATCTTGAGAAACTCATACATTCTCTGTTCACTGTTTCACGGACTTAGAGAACTACATTTCTTTCGGCGAAAGTGCTGTTTTCACAGTGCTACGTACTCCCAACTCTATCAACAATGTAGGTTTTACCAGTTTTCTAAGTCTCTCTTATTTTCTAATACTTATCCTTGGAATTCTCTATGTAAACCTCTGTAACTTTTCTAGGTAGATGAATCACTGTGTACTTTCTCTTGTTTCTATCTGTTACCAATCTTGAGAAACTCATACATTCTCTGTTCACTGTTTCCCAGTGTTAGAGAAGTAGATTTCTTTCTGGGAAAGTGCTGTTTTCACAGTGCTAAGTACTCCCAACTCTATCAACAATGTAGGTTTTACCAGTTTTCTAAGTCTCTCTTATTTTCTTGTACTTATACTTGGAATTCTCGGTGTAAACCTCTGTAACTTTTATAGGTAGATGAATCACTGTGTACTTTCTCTTGTTTCTATCTGTTACCAATCTTGAGAAACTCATACATTCTCTGTTCACTGTTTCACGGACTTAGAGAACTAAATTTCTTTCGGCGAAAGTGCTGTTTTCACAGTGCTACGTACTCCCTTCTCTATCAACAATGTAGGTTTTACCAGTTTTCTAAGTCTCTCTTATTTTCTTGTACTTATACTTGGTTTTCTCTGTGTAAACCTCTGTAACTCTTCTAGGTAGATGAATCACTGTGTACTTTCGCTTGTTTCTGTCTGTTACCAAACTTGAGAAACTCATACATTCTCTGTTCACTGTTTCACGGACTTAGAGAACTAAATTTCCTTCGGCGAAAGTGCTGTTTTCACAGTGCTAAGTACTCCCAACTCTATCAACAATGTAGGTTTTACCAGTTTTCTAAGTCTCCCTTATTTACTTATACTTATACTGGGAATTCTCTGTGTAAACCTCTATAACTTCTCTAGGTAGATGAATCATTGTGTACTTTCTCTTGTTTCTATCTGTTACAAATCTTGAGAAACTCGTACATTCTCTGTTCACTGTTTCCCGGTCTTAGACAAGTAGATTTCTCTCTGTGAAAGTGCTGTTTCCACAGTGCTAAGTACTCCCAGCTCTATCAACAATGTAGGTTTTACCAGTTTCCTAAGTCTCTCTTACCTTTTTGTACTTATACTGGGAATTCTCTGTGTAAACGTCTGTAACTTCTCTAGGTACATGAATCATTGTGTACTTTCTGTTGTTTCTATCTGTTACCAATCTTGAGAAAGTCATACATTCTCTGTTCACTGTTTCCCGGTCTTAGAGAAGTAGATTTGTTTCAGCGAAAGTGCTGTTTTCACAGTGCTAAGTACTCTCAACTCAGTCAACAATGTAGGTTTTACCAGTTTTCTAAGTCTCTTTTATTTTCTTCTACTTATACTAGGAATTCTCTGTGTAAACCTCTGTAACTTCTCTAGCTAGATGAATCACTGTGTACTTTCTCTTGTTTCTATCTGTTATCAATCTTGAGAAACTCTTACATTCTCTGTTCACCGTTTCCCGGTCTTAGAGAAGTAGATTTCTTTCTGGGAAAGTGCTGTTTTCACAGTGCTAAGTACTCCCAACTCTATCATCAATGTAGGTTTTACCTAGCTTTCTAAGTCTCTCTTATTTTCTTGTACTTATAGTTGAAATTCCCTGTCTAGGGGTAGGGGTAGGGGTAGGGGTAGGGGTAGGGGTAGGGGTACGGGTAGGGGTAGGGGTAGGGGTAGGGTTAGGGTTAGGGTTAGGGTTAGGGTTAGTTTTAGGGTTAGGGTTAGGGTTAGGGTTAGGGTTAGGGTTAGGGTGTGGGTTAGGGTTAGGGTTAGGGTTAGGGTTAGGGTTAGGGTTAGGGTTAGGGTTAGGGTTAGGGTTAGGGTTAGGGTTAGGGTTAGGGTTAGGGTTAGGGTTAGGGTTAGGGTTAGGGTTAGGGTTATGCTTAGGGTTAGGGTTAGGGTTAGTGTTAGGGTTAGGGTTAGGGTTAGGGTTAGGGTTAGGGTTAGGGTTAGGGTTAGGGTTAGGGTTAGGGTTAGGGTTAGGGTAACTTCTCTAGCTAGATGAATCAGTGTTTACTTTCTCTTGTTTCTACCTGTTACCAATCTTGAGAAACTCATACATTCTCTGTTCAATGTTTCCCAGTCTTAAAAAAGTAGATTTCTTTCTGCGAAAGTGCTGTTTTGACAGTGCTAAGTACTCCTAGCTCTATCAACAATGTAAGTTTTACCAGTTTTCTAAGTCTCTCTTATTTTCTTGTTCTTATACTTGGAATTCTCTGTGTAAACCTCTGTAACTTCTCTAGGTAGATGAATCACTGTGTACTTTCTCTTGTTTCTATCTGTTACCATACATCAGACACTCATACATTCACTTTTCACTGTTTCCCGGTCTTAGAGAAGTAGATTTCTTTCTGCGAAAGTGCTGTTTTCACAGTGCTAAGTACTCCCAACTCTATCAACAATGTAGGTTTTACCAGTTTTTTAAGTCTCTCTTATATACTTGTACTTATACTGCGAATTCTCTGTGTCAACCACTGTAACTTCTCTAGGAAGATGAATCACTGTGTACTTTCTCTAGTTTCTATGTGTTACCAATCTTTAGAAACTCATACCCTCTCTTTTCACTGTTTCGCGGTATTAGAGAAGTAGATTTCTTTGTGCGAAAGTGATGTTTTCACAATGCTAAGAACTCCCAACTGTATAAACAATGTAGGTTTTACCGGTTTTCTAAGTCTCTCTTATTTAGGTGTACTTATACTGTGAATTGTCTGTGTAAACCTGTGTAACTTCTCTAGGTAGATGAATCATTGTGTACTTTCTCTTGTTTCTATCTGTTACCAATCTTCAGAAACTCGTACATTCTCTGTTCACTGTTTCCCGGTCTTAGACAAGTAGATTTCTCTCTGCGAAAGTGCTGTTTCCACAGTGCTAAGTACTCCCAGCTCTATCACCAATGTAGGTTTTACCAGTTTTGTAAGTCTCTCTTAACTTCTTGTACTTATACTGGGAATTGTCTGTGTAAACCTCTGTAACCTCTCTAGGTAGATGAATCACTGTATACTTTCTGTTGTTTCTATCTGTTACCAATCTTGAGAAACTGATACTTTCTCTGTTCACTGTTTCCCAGTCTTAGAGAAGTAGATTTCTTTCTGCTAAAGTGCTGTTTTCACAGTGCTAAGTACTCCTAACTCTATCAACAATGTAGGTTTTACCAGTTTTCTAAGTCTCTCTTATTTTCTTGTACTTATACTTGGAATTCTTTGTATATACCTCTGTAACTTCTCTAGGTAGATGAATCAATGTGTACTTTCTCTTGTTTCTATCTGTTACCAATCTTGAGAAACTCATACATTCTCTGTTCACTCTTTCCTGGTCTTAGAGAAGTAGACTTCTTCATGATAAAGTGATGTTTTCACAATGCTAAGTACTCCCAACTCTGTCAACAATGTAGGTTTTACCAGTTTTCTAAGTCTCTCTTATTTACTTGTACTTATACTGGGAATTCTCTGTGTAAACCTCTGTAACTTCTCTAGGTACATGAATCACTGTGTACTTTCTGTTGTTTCTATCTGTTACCAATCTTGAGAAACTGATACTTTCTCTGTTCACTGTTTCCCAGTCTTAGAGAAGTAGATTTCTTTCTGCGAAAGTGCTGTTTTCACAGTGCTAAGTACTCCTAACTCTATCAACAATGTGGGTTTTACCAGTTTTCTAAGTCTCTCTTATTTTCTTGTACTTATACTTGGAAATCTCTGGGTAAACCTCTGTAATTTCTCTAAGTAGACGAATCACTCTTGTTTCTATCTGTTACCATACATCAGACACTCATACATTCTCTTTTCACTGTTTCCCGGTCTTAGAGAAGTAGATTTCTTTCTGCGAAAGTGCTGTTTTCACAGTGCTAAGTACTCCCAACTCTATCAACAATGTAGGTTTTACCAGTTTTCTAAGTCTCTCTTATTTACTTGTACTTATACTGGGAATTCTATGTGTCAACCACTGTAAATACTCTAGGAAGATGAATCACTGGGTACTTTCTCTTGTTTCTATGTGTTACCAATCTTGAGAAACTCATACATTCTCTGTTCACTGTTTCACGGACTTAGAGAACTACATTTCTTTCGGCGAAAGTGCTGTTTTCACAGTGCTACGTACTCCCAACTCTATCAACAATGTAGGTTTTACCAGTTTTCTAAGTCTCTCTTATTTTCTAATACTTATCCTTGGAATTCTCTATGTAAACCTCTGTAACTTTTCTAGGTAGATGAATCACTGTGTACTTTCTCTTGTTTCTATCTGTTACCAATCTTGAGAAACTCACACATTCTCTGTTCACTGTTTCCCAGTGTTAGAGAAGTAGATTTCTTTCTGGGAAAGTGCTGTTTTCACAGTGCTAAGTACTCCCAACTCTATCAACAATGTAGGTTTTACCAGTTTTCTAAGTCTCTCTTATTTTCTTGTACTTATACTTGGAATTCTCGGTGTAAACCTCTGTAACTTTTATAGGTAGATGAATCACTGTGTACTTTCTCTTGTTTCTATCTGTTACCAATCTTGAGAAACTCATACATTCTCTGTTCACTGTTTCACGGACTTAGAGAACTAAATTTCTTTCGGCGAAAGTGCTGTTTTCACAGTGCTACGTACTCCCTTCTCTATCAACAATGTAGGTTTTACCAGTTTTCTAAGTCTCTCTTATTTTCTTGTACTTATACTTGGTTTTCTCTGTGTAAACCTCTGTAACTCTTCTAGGTAGATGAATCACTGTGTACTTTCGCTTGTTTCTGTCTGTTACCAAACTTGAGAAACTCATACATTCTCTGTTCACTGTTTCACGGACTTAGAGAACTAAATTTCCTTCGGCGAAAGTGCTGTTTTCACAGTGCTAAGTACTCCCAACTCTATCAACAATGTAGGTTTTACCAGTTTTCTAAGTCTCCGTTATTTACTTATACTTATACTGGGAATTCTCTGTGTAAACCTCTATAACTTCTCTAGGTAGATGAATCATTGTGTACTTTCTCTTGTTTCTATCTGTTACAAATCTTGAGAAACTCGTACATTCTCTGTTCACTGTTTCCCGGTCTTAGACAAGTAGATTTCTCTCTGTGAAAGTGCTGTTTCCACAGTGCTAAGTACTCCCAGCTCTATCAACAATGTAGGTTTTACCAGTTTCCTAAGTCTCTCTTACCTTTTTGTACTTATACTGGGAATTCTCTGTGTAAACGTCTGTAACTTCTCTAGGTACATGAATCATTGTGTACTTTCTGTTGTTTCTATCTGTTACCAATCTTGAGAAAGTCATACATTCTCTGTTCACTGTTTCCCGGTCTTAGAGAAGTAGATTTGTTTCAGCGAAAGTGCTGTTTTCACAGTGCTAAGTACTCTCAACTCAGTCAACAATGTAGGTTTTACCAGTTTTCTAAGTCTCTTTTATTTTCCTGTACTTATACTAGGAATTCTCTGTGTAAACCTCTGTAACTTCTCTAGCTAGATGAATCACTGTGTACTTTCTCTTGTTTCTATCTGTTATCAATCTTGAGAAACTCTTACATTCTCTGTTCACCGTTTCCCGGTCTTAGAGAAGTAGATTTCTTTCTGGGAAAGTGCTGTTTTCACAGTGCTAAGTACTCCCAACTCTATCATCAATGTAGGTTTTACCTAGCTTTCTAAGTCTCTCTTATTTTCTTGTACTTATAGTTGAAATTCCCTGTCTAGGGGTAGGGGTAGGGGTAGGGGTAGGGGTAGGGGTAGGGGTACGGGTAGGGGTAGGGGTAGGGGTAGGGTTAGGGTTAGGGTTAGGGTTAGGGTTAGTTTTAGGGTTAGGGTTAGGGTTAGGGTTAGGGTTAGGGTTAGGGTTAGGGTGTGGGTTAGGGTTAGGGTTAGGGTTAGGGTTAGGGTTAGGGTTAGGGTTAGGGTTAGGGTTAGGGTTAGGGTTAGGGTTAGGGTTAGGGTTAGGGTTAGGGTTAGGGTTAGGGTTAGGGTTATGCTTAGGGTTAGGGTTAGGGTTAGTGTTAGGGTTAGGGTTAGGGTTAGGGTTAGGGTTAGGGTTAGGGTTAGGGTTAGGGTTAGGGTTAGGGTTAGGGTTAGGGTTAGGGTTAGGGTTAGGGTAACTTCTCTAGCTAGATGAATCAGTGTTTACTTTCTCTTGTTTCTACCTGTTACCAATCTTGAGAAACTCATACATTCTCTGTTCAATGTTTCCCAGTCTTAAAAAAGTAGATTTCTTTCTGCGAAAGTGCTGTTTTGACAGTGCTAAGTACTCCTAGCTCTATCAACAATGTAAGTTTTACCAGTTTTCTAAGTCTCTCTTATTTTCTTGTTCTTATACTTGGAATTCTCTGTGTAAACCTCTGTAACTTCTCTAGGTAGATGAATCACTGTGTACTTTCTCTTGTTTCTATCTGTTACCATACATCAGACACTCATACATTCACTTTTCACTGTTTCCCGGTCTTAGAGAAGTAGATTTCTTTCTGCGAAAGTGCTGTTTTCACAGTGCTAAGTACTCCCAACTCTATCAACAATGTAGGTTTTACCAGTTTTTTAAGTCTCTCTTATATACTTGTACTTATACTGCGAATTCTCTGTGTCAACCACTGTAACTTCTCTAGGAAGATGAATCACTGTGTACTTTCTCTAGTTTCTATGTGTTACCAATCTTTAGAAACTCATACCCTCTCTTTTCACTGTTTCGCGGTATTAGAGAAGTAGATTTCTTTGTGCGAAAGTGATGTTTTCACAATGCTAAGAACTCCCAACTGTATAAACAATGTAGGTTTTACCGGTTTTCTAAGTCTCTCTTATTTAGGTGTACTTATACTGTGAATTGTCTGTGTAAACCTGTGTAACTTCTCTAGGTAGATGAATCATTGTGTACTTTCTCTTGTTTCTATCTGTTACCAATCTTCAGAAACTCGTACATTCTCTGTTCACTGTTTCCCGGTCTTAGACAAGTAGATTTCTCTCTGCGAAAGTGCTGTTTCCACAGTGCTAAGTACTCCCAGCTCTATCACCAATGTAGGTTTTACCAGTTTTGTAAGTCTCTCTTAACTTCTTGTACTTATACTGGGAATTGTCTGTGTAAACCTCTGTAACCTCTCTAGGTAGATGAATCACTGTATACTTTCTGTTGTTTCTATCTGTTACCAATCTTGAGAAACTGATACTTTCTCTGTTCACTGTTTCCCAGTCTTAGAGAAGTAGATTTCTTTCTGCTAAAGTGCTGTTTTCACAGTGCTAAGTACTCCTAACTCTATCAACAATGTAGGTTTTACCAGTTTTCTAAGTCTCTCTTATTTTCTTGTACTTATACTTGGAATTCTTTGTATATACCTCTGTAACTTCTCTAGGTAGATGAATCAATGTGTACTTTCTCTTGTTTCTATCTGTTACCAATCTTGAGAAACTCATACATTCTCTGTTCACTCTTTCCTGGTCTTAGAGAAGTAGACTTCTTCATGATAAAGTGATGTTTTCACAATGCTAAGTACTCCCAACTCTGTCAACAATGTAGGTTTTACCAGTTTTCTAAGTCTCTCTTATTTACTTGTACTTATACTGGGAATTCTCTGTGTAAACCTCTGTAACTTCTCTAGGTACATGAATCACTGTGTACTTTCTGTTGTTTCTATCTGTTACCAATCTTGAGAAACTGATACTTTCTCTGTTCACTGTTTCCCAGTCTTAGAGAAGTAGATTTCTTTCTGCGAAAGTGCTGTTTTCACAGTGCTAAGTACTCCTAACTCTATCAACAATGTGGGTTTTACCAGTTTTCTAAGTCTCTCTTATTTTCTTGTACTTATACTTGGAAATCTCTGGGTAAACCTCTGTAATTTCTCTAAGTAGACGAATCACTCTTGTTTCTATCTGTTACCATACATCAGACACTCATACATTCTCTTTTCACTGTTTCCCGGTCTTAGAGAAGTAGATTTCTTTCTGCGAAAGTGCTGTTTTCACAGTGCTAAGTACTCCCAACTCTATCAACAATGTAGGTTTTACCAGTTTTCTAAGTCTCTCTTATTTTGTTGTACTTTTACTTGGAATTCTCTGGGTAAACCTCTGTAACTTCTCTAGGTAGATGAATCACTGTGTACTTTCTCTTGTTTCTGTCTGTTACCAATATGGAGACACTCATACATTCTCTGTTCACTGTTTCCCGGTCTTAGACAAGTAGATTTCTCCCTGCGAAAGTGCTGTTTTCACAGTGCTAAGTATTCCCAACTCTATCAACAATGTAGGTTTTACCAGTTTTCTAAGTCTCTTTTATTTTCTTATACTTATACTATGAATTCTCTGTGTAAACCTCTGTAACTTCTCTAGCTAGATGAATCACTGTGTACTTTCTCTTGTTTCTATCTGCTATCAATCTTGAGAAACTCTTTCATTCTCTGTTCACTGTTTCCCGGTCGTAGAGAAGTAGATTTCTTTCTGGGAAAGTGCTGTTTTCACAGTGCTAAGTACTCCCAACTCTATCAACAATGTAGGTTTTACCTAGCTTTCTAAGTCTCCCTTATTTTCTTGTACTTCTACTTGAAATTCCCTGTGTAGGGGTAGGGGTAGGGGTAGGGGTAGCGGTAGGGGTGGGGGTAGGGGTAGGGGTAGGGGTAGGGGTAGGGTTAGGGTTAGGGTTAGGGTTAGGGTTAGGGTTAGGGTTAGGGTTACGGTTAGGGTTAGGGTGTGGGTTAGGGTTAGGGTTAGGGTTAGGGTTAGGGTGTGGGTTAGTGTTAGGGTTAGGGTTAGGGTTAGGGTGAGGGTTAGGGTTAGGGTTAGGGTTAGGGTTAGGGTTAGGGTTATGGTTAGGGTTAGGGTTAGGGTTAGGGTTAGGGTTAGGGATAGGGTTAGGGTTAGGGTTAGGGTTAGGGTTAGGGTTAGCGTGTGGGTTAGGGTGTGGGTTAGTGTGTGGGTTAGGGTTAGGGTATGGGTTAGGGTTCGGGTTAGGGTTAGGGTGTGGGTTTGGGTGTGGGTTAGGGTGTGGGTTAGGGTTAGGGTTAGGGTTAGGGTTAGGGTTAGGGTTAGGGTTAGGGTTAGGGTTAGGTTTAGGGTTAGGGTTAGGGTTAGGGTTAGGGTTAGGGTTAGGGTTAGGGTTAGGGTTAGGGTTGGGGTTAGGGTTGGGGTTAGGGTAACTTCTCTAGCTAGATGAATCAGTTAGGGTTAGGGTTAGGGTTAGGGTTAGGGTTAGGGTTAGGGTTAGGGTTAGGGATAGGGTTAGGGTTAGGGTTAGGGTTAGGGTTAGGGTTAGGGTTAGGGTTAGGGTAACTTCTCTAGCTAGATGAATCAGTGTTTACTTTCTCTTGTTTCTACCTGTTACCAATCTTGAGAAACTCATACATTCTTTGTTCACTGTTTCCCGGTCTTACAGAAGTAGATTTCGCTCTGCGAAAGTGATGTTTTCACAGTGCTAAGTACTCCTAACTCTATCAACAAGGTAGGTTTTACCAGTTTTCTAAGTCTCTCTTATTTTCTTGTACTTATACTTGGAATTCTCTGTGTAAACCTCTGTAACTTCTCCAGGTAGATGAATCACTGTGTACTTTCTCTTGTTTCTATCTGTTACCAATCTTGAGAAACTGATACTTTCTCTGTTCACTGTTTCCCAGTCTTAGAGAAGTAGATTTCTTTCTGCGAAAGTGCTGTTTTCACAGTGCTAAGTACTCCTAACTCTATCAACAATGTAGGTTTTACCAGTTTTATAAGTCTCTCTTATTTTCTTGTACTTATACTTGGAATTCTCTGTGTAAACCTCTGTAACTTCTCCAGGTAGATGAATCACTGTGTACTTTCTCTTGTTTCTATCTGTTACCAATCTTGAGAAACTCATACATTCTCTGTTCACTGTTTCCCAGTCTTAGAAAAGTAGATTTCTTTCTGCGAAAGTGCTGTTTTGAAAGTGCTAAGTACTCCTACCTCTATCAACAATGTAAGTTTTACCAGTTCTCTAAGTCTCTCTTATTTTCTTGTACTTATACTTGGAATTCTCTGTCTAAACCTCTGTAACTTCTCTAGGTAGATGAATCACTGTGTACTTTCTCTTGTTTCTATCTGTTACCAATTTTGAGAAACTCATACATTCTCTGTTCACTGTTTCCTGGTCTTAGAGAAGTAGATTTCTTCATGAGAAAGTGATGTTTTCACAATGCTAAGTACTCCCAACTCTATCAGCAATGTAGGTTTTACCAGTTTTCTAAGTCTCTCTTATTTACTTGTACTTATACTGGGAATTCTCTGTGTAAACCTCTTTAACTTCTCTAGGTACATGAATCACTGTGTACTTTCTGTTGTTTCTATCTGTTACCAATCTTTAGAAACTGATACTTTCTCTGTTCACTGTTTCCCAGTCTTAGAGAATTACATTTCTTTCTGCGAAAGTGCTGTTTTCACAGTGCTAAGTACTCCTAACTCTATCAACAATGTAGGTTTTACCAGTTTTCTAAGTCTCTCTTATTTTCTTGTACTTATACTTGGAAATCTCTGTGTAAACCTCTGTAACTTTTCCAGGTAGATTAATCACTGTGTACTTTCTCTTCTTTCTATCTGTTACCAATCTTGAGAAACTCATACATTCTCTGTTCACTGTTTCACGGACTTAGAGAACTAAATTTCTTTCGGCGAAAGTGCTGTTTTCACAGTGCTAAGTACTCCCAACTCTATCAACAATGTAGGTTTTGCCAGTTTTCTAATTCTTTCTTATTTTCTTGTACTTATACTTGGAATTCTCTGTGTAAACCTCTGTAACTTTTCTGGTCGATGAATCACTGTGTACTTTCGCGTGTTTCTTTCTGTTACCAAACTTGAGAAAGTCATACATTCTCTGTTCACTGTTTCACGGACTTAGAGAACTAAATTTCCTTCGGCGAAAGTGCTGTTTTCACAGTGCTAAGTACTCCCAACTCTATCCACAATGTAGGTTTTACCAGTTTTCTAAGTCTCTCTTATTTTCTTGTACTTATACTTGGAATTCTCTGTGTAAACCTCTGTAACTTCTCTAGGTAGATGAATCACTGCGTACTTTCTCTCGTTTCTATCTGTTACCAATCTTGAGAAACTCATACATTTTCTGTTCACTGTTTCACGGACTTAGAGAACTAAATTTCTTTCGGTAAAAGTGCTGTTTTCACAGTGCTAAGTACTCCCAACTCTATCAACAATGTAGGTATTTACCGGTTTTCTAAGTCTCTCTTATTTTCTTGTACTAATACTTGGAATTCTCTGTGTAAACCTCTGTAACTTTTCTCGGTAGATGAATCACTGTGTACTTTCTCATGTTTCTATCTGTTATTAATCTTGAGAAACTCATACATTCTCTGTTCACTGTTTCCCAGTGTTAGAGAAGTAGGTTTCTTTCTGCGAAAGTGCTGTTTTCACAATGCTAAGTACTCCCAACTCTATTACCTATGTAGGTTTAACCAGTTTTCTAAGTCTCTCTTATTTTTTTGTACTTATCCTTGGAATTCTCTATGTAAACCTCTGTAACTTTTCTAGGTAGATGAATCACTGTGTACTTTCTCTTGTTTCTATCTGTTACCAATCTTGAGAAACTCATACATTTTCTGTTCACTGTTTCACGGACTTAGAGAACTAAATTTCTTTCGGCGAAAGTGCTGTTTTCACAGTGCTAAGTACTCGCAACTCTATCCACAATGTAGGTTTTACCAGTTTTCTAAGTCTCTCTTATTGTCTTGTACTTATACTTGGAATTCTTTGTATAAACTTCTGTAACTTCTCTAGGTAGATGAATCACTGTGTACTTTCTCTTGTTTCTATCTGTTACCAATCTTGAGAAACTCATACATTCTCTATTCATTGTTTCCCAGTCTGAGAGAAGTAGATTTCTTTCTGCGAAAGTGCTGCTTTCACAGTGCCAAGTACTCCCAACGCTATCAACAATGTAGGTTTTGCCAGTTTTCTAATTCTTTCTTATTTTCTTGTACTTATACTTGGAATTCTCAGTGTAAACCTCTGTAACTTTTCTAGGTAGATGAATCACTGTGTACTTTCTCTTGTTTCTATCTGTTACCAATCTTGAGAAACTCATACATTCTCTGTTCACTGTTTCACGGACTTAGAGAACTACATTTCTTTCGGCGAAAGTGCTGTTTTCACAGTGCTACGTACTCCCAACTCTATCAACAATGTAGGTTTTACCAGTTTTCTAAGTCTCTCTTATTTTCTAATACTTATCCTTGGAATTCTCTATGTAAACCTCTGTAACTTTTCTAGGTAGATGAATCACTGTGTACTTTCTCTTGTTTCTATCTGTTACCAATCTTGAGAAACTCATACATTCTCTGTTCACTGTTTCCCAGTGTTAGAGAAGTAGATTTCTTTCTGGGAAAGTGCTGTTTTCACAGTGCTAAGTACTCCCAACTCTATCAACAATGTAGGTTTTACCAGTTTTCTAAGTCTCTCTTATTTTCTTGTACTTATACTTGGAATTCTCTGTGTAAACCTCTGTAACTTTTATAGGTAGATGAATCACTGTGTACTTTCTCTGGTTTCTATCTGTTACCAATCTTGAGAAACTCGTAAATTCTCTGTTCACCGTTTCCCGGTCTTAGACAAGTAGATTTCTCTCTGTGAAAGTGCTGTTTCCACAGTGCTATGTACTAACAGCTCTATCAACAATGTAGGTTTTACCAGTTTTCTAAGTCTCTCTTACCTTCTTGTACTTATACTGGGAATTGTTTGCGTAAACCTCTGTAACTTCTCTAGGTACATGACTCATTGTGTACTTTCTGTTGTTTCTATCTGTTACCAATCTTGAGAAACTGATACTTTCTCTGTTCACTGTTTCCCAGTCTTAGAGAAGTAGATTTCTTTCTGCGAAAGTGCTGTTTTCACAGTGCTAGGTACTCCTAACTCTATCAACAATGTAGGTTTTACCAGTTTTCTAAGTCTCTCTTATTTTCTTGTACTTATACTTGGAATTCTTTGTATAAACCTCTGTAACTTCTCTAGGTAGATGAATCAATGTGTACTTTCTCTTGTTTCTATCTGTTACCAATCTTGAGAAACTCATACATTCTCTGTTCACTGTTTCCTGGTCTTAGAGAAGTAGATTTCTTCATGAGAAAGTGATGTTTTCACAATGCTAAGTACTCGCAACTCTATCAACAATGTAGGTTTTACCAGTTTTCTAAGTCACTCTTATTTACTTGTACTTATACTGGGAATTTTCTGTGTAAACCTCTGTAACTTCTCTAGGTACATGAATCCCTGTGTACTTTCTGTTGTTTCTATCTGTTAACCATCTTTAGAAACTAATACTTTCTCTGTTCACTGTTTCCCAGTCTTAGAGAAGTAGATTTCTTTCTGCGAAGGTGCTGTTTTCACAGTGCTAATTACTATTAACTCTATCAACAATGTAGATTTTACCAGTTTTCTAAGTCTCTCTTATTTTCTTGTACTTATATTTGGAATTCTCTGTGTAAACTTCTGTAACTTCTCCAGGTAGATGAATCACTGTGTACTTTCTCTTGTTTCTATCTGTTACCAATCTTGAGAAACTCATACATTCTGTTCACTGTTTCCTGGTCTTAGAGAAGTAGATTTCTTTCTGCGAAAGTGCTGTTTTCACAGTGCTAAGTACTCCCAGCTCTATCAACAATGTAGGTTTTACCAGTTTTCTAAGTCTCTCTTATTTTCTTGTACTTATACTTGGAATTCTCTGTGTAAACCTCTGTAACTTCTCCAGGTAGATGAATCACTGTGTACTTTCTCTTGTTTCTATCTGTTACCAATCTTGAGAAACTCATACATTCTCTGTTCACTGTTTCTCGGTCTTAGAGAAGTAGATTTCTTTGTGCGAAAGTGCTGTTTTCACAGTGCTATGTACTCCCAACTCTATCAACAATGTAGGTTTTACCAGTTTTCTAAGTCTCTCTTATTTTCTTGTACTTATACTGGGAATTCTCTGTGTAAATGTCTGTAACTTCTCCAGGTGGATGAATCACTGTGTACTTTCTCTTGTTTCTATCTGTTACCAATCTTGAGAAACTCATACGTTCTCTGTTTACTGTTTCCCGGTCTTAGACAAGTAGATTTCTCTCTGCGAAAGTGCTGTTTTCACAGTACTAAGTACTCCCAACTCTATCAACAATGTAGGTTTAACTAGTTTTCGAAGTCTCTCTTATTTTCTTCTACTTATACTTGGAATTCTCTGTGTAAACCTCTGTAACGTCTCTAGGTAGATGAATCACTGTGTACTTTCTCTTGTTTGTATGTGTTACCAATCTTGAGAAACTCATACATTGTCTTTTAACTGTTTCGCGGTATTAGAGAAGTAGATTTCTTTGTGCGAAAGTGCTGTTTTCACAGTGCTAAGTACTCCCAACTCTATCAACAATGTAGGTTTTACCAGTTTTCTAAGTCTCCCTTATTTACTTATACTTATACTGGGAATTCTCTGTGTAAACCTCTATAACTTCTCTAGGTAGATGAATCATTGTGTACTTTCTCTTGTTTCTATCTGTTACAAATCTTGAGAAACTCGTACATTCTCTGTTCACTGTTTCCCGGTCTTGGACAAGTAGATTTCTCTCTGTGAAAGTGCTGTTTCGACAGTGCTAAGTACTCCCAGCTCTATCAACAATGTAGGTTTTACCAGTTTCCTAAGTCTCTCTTACCTTTTTGTACTTATACTGGGAATTCTCTGTGTAAACGTCTGTAACTTCTCTAGGTACATGAATCATTGTGTACTTTCTGTTGTTTCTATCTGTTACCAATCTTGAGAAAGTCATACATTATCTTTTCACTGTTTCGCGGTATTAGAGAAGTAGATTTCTTTGTGCGAAAGTGATGTTTTCACAATGCTAAGTACTCCCAACTCTATCAACAATGTAGGTTTTACCCGTTTTCTAAGTCTCTCTTATTTACTTGTACTTATACTGGGAATTCTCTGTGTAAACCTCTGTAACTGCCCTAGGTAGATGAATCATTGTGTACTTTCTCTTGTTTCTATCTGTTACCAATCTTGAGAAACTCATACATTCTCTGTTCACTGTTTCCCGGTCTTAGAGAAGTAGATTTCTTTCAGCGAAAGTGCTGTTTTCACAGTGCTAAGTACTCTCAACTCAGTCAACAATGTAGGTTTTACCAGTTTTCTAAGTCTCTTTTATTTTCTTGTACTTATACTAGGAATTCTCTGTGTAAACCTCTGTAACTTCTCTAGCTAGATGAATCACTGTGTACTTTCTCTTGTTTCTATCTGTTATCAATCTTGAGAAACTCTTACATTCTCTGTTCACCGTTTCCCGGTCTTAGAGAAGTAGATTTCTTTCTGGGAAAGTGCTGTTTTCACAGTGCTAAGTACTCCCAACTCTATCATCAATGTAGGTTTTACCTAGCTTTCTAAGTCTCTCTTATTTTCTTGTACTTATAGTTGAAATTCCCTGTCTAGGGGTAGGGGTAGGGGTAGGGGTAGGGGTAGGGGTAGGGGTACGGGTAGGGGTAGGGGTAGGGGTAGGGTTAGGGTTAGGGTTAGGGTTAGGGTTAGTTTTAGGGTTAGGGTTAGGGTTAGGGTTAGGGTTAGTGTTAGGGTTAGGGTTAGTGTTAGGGTTAGGGTTAGGGTTAGGGTTAGGGTTAGGGTTAGGGTTAGGGTTAGGGTTAGGGTTAGGGTTAGGGTTAGGGTTAAGGTTAGGGTTAGGGTAACTTCTCTAGCTAGATGAATCAGTGTTTACTTTCTCTTGTTTCTACCTGTTACCAATCTTGAGAAAGTCATACATTCTTTGTTCACTGTTTCCCGGTCTTACAGAAGTAGATTTCGCTCTGCGAAAGTGCTGTTTTCACAGTGCTAAGTACTCCTAACTCTATCAACAATGTAGGTTTTACCAGTTTTCTAAGTCTCTCTTATTTTCTTGTACTTATACTTGGAAATCTCTGTGTAAACCTCTGTAACTTTTCCAGGTAGATGAATCACTGTATACTTTCTCTTGTTTCTATCTGTTACCAATCTTGAGAAACTCATACATTCTCTGTTCACTGTTTCTCGGTCTTAGAGAAGTAGATTTCTTTGTGCGAAAGTGCTGTTTTCACAGTGCTAAGTACTCCCAACTCTATCAACAATGTAGGTTTTACCAGTTTTCTAAGTCTCTCTTATTTTCTTGTACTTATACTTGGAATTCTCTGTGTAAACCTCTGTAACTTCTCCAGGTAGACGAATCACTGTGTACTTTCTCTTGTTTCTATCTGTTACCAATCTTGAGAAACTCATACATTCTCTGTTCAATGTTTCCCAGTCTTAAAAAAGTAGATTTCTTTCTGCGAATGTGCTGTTTTGACAGTGCTAAGTACTCCTAGCTCTATCAACAATGTTAGTTTTACCAGTTTTCTAAGTCTCTCTTATTTTCTTGTTCTTATACTTGGAATTCTCTGTGTAAACCTCTGTAACTTCTCTAGGTAGATGAATCACTGTGTACTTTCTCTTGTTTCTATCTGTTACCATACCTCAGACACTCATACATTCACTTTTCACTGTTTCCCGGTCTTAGAGATGTAGATTTCTTTCTGCGAAAGTGCTGTTTTCACAGTGCTAAGTACTCCCAACTCTATCAACAATGTAGGTTTTACCAGTTTTTTAAGTCTCTCTTATATACTTGTACTTATACTGCGAATTCTCTGTGTCAACCACTGTAACTTCTCTAGGAAGATGAATCACTGTGTACTTTCTCTAGTTTCTATGTGTTACCAATCTTTAGAAACTCATACCTTCTCTTTTCACTGTTTGGCGGTATTAGAGAAGTAGATTTCTTTGTGCGAAAGTGATGTTTTCACAATGCTAAGAACTCCCAACTGTATAAACAATGTAGGTTTTACCGGTTTTCTAAGTCTCTCTTATTTAGGTGTACTTATACTGTGAATTGTCTGTGTAAACCTCTGTAACTTCTCTAGGTAGATGAATCATTGTGTACTTTCTCTTGTTTCTATCTGTTACCAATCTTCAGAAACTCGTACATTCTCTGTTCACTGTTTCCCGGTCTTAGACAAGTAGATTTCTCTCTGCGAAAGTGCTGTTTCCACAGTGCTAAGTACTCCCAGCTCTATCACCAATGTAGGTTTTACCAGTTTTCTAAGTCTCTCTTACCTTCTTGTACTTATACTGGGAATTGTCTGTGTAAACCTCTGTAACCTCTCTAGGTACATGAATCACTGTGTACTTTCTGTTGTTTCTATCTGTTACCAATCTTGAGAAACTGATACTTTCTCTGTTCACTGTTTCCCAGTCTAAGAGAAGTAGATTTCTTTCTGCTAAAGTGCTGTTTTCACAGTGCTAAGTACTCCTAACTCTATCAACAATGTAGGTTTTACCAGTTTTCTAAGTCTCTCTTATTTTCTTGTACTTATACTTGGAATTCTTTGTATATACCTCTGTAACTTCTCTAGGTAGATGAATCAATGTGTACTTTCTCTTGTTTCTATCTGTTACCAATCTTGAGAAACTCATACATTCTCTGTTCACTGTTTCCTGGTCTTAGAGAAGTAGACTTCTTCATGAGAAAGTGATGTTTTCACAGTGCTAAGTACTCCCAACTCTATCAACAATGTAGGTTTTACCAGTTTTCTAAGTCTCTCTTATTTTGTTGTACTTATACTTGGAATTCTCTGGGTAAACCTCTGTAACTTTTCTAGGTAGATGAATCACTGTGTACTTTCTCTTGTTTCTGTCTGTTACCAATATTGAGACACTCATACATTCTCTGTTCACTGTTTCCCGGTCTTAGACAAGTAGATTTCTCCCTGCGAAAGTGCTGTTTTCACAGTGCTAAGTATTCCCAACTCTATCAGCAATGTAGGTTTTACCAGTTTTCTAAGTCTCTTTTATTTTCTTGTACTTATACTAGGAATTCTCTGTGTAAACCTCTGTAACTTCTCTAGCTAGATGAATCACTGTGTACTTTCTCTTGTTTCTATCTGCTATCAATCTTGAGAAACTCTTTCATTCTCTGTTCACTGTTTCCCGGTCGTAGAGAAGTAGATTTCTTTCTGGGAAAGTGCTGTTTTCACAGTGCTAAGTACTGCCAACTCTATCAACAATGTAGGTTTTACCTAGCTTTCTAAGTCTCTCTTATTTTCTTGTACTTCTACTTGAAATTCCCTGTGTAGGGGTAGGGGTAGGGGTAGGGGTAGGGGTAGGGGTGGGGGTACGGGTAGGAGTAGGGGTAGGGGTAGGGTTAGGGTTAGGGTTAGGGTTAGGGTTAGGGTTAGGGTTAGGGTTAGGGTTAGGGTTACGGTTAGGTTTAGGGTGTGGGTTAGGGTTAGGGTTAGGGTGTGGGTTAGTGTTAGGGTTAGGGTTAGGGTTAGGGTTAGGGTTAGGGTTAGGGTTAGGGTTAGGGTTAGGGTTAGGGTTAGGGTGTGGGTTAGGGTGTGGGTTAGGGTGTGGGTTAGGGTGTGGGTTAGGGTGTTGGTTAGGGTGTGGGTTAGGGTGTGGGTTAGGGTTAGGGTGTGGGTTACGGTTCGGGTTAGGGTTAGGGTGTGGGTTTGGGTGTGGGTTAGGGTGTGGGTTAGGGTTAGGGTTAGGGTTAGGGTTAGGGTTAGGGTTAGGGTTAGGGTTAGGGTTAGGGTTAGGGTTAGGGTTAGGGTTAGGGTTAGGGTTAGGTTTAGGGTTAGGGTTAGGGTTAGGGTTAGGGTTAGGGTTAGGGTTAGGGTTAGGGTTAGGGTTAGGGTTAGGGTTGGGGTTAGGGTAACTTCTCTAGCTAGATGAATCAGTTAGTGTTAGGGTTAGGGTTAGGGTTAGGGTTAGGGTTAGGGTTACGGTTAGGGTTTCGGTTAGGGTTAGGTTGTGGGTTAGGGTTAGGGTTAGGGTTAGGGTTAGGGTTAGGGTGTGGGTTAGTGTTAGGGTTAGGGTTAGGGTTAGGGTTAGGGTTAGGGTTAGGGTTAGGGTTAGGGTTAGGGTTAGGGTTAGGGTTAGGGTTAGGGTTAGGGTTAGGGTTAGGGTTAGGTTTAGGGTTAGGGTTAGGGTTGGGGTTAGGGTAACTTCTCTAGCTAGATGAATCAGTTAGGGTTAGGGTTAGGGTTAGGGTTAGGGTTAGGGTTAGGGTTAGGGTTAGGGTTAGGGTTACGGTTACGGTTACGGTTAGGGTGTGGGTTAGGGTTAGGGTTAGAGTTAGGGTTAGGGTTAGGGTTAGGGTGTGGGTTAGCGTTAGGGTTAGGGTTAGGGTTAGGGTTAGGGTTAGGGTTAGGGTTCGAGTTAGGGTAACTTCTCTAGCTAGATGAATCAGTTAGGGTTGGGGTTAGGGTTAGGGTTAGGGTTAGGGTTAGGGTTAGGGTTAGGGTTAGGGTTAGGGTTAGGGTTAGGTTTAGGGTTAGGGTTAGGGTTAGGGTTAGGGTAACTTCTCTAGCTAGATGAATCAGTGTTTACTTTCTCTTGTTTCTACCTGTTACCAATCTTGAGAAACTCATACATTCTTTGTTCACTGTTTCCCGGTCTTACAGAAGTAGATTTCGCTCTGCGAAAGTGATGTTTTCACAGTGCTAAGTACTCCTAACTCTATCAACAATGTAGGTTTTACCAGTTTTCTAAGTCTCTCTTATTTTCTTGTACTTATACTTGGAATTCTCTGTGTAAACCTCTGTAACTTCTCCAGGTAGATGAATCACTGTGTACTTTCTCTTGTTTCTATCTGTTACCAATCTTGAGAAACTGATACATTCTCTGTTCACTGTTAACCAGTCTTAGAAAAGTAGATTTTTTCTGCGAAAGTGCTGTTTTGACAGTGCTAAGTACTCCTACCTCTATCAACAATGTAAGTTTTACCAGTTCTCTAAGTCTCTCTTATTTTCTTGTACTTATACTTGGAATTCTCTGTCGAAACCTCTGTAACCTCTCTAGGTAGATGAATCACTGTGTACTTTCTCTTGTTTCTATCTGTTACCAATCTTGAGAAACTCATACATTCTCTGTTCACTGTTTCTTGGTCTTAGAGAAGTAGATTTCTTCATGAGAAAGTGATGTTTTCACAATGCTAAGTACTCTCAACTCTATCAACAATGTAGGTTTTACCAGTTTTCTAAGTCTCTCTTATTTACTTGTACTTATACTGGGAATTCTCTGTGTAAACCTCTTTAACTTCTCTAGGTACATGAATCACTGTGTACTTTCTGTTGTTTCTATCTGTTACCAATCTTTAGAAACTGATACTTTCTCTGTTCACTGTTTCCCAGTCTTAGAGAATTACATTTCTTTCTGCGAAAGTGCTGTTTTCACAGTGCTAAGTACTCCTAACTCTATCAACAATGTAGGTTTTACCAGTTTTCTAAGTCTCTCTTATTTTCTTGTACTTATACTTGGAATTCTCTATGTAAACCTCTGTAACTTCTCCAGGTAGATGAATCACTGTGTACTTTCCCTTGTTTCTATCTGTTACCATACATCAGACACTCATACATTCACTTTTCACTGTTTCCCGGTCTTAGAGAAGTAGATTTCTTTCTGCGAAAGTGCTGTTTTCACAGTGCTAAGTACTCCCAACTCTATCAACAATGTAGGTTTTACCAGTTTTTTAAGTCTCTCTTATATACTTGTACTTATACTGCGAATTCTCTGTGTCAACCACTGTAACTTCTCTAGGAAGATGAATCACTGTGTACTTTCTCTAGTTTCTATGTGTTACCAATCTTTAGAAACTCATACCCTCTCTTTTCACTGTTTCGCGGTATTAGAGAAGTAGATTTCTTTGTGCGAAAGTGATGTTTTCACAATGCTAAGAACTCCCAACTGTATAAACAATGTAGGTTTTACCGGTTTTCTAAGTCTCTCTTATTTAGGTGTACTTATACTGTGAATTGTCTGTGTAAACCTGTGTAACTTCTCTAGGTAGATGAATCATTGTGTACTTTCTCTTGTTTCTATCTGTTACCAATCTTCAGAAACTCGTACATTCTCTGTTCACTGTTTCCCGGTCTTAGACAAGTAGATTTCTCTCTGCGAAAGTGCTGTTTCCACAGTGCTAAGTACTCCCAGCTCTATCACCAATGTAGGTTTTACCAGTTTTGTAAGTCTCTCTTAACTTCTTGTACTTATACTGGGAATTGTCTGTGTAAACCTCTGTAACCTCTCTAGGTAGATGAATCACTGTATACTTTCTGTTGTTTCTATCTGTTACCAATCTTGAGAAACTGATACTTTCTCTGTTCACTGTTTCCCAGTCTTAGAGAAGTAGATTTCTTTCTGCTAAAGTGCTGTTTTCACAGTGCTAAGTACTCCCAACTCTATCAACAATGTAGGTTTTACCAGTTTTCTAAGTCTCTCTTATTTTGTTGTACTTTTACTTGGAATTTTCTGGGTAAACCTCTGTAACTTCTCTAGGTAGATGAATCACTGTGTACTTTCTCTTGTTTCTGTCTGTTACCAATATGGAGACACTCATACATTCTCTGTTCACTGTTTCCCGGTCTTAGACAAGTAGATTTCTCCCTGCGAAAGTGCTGTTTTCACAGTGCTAAGTATTCCCAACTCTATCAACAATGTAGGTTTTACCAGTTTTCTAAGTCTCTTTTATTTTCTTATACTTATACTAGGAATTCTCTGTGTAAACCTCTGTAACTTCTCTAGCTAGATGAATCACTGTGTACTTTCTCTTGTTTCTATCTGCTATCAATCTTGAGAAACTCTTTCATTCTCTGTTCACTGTTTCCCGGTCGTAGAGAAGTAGATTTCTTTCTGGGAAAGTGCTGTTTTCACAGTGCTAAGTACTCCCAACTCTATCAACAATGTAGGTTTTACCTAGCTTTCTAAGTCTCTCTTATTTTCTTGTACTTCTACTTGAAATTCCCTGTGTAGGGGTAGGGGTAGGGGTAAGGGTAGGGGTAGGGGTGGGGGTAGGGGTAGGGGTAGGCGTAGGGGTAGGGTTAGGGTTAGGGTTAGGGTTAGGGTTAGGGTTAGGGTTAGGGTTACGGTTAGGGTTAGGGTGTGGGTTAGGGTTAGGGTTAGGGTTAGGGTTAGGGTGTGGGTTAGTGTTAGGGTTAGGGTTAGGGTTAGGGTGAGGGTTAGGGTTAGGGTTAGGGTTAGGGTTAGGGTTAGGGTTATGGTTAGGGTTAGGGTTAGGGTTAGGGTTAGGGTTAGGGTTAGGGTTAGGGTTAGGGTTAGGGTTAGGGTTAGCGTGTGGGTTAGGGTGTGGGTTAGGGTGTGGGTTAGGGTTAGGGTATGGGTTAGGGTTCGGGTTAGGGTTAGGGTGTGGGTTTGGGTGTGGGTTAGGGTGTGGGTTAGGGTTAGGGTTAGGGTTAGGGTTAGGGTTAGGGTTAGGGTTAGGGTTAGGGTTAGGTTTAGGGTTAGGGTTAGGGTTAGGGTTAGGGTTAGGGTTAGGGTTAGGGTTAGGGTTAGGGTTGGGGTTAGGGTTGGGGTTAGGGTAACTTCTCTAGCTAGATGAATCAGTTAGGGTTAGGGTTAGGGTTAGGGTTAGGGTTAGGGTTAGGGTTAGGGTTAGGGATAGGGTTAGGGTTAGGGTTAGGGTTAGGGTTAGGGTTAGGGTTAGGGTTAGGGTAACTTCTCTAGCTAGATGAATCAGTGTTTACTTTCTCTTGTTTCTACCTGTTACCAATCTTGAGAAACTCATACATTCTTTGTTCACTGTTTCCCGGTCTTACAGAAGTAGATTTCGCTCTGCGAAAGTGATGTTTTCACAGTGCTAAGTACTCCTAACTCTATCAACAAGGTAGGTTTTACCAGTTTTCTAAGTCTCTCTTATTTTCTTGTACTTATACTTGGAATTCTCTGTGTAAACCTCTGTAACTTCTCCAGGTAGATGAATCACTGTGTACTTTCTCTTGTTTCTATCTGTTACCAATCTTGAGAAACTGATACTTTCTCTGTTCACTGTTTCCCAGTCTTAGAGAAGTAGATTTCTTTCTGCGAAAGTGCTGTTTTCACAGTGCTAAGTACTCCTAACTCTATCAACAATGTAGGTTTTACCAGTTTTATAAGTCTCTCTTATTTTCTTGTACTTATACTTGGAATTCTCTGTGTAAACCTCTGTAACTTCTCCAGGTAGATGAATCACTGTGTACTTTCTCTTGTTTCTATCTGTTACCAATCTTGAGAAACTCATACATTCTCTGTTCACTGTTTCCCAGTCTTAGAAAAGTAGATTTCTTTCTGCGAAAGTGCTGTTTTGAAAGTGCTAAGTACTCCTACCTCTATCAACAATGTAAGTTTTACCAGTTCTCTAAGTCTCTCTTATTTTCTTGTACTTATACTTGGAATTCTCTGTCTAAACCTCTGTAACTTCTCTAGGTAGATGAATCACTGTGTACTTTCTCTTGTTTCTATCTGTTACCAATTTTGAGAAACTCATACATTCTCTGTTCACTGTTTCCTGGTCTTAGAGAAGTAGATTTCTTCACGAGAAAGTGATTTTTTCACAATGCTAAGTACTCCCAACTCTATCAGCAATGTAGGTTTTACCAGTTTTCTAAGTCTCTCTTATTTACTTGTACTTATACTGGGAATTCTCTGTGTAAACCTCTTTAACTTCTCTAGGTACATGAATCACTGTGTACTTTCTGTTGTTTCTATCTGTTACCAATCTTTAGAAACTGATACTTTCTCTGTTCACTGTTTCCCAGTCTTAGAGAATTACATTTCTTTCTGCGAAAGTGCTGTTTTCACAGTGCTAAGTACTCCTAACTCTATCAACAATGTAGGTTTTACCAGTTTTCTAAGTCTCTCTTATTTTCTTGTACTTATACTTGGAAATCTCTGTGTAAACCTCTGTAACTTTTCCAGGTAGATTAATCACTGTGTACTTTCTCTTCTTTCTATCTGTTACCAATCTTGAGAAACTCATACATTCTCTGTTCACTGTTTCACGGACTTAGAGAACTAAATTTCTTTCGGCGAAAGTGCTGTTTTCACAGTGCTAAGTACTCCCAACTCTATCAACAATGTAGGTTTTGCCAGTTTTCTAATTCTTTCTTATTTTCTTGTACTTATACTTGGAATTCTCTGTGTAAACCTCTGTAACTTTTTTGGTAGATGAATCACTGTGTACTTTCGCGTGTTTCTTTCTGTTACCAAACTTGAGAAAGTCATACATTCTCTGTTCACTGTTTCACGGACTTAGAGAACTAAATTTCCTTCGGCGAAAGTGCTGTTTTCACAGTGCTAAGTACTCCCAACTCTATCCACAATGTAGGTTTTACCAGTTTTCTAAGTCTCTCTTATTTTCTTGTACTTATACTGGGAATTCTCTGTGTAAACCTCTGTAACTTCTCTAGGTAGATGAATCACTGCGTACTTTCTCTCGTTTCTATCTGTTACCAATCTTGAGAAACTCATACATTTTCTGTTCACTGTTTCACGGACTTAGAGAACTAAATTTCTTTCGGTAAAAGTGCTGTTTTCACAGTGCCAAGTACTCCCAACGCTATCAACAATGTAGGTTTTGCCAGTTTTCTAATTCTTTCTTATTTTCTTGTACTTATACTTGGAATTCTCAGTGTAAACCTCTGTAACTTTTCTAGGTAGATGAATCACTGTGTACTTTCTCTTGTTTCTATCTGTTACCAATCTTGAGAAACTCATACATTCTCTGTTCACTGTTTCACGGACTTAGAGAACTACATTTCTTTCGGCGAAAGTGCTGTTTTCACAGTGCTACGTACTCCCAACTCTATCAACAATGTAGGTTTTACCAGTTTTCTAAGTCTCTCTTATTTTCTAATACTTATCCTTGGAATTCTCTATGTAAACCTCTGTAACTTTTCTAGGTAGATGAATCACTGTGTACTTTCTCTTGTTTCTATCTGTTACCAATCTTGAGAAACTCATACATTCTCTGTTCACTGTTTCCCAGTGTTAGAGAAGTAGATTTCTTTCTGGGAAAGTGCTGTTTTCACAGTGCTAAGTACTCCCAACTCTATCAACAATGTAGGTTTTACCAGTTTTCTAAGTCTCTCTTATTTTCTTGTACTTATACTTGGAATTCTCTGTGTAAACCTCTGTAACTTTTATAGGTAGATGAATCACTGTGTACTTTCTCTGGTTTCTATCTGTTACCAATCTTGAGAAACTCGTAAATTCTCTGTTCACCGTTTCCCGGTCTTAGACAAGTAGATTTCTCTCTGTGAAAGTGCTGTTTCCACAGTGCTATGTACTAACAGCTCTATCAACAATGTAGGTTTTACCAGTTTTCTAAGTCTCTCTTACCTTCTTGTACTTATACTGGGAATTGTTTGCGTAAACCTCTGTAACTTCTCTAGGTACATGACTCATTGTGTACTTTCTGTTGTTTCTATCTGTTACCAATCTTGAGAAACTGATACTTTCTCTGTTCACTGTTTCCCAGTCTTAGAGAAGTAGATTTCTTTCTGCGAAAGTGCTGTTTTCACAGTGCTAGGTACTCCTAACTCTATCAACAATGTAGGTTTTACCAGTTTTCTAAGTCTCTCTTATTTTCTTGTACTTATACTTGGAATTCTTTGTATAAACCTCTGTAACTTCTCTAGGTAGATGAATCAATGTGTACTTTCTCTTGTTTCTATCTGTTACCAATCTTGAGAAACTCATACATTCTCTGTTCACTGTTTCCTGGTCTTAGAGAAGTAGATTTCTTCATGAGAAAGTGATGTTTTCACAATGCTAAGTACTCGCAACTCTATCAACAATGTAGGTTTTACCAGTTTTCTAAGTCACTCTTATTTACTTGTACTTATACTGGGAATTTTCTGTGTAAACCTCTGTAACTTCTCTAGGTACATGAATCCCTGTGTACTTTCTGTTGTTTCTATCTGTTAACCATCTTTAGAAACTAATACTTTCTCTGTTCACTGTTTCCCAGTCTTAGAGAAGTAGATTTCTTTCTGCGAAGGTGCTGTTTTCACAGTGCTAATTACTATTAACTCTATCAACAATGTAGATTTTACCAGTTTTCTAAGTCTCTCTTATTTTCTTGTACTTATATTTGGAATTCTCTGTGTAAACTTCTGTAACTTCTCCAGGTAGATGAATCACTGTGTACTTTCTCTTGTTTCTATCTGTTACCAATCTTGAGAAACTCATACATTCTGTTCACTGTTTCCTGGTCTTAGAGAAGTAGATTTCTTTCTGCGAAAGTGCTGTTTTCACAGTGCTAAGTACTCCCAGCTCTATCAACAATGTAGGTTTTACCAGTTTTCTAAGTCTCTCTTATTTTCTTGTACTTATACTTGGAATTCTCTGTGTAAACCTCTGTAACTTCTCCAGGTAGATGAATCACTGTGTACTTTCTCTTGTTTCTATCTGTTACCAATCTTGAGAAACTCATACATTCTCTGTTCACTGTTTCTCGGTCTTAGAGAAGTAGATTTCTTTGTGCGAAAGTGCTGTTTTCACAGTGCTATGTACTCCCAACTCTATCAACAATGTAGGTTTTACCAGTTTTCTAAGTCTCTCTTATTTTCTTGTACTTATACTGGGAATTCTCTGTGTAAATGTCTGTAACTTCTCCAGGTGGATGAATCACTGTGTACTTTCTCTTGTTTCTATCTGTTACCAATCTTGAGAAACTCATACGTTCTCTGTTTACTGTTTCCCGGTCTTAGACAAGTAGATTTCTCTCTGCGAAAGTGCTGTTTTCACAGTACTAAGTACTCCCAACTCTATCAACAATGTAGGTTTAACTAGTTTTCGAAGTCTCTCTTATTTTCTTCTACTTATACTTGGAATTCTCTGTGTAAACCTCTGTAACGTCTCTAGGTAGATGAATCACTGTGTACTTTCTCTTGTTTGTATGTGTTACCAATCTTGAGAAACTCATACATTGTCTTTTAACTGTTTCGCGGTATTAGAGAAGTAGATTTCTTTGTGCGAAAGTGCTGTTTTCACAGTGCTAAGTACTCCCAACTCTATCAACAATGTAGGTTTTACCAGTTTTCTAAGTCTCCCTTATTTACTTATACTTATACTGGGAATTCTCTGTGTAAACCTCTATAACTTCTCTAGGTAGATGAATCATTGTGTACTTTCTCTTGTTTCTATCTGTTACAAATCTTGAGAAACTCGTACATTCTCTGTTCACTGTTTCCCGGTCTTGGACAAGTAGATTTCTCTCTGTGAAAGTGCTGTTTCGACAGTGCTAAGTACTCCCAGCTCTATCAACAATGTAGGTTTTACCAGTTTCCTAAGTCTCTCTTACCTTTTTGTACTTATACTGGGAATTCTCTGTGTAAACGTCTGTAACTTCTCTAGGTACATGAATCATTGTGTACTTTCTGTTGTTTCTATCTGTTACCAATCTTGAGAAAGTCATACATTATCTTTTCACTGTTTCGCGGTATTAGAGAAGTAGATTTCTTTGTGCGAAAGTGATGTTTTCACAATGCTAAGTACTCCCAACTCTATCAACAATGTAGGTTTTACCCGTTTTCTAAGTCTCTCTTATTTACTTGTACTTATACTGGGAATTCTCTGTGTAAACCTCTGTAACTGCCCTAGGTAGATGAATCATTGTGTACTTTCTCTTGTTTCTATCTGTTACCAATCTTGAGAAACTCATACATTCTCTGTTCACTGTTTCCCGGTCTTAGAGAAGTAGATTTCTTTCAGCGAAAGTGCTGTTTTCACAGTGCTAAGTACTCTCAACTCAGTCAACAATGTAGGTTTTACCAGTTTTCTAAGTCTCTTATTTTCTTGTACTTATACTAGGAATTCTCTGTGTAAACCTCTGTAACTTCTCTAGCTAGATGAATCACTGTGTACTTTCTCTTGTTTCTATCTGTTATCAATCTTGAGAAACTCTTACATTCTCTGTTCACCGTTTCCCGGTCTTAGAGAAGTAGATTTCTTTCTGGGAAAGTGCTGTTTTCACAGTGCTAAGTACTCCCAACTCTATCATCAATGTAGGTTTTACCTAGCTTTCTAAGTCTCTCTTATTTTCTTGTACTTATAGTTGAAATTCCCTGTCTAGGGGTAGGGGTAGGGGTAGGGGTAGGGGTAGGGGTAGGGTTAGGGTTAGGGTTAGGGTTAGGGTTAGTTTTAGGGTTAGCGTTAGGGTTAGGGTTAGGGTTAGTGTTAGGGTTAGGGTTAGTGTTAGGGTTAGGGTTAGGGTTAGGGTTAGGGTTAGGGTTAGGGTTAGGGTTAGGGTTAGGGTTAGGGTTAGGGTTAGGGTTAAGGTTAGGGTTAGGGTAACTTCTCTAGCTAGATGAATCAGTGTTTACTTTCTCTTGTTTCTACCTGTTACCAATCTTGAGAAAGTCATACATTCTTTGTTCACTGTTTCCCGGTCTTACAGAAGTAGATTTCGCTCTGCGAAAGTGCTGTTTTCACAGTGCTAAGTACTCCTAACTCTATCAACAATGTAGGTTTTACCAGTTTTCTAAGTCTCTCTTATTTTCTTGTACTTATACTTGGAAATCTCTGTGTAAACCTCTGTAACTTTTCCAGGTAGATGAATCACTGTATACTTTCTCTTGTTTCTATCTGTTACCAATCTTGAGAAACTCATACATTCTCTGTTCACTGTTTCTCGGTCTTAGAGAAGTAGATTTCTTTGTGCGAAAGTGCTGTTTTCACAGTGCTAAGTACTCCCAACTCTATCAACAATGTAGGTTTTACCAGTTTTCTAAGTCTCTCTTATTTTCTTGTACTTATACTTGGAATTCTCTGTGTAAACCTCTGTAACTTCTCCAGGTAGACGAATCACTGTGTACTTTCTCTTGTTTCTATCTGTTACCAATCTTGAGAAACTCATACATTCTCTGTTCAATGTTTCCCAGTCTTAAAAAAGTAGATTTCTTTCTGCGAAAGTGCTGTTTTGACAGTGCTAAGTACTCCTAGCTCTATCAACAATGTTAGTTTTACCAGTTTTCTAAGTCTCTCTTATTTTCTTGTTCTTATACTTGGAATTCTCTGTGTAAACCTCTGTAACTTCTCTAGGTAGATGAATCACTGTGTACTTTCTCTTGTTTCTATCTGTTACCATACCTCAGACACTCATACATTCACTTTTCACTGTTTCCCGGTCTTAGAGATGTAGATTTCTTTCTGCGAAAGTGCTGTTTTCACAGTGCTAAGTACTCCCAACTCTATCAACAATGTAGGTTTTACCAGTTTTTTAAGTCTCTCTTATATACTTGTACTTATACTGCGAATTCTCTGTGTCAACCACTGTAACTTCTCTAGGAAGATGAATCACTGTGTACTTTCTCTAGTTTCTATGTGTTACCAATCTTTAGAAACTCATACCTTCTCTTTTCACTGTTTGGCGGTATTAGAGAAGTAGATTTCTTTGTGCGAAAGTGATGTTTTCACAATGCTAAGAACTCCCAACTGTATAAACAATGTAGGTTTTACCGGTTTTCTAAGTCTCTCTTATTTAGGTGTACTTATACTGTGAATTGTCTGTGTAAACCTCTGTAACTTCTCTAGGTAGATGAATCATTGTGTACTTTCTCTTGTTTCTATCTGTTACCAATCTTCAGAAACTCGTACATTCTCTGTTCACTGTTTCCCGGTCTTAGACAAGTAGATTTCTCTCTGCGAAAGTGCTGTTTCCACAGTGCTAAGTACTCCCAGCTCTATCACCAATGTAGGTTTTACCAGTTTTCTAAGTCTCTCTTACCTTCTTGTACTTATACTGGGAATTGTCTGTGTAAACCTCTGTAACCTCTCTAGGTACATGAATCACTGTGTACTTTCTGTTGTTTCTATCTGTTACCAATCTTGAGAAACTGATACTTTCTCTGTTCACTGTTTCCCAGTCTTAGAGAAGTAGATTTCTTTCTGCTAAAGTGCTGTTTTCACAGTGCTAAGTACTCCTAACTCTATCAACAATGTAGGTTTTACCAGTTTTCTAAGTCTCTCTTATTTTCTTGTACTTATACTTGGAATTCTTTGTATATACCTCTGTAACTTCTCTAGGTAGATGAATCAATGTGTACTTTCTCTTGTTTCTATCTGTTACCAATCTTGAGAAACTCATACATTCTCTGTTCACTGTTTCCTGGTCTTAGAGAAGTAGACTTCTTCATGAGAAAGTGATGTTTTCACAGTGCTAAGTACTCCCAACTCTATCAACAATGTAGGTTTTACCAGTTTTCTAAGTCTCTCTTATTTTGTTGTACTTATACTTGGAATTCTCTGGGTAAACCTCTGTAACTTTTCTAGGTAGATGAATCACTGTGTACTTTCTCTTGTTTCTGTCTGTTACCAATATTGAGACACTCATACATTCTCTGTTCACTGTTTCCCGGTCTTAGACAAGTAGATTTCTCCCTGCGAAAGTGCTGTTTTCACAGTACTAAGTATTCCCAACTCTATCAGCAATGTAGGTTTTACCAGTTTTCTAAGTCTCTTTTATTTTCTTGTACTTATACTAGGAATTCTCTGTGTAAACCTCTGTAACTTCTCTAGCTAGATGAATCACTGTGTACTTTCTCTTGTTTCTATCTGCTATCAATCTTGAGAAACTCTTTCATTCTCTGTTCACTGTTTCCCGGTCGTAGAGAAGTAGATTTCTTTCTGGGAAAGTGCTGTTTTCACAGTGCTAAGTACTGCCAACTCTATCAACAATGTAGGTTTTACCTAGCTTTCTAAGTCTCTCTTATTTTCTTGTACTTCTACTTGAAATTCCCTGTGTAGGGGTAGGGGTAGGGGTAGGGGTAGGGGTAGGGGTGGGGGTACGGGTAGGAGTAGGGGTAGGGGTAGGGTTAGGGTTAGGGTTAGGGTTAGGGTTAGGGTTAGGGTTAGGGTTAGGGTTAGGGTTACGGTTAGGTTTAGGGTGTGGGTTAGGGTTAGGGTTAGGGTGTGGGTTAGTGTTAGGGTTAGGGTTAGGGTTAGGGTTAGGGTTAGGGTTAGGGTTAGGGTTAGGGTTAGGGTTAGGGTTAGGGTTAGGGTGTGGGTTAGGGTGTGGGTTAGGGTGTGGGTTAGGGTGTGGGTTAGGGTGTTGGTTAGGGTGTGGGTTAGGGTGTGGGTTAGGGTTAGGGTGTGGGTTACGGTTCGGGTTAGGGTTAGGGTGTGGGTTTGGGTGTGGGTTAGGGTGTGGGTTAGGGTTAGGGTTAGGGTTAGGGTTAGGGTTAGGGTTAGGGTTAGGGTTAGGGTTAGGGTTAGGGTTAGGGTTAGGGTTAGGTTTAGGGTTAGGGTTAGGGTTAGGGTTAGGGTTAGGGTTAGGGTTAGGGTTAGGGTTAGGGTTAGGGTTAGGGTTGGGGTTAGGGTAACTTCTCTAGCTAGATGAATCAGTTAGTGTTAGGGTTAGGGTTAGGGTTAGGGTTAGGGTTAGGGTTACGGTTAGGGTTTCGGTTAGGGTTAGGTTGTGGGTTAGGGTTAGGGTTAGGGTTAGGGTTAGGGTTAGGGTGTGGGTTAGTGTTAGGGTTAGGGTTAGGGTTAGGGTTAGGGTTAGGGTTAGGGTTAGGGTTAGGGTTAGGGTTAGGGTTAGGGTTAGGGTTAGGGTTAGGGTTAGGGTTAGGGTTAGGGTTAGGTTTAGGGTTAGGGTTAGGGTTGGGGTTAGGGTAACTTCTCTAGATAGATGAATCAGTTAGGGTTAGGGTTAGGGTTAGGGTTAGGGTTAGGGTTAGGGTTAGGGTTAGGGTTAGGGTTACGGTTACGGTTACGGTTAGGGTGTGGGTTAGGGTTAGGGTTAGAGTTAGGGTTAGGGTTAGGGTTAGGGTGTGGGTTAGCGTTAGGGTTAGGGTTAGGGTTAGGGTTAGGGTTAGGGTTAGGGTTCGAGTTAGGGTAACTTCTCTAGCTAGATGAATCAGTTAGGGTTGGGGTTAGGGTTAGGGTTAGGGTTAGGGTTAGGGTTAGGGTTAGGGTTAGGGTTAGGGTTAGGGTTAGGTTTAGGGTTAGGGTTAGGGTTAGGGTTAGGGTAACTTCTCTAGCTAGATGAATCAGTGTTTACTTTCTCTTGTTTCTACCTGTTACCAATCTTGAGAAACTCATACATTCTTTGTTCACTGTTTCCCGGTCTTACAGAAGTAGATTTCGCTCTGCGAAAGTGATGTTTTCACAGTGCTAAGTACTCCTAACTCTATCAACAATGTAGGTTTTACCAGTTTTCTAAGTCTCTCTTATTTTCTTGTACTTATACTTGGAATTCTCTGTGTAAACCTCTGTAACTTCTCCAGGTAGATGAATCACTGTGTACTTTCTCTTGTTTCTATCTGTTACCAATCTTGAGAAACTGATACATTCTCTGTTCACTGTTAACCAGTCTTAGAAAAGTAGATTTCTTTCTGCGAAAGTGCTGTTTTGACAGTGCTAAGTACTCCTACCTCTATCAACAATGTAAGTTTTACCAGTTCTCTAAGTCTCTCTTATTTTCTTGTACTTATACTTGGAATTCTCTGTCGAAACCTCTGTAACCTCTCTAGGTAGATGAATCACTGTGTACTTTCTCTTGTTTCTATCTGTTACCAATCTTGAGAAACTCATACATTCTCTGTTCACTGTTTCTTGGTCTTAGAGAAGTAGATTTCTTCATGAGAAAGTGATGTTTTCACAATGCTAAGTACTCTCAACTCTATCAACAATGTAGGTTTTACCAGTTTTCTAAGTCTCTCTTATTTACTTGTACTTATACTGGGAATTCTCTGTGTAAACCTCTTTAACTTCTCTAGGTACATGAATCACTGTGTACTTTCTGTTGTTTCTATCTGTTACCAATCTTTAGAAACCGATACTTTCTCTGTTCACTGTTTCCCAGTCTTAGAGAATTACATTTCTTTCTGCGAAAGTGCTGTTTTCACAGTGCTAAGTACTCCTAACTCTATCAACAATGTCGGTTTTACCAGTTTTCTAAGTCTCTCTTATTTTCTTGTACTTATACTTGGAATTCTCTATGTAAACCTCTGTAACTTCTCCAGGTAGATGAATCACTGTGTACTTTCCCTTGTTTCTATCTGTTACCAATCTTGAGAAAGTCATACATTCTCTGTTCACTGTTTCCCGGTCTTAGAGAAGTAGATTTCTTTCTGCGAAAGTGCTGTTTTCACAGTGCTAAGTACTACCAACTCTATCAACAATGTAGGTTTTACCATTTTTCTAAGTCTCTCTTATTTTCTTGTACTTATACTTGGAAATCTCTGTGTAAACCTCTGTAACTTTTCCAGGTAGATGAATCACTGTGTACTTTCTCCTGTTTCTATCTGTTACCAATCTTGAGAAACTCATACATTCTCTGTTCACTGTTTCTCGGTCTTAGAGAAGTAGATTTCTTTGTGCGAAAGTGCTGTTTTCACAGTGCTAAGTACTCCCAACTCTATCAACAATGTAGGTTTTACCAGTTTTCTAAGTCTCTCTTGTTTTCTTTTACTTATACTTGGAATTCTCTGTGTAAACCTCTGTAACTTCTCCAGGTAGACGAATCACTGTGTACTTTCTCTTGTTTCTATCTGTTAACAATCTTGAGAAACTCATACATTCTCTGTTCAATGTTTCCCAGTCTTAAAAAAGTAGATTTCTTTCTGCGAAAGTGCTGTTTTGACAGTGCTAAGTACTCCTAGCTCTATCAACAATGTAAGTTTTACCAGTTTTCTAAGTCTCTCTTATTTTCTTGTTCTTATACTTGGAATTCTCTGTGTAAACCTCTGTAACTTCTCTAGGTAGATGAATCACTGTGTACTTTCTCTTGTTTCTATCTGTTACCACACATCAGACACTCATACATTCACTTTTCACTGTTTCCCGGTCTTAGAGAAGTAGATTTCTTTCTGCGAAAGTGCTGTTGTCACAGTGCTAAGTACTCCAAGCTCTAACAACAATGTAGTTTTTATCAGTTTTCTAACTCTCTTATTTTCTTGTACTTATACTTGGAATTCTTTGTATAAACATCTATAACTTCTCTAGGTAGATGAATCAATGTGTACTTTCTCTTGTTTATATGTGTTACCAATCTTGAGAAACTCATACATTCTCTGTTCACTGTTTCCCGGTTTTACAGGAGTAGATTTCACTCTGCGAAAGTGCTGTTTTCACAGTGCTAAGTACTCCCAACTCTATCAACAATGTAGGTTTTACCAGTTATCTATGTCTCTCTTATTTACCTGTACTTATACTGGGAATTCTCTGTGTCAACCTCTGTAACTTCTTTAGGAAGATGAATCACTGTGTACTTTGCCTTCTTTCCATGTGTTACCAATCTTGAGAAACTCATACCTTCCCTTTTCACTGTTTCGCGGTATTAGAGAAGTAGATTTCTTTGTGCGAAAGTGATGTTTTCACAATGCTAAGTACTCCCAACTCTATCAACAATGTAGGTTTTACCAGTTTTCTAAGTCTCTCTTATTTTCTTGTACTTATACTGGGAATTCTCTGTGTAAAGCTCTATAACTTCTCTAGGTAGATGAATCGTTGTGTGCTTTCTCTTGTTTCTATCTGTTACCAATCTTCAGAAACTCATACATTCCCTTTTCACTGTTTCCTGGTCTTAGAGAAGTAGATTTCTTTCTGTGAAAGTGCTGTTTTCACAGTGCTAAGTACTCCCAACTCTATCAACAATGTAGGTTTTACCAGTTTTCTAAGTCTCTCTTATTTTGTTGTACTTATACTTGGAATTCTCTGGGTAAACCTCTGTAACTTCTCTAGGTAGATGAATCACTGTGTACTTTCTCTTGTTTCTGTCTGTTACCAATATTGAGACACTCATACATTCTCTGTTCACTGTTTCCCGGTCTTAGACAAGTAGATTTCTCCCTGCGAAAGTGCTGTTTTCACAGTGCTAAGTATTCCCAACTCTATCAACAATGTAGGTTTTACCAGTTTTCTAAGTCTCTCTTACTTTCTTGTACTTATACTTGGAATTCTCTGTGTAAACCTCTGTAATTTCTCTAGGTACATGAATCACTGTGTACTTTCTCTTGTTTCTATGTGTTACCAATCTTGAGAAACTCATACATTGTCTGTTCACTGTTTCCCGGTTTTACAGAAGTAGATTTCACTCTGCGAAAGTGCTGTTTTCACAGTGCTAAGTACTCCCAACTCTATCAACAATGTAGGTTTTACCAGTTTTCTAAGTCTCTCTTATTTACTTGTACTTATACTGGGAATTCTCTGTGTCAACCACTGTAACTTCTCTAGGAAGATGAATCACTGTGTACTTTCTCTTGTTTCTATCTGTTACCAATCTTGAGAAACTCATACATTCTCTGTTCACTGTTTCCCGGTCTTAGAGAAGTAGATTTCTTTCTGCGAAAGTGCTGTTGTCACAGTGCTAAGTACTCCAAGCTCTATCAACAATGTAGGTTTTATCAGTTTTCTAACTCTCTTATTTTCTTGTACTTATACTTGGAATTCTTTGTATAAACATCTATAACTTCTCTAGGTAGATGAATCAATGTGTACTTTCTCTTGTTTCTATGTGTTACCAATCTTGAGAAACTCATACATTCTCTGTTCACTGTTTCCCGGTTTTACAGAAGTAGATTTCACTCTGCGAAAGTGCTGTTTTCACAGTGCTAAGTACTCCCAACTCTATCAACAATGTAGGTGTTACCAGTTTTCTAAGTCTCTCTTATTTTCTTGTACTTATACTTGCAATTCTCTGTGTAAACCTCTGTAACTTCTCCAGGTAGATGAATCACTGTGTACTTTCTCTTGTTTCTATCTGTTACCATACATCAGACACTCATACATTCTCTTTTCACTGTTTCTCGGTCTTAGAGAAGTAAATTTCTTTCTGCGAAAGTGCTGTTTTCACAGTGCTAAGTACTCCCAACTCTATCAACAATGTAGGTTTTACCAGTTTTCTAAGTCTCTCTTATTTACTTGTACTTATACTGGGAATTCTCTGTGTCAACCACTGTAACTTCTCTGGGAAGATGAATCACTGGGTACTTTCTCTTGTTTCTATCTGTTACCAATCTTGAGAAACTCGTAAATTCTCTGTTCACCGTTTCCCGGTCTTAGACAAGTAGATTTCTCTCTGTGAAAGTGCTGTTTCCACAGTGCTATGTACTAACAGCTCTATGAACAATGTAGGTTTTACCAGTTTTCTAAGTCTCTCTTACCTTCTTGTACTTATACTGGGAATTGTCTGTGTAAACCTCTGTAACTTCTCTAGGTACATGAATCACTGTGTACTTTCTGTTGTTTCTATCTGTTACCAATCTTGAGAAACTGATACTTTCTCTGTTCACTGTTTCCCAGTCTTAGAGAAGTAGATTTCTTTCTGCGAAAGTGCTGTTTTCACAGTGCTAAGTACTCCCAACTCTATCAACAATGTAGGTTTTACCAGTTTTCTAAGTCTCTCTTATTTACTTGTACTTATACTGGGAATTCTCTGTGTCAACCACTGTAACTTCTCTAGGAAGATGAATCACTGTGTACTTTCTCTTGTTTCTATCTGTTACCAATCTTGAGAAACTCATACATTCTCGGTTCACTGTTTCCCGGTCTTAGAGAAGTAGATTTCTTTCTGCGAAAGTGCTGTTTTGACAGTGCTAAGTACTCCTACCTCTATCAACAATGTAAGTTTTACCAATTCTCTAAGTCTCTCTTATTTTCTTGTACTTATACTTGGAATTCTCTGTCTAAACCTCTGTAACTTCTCTAGGTAGATGAATCACTGTGTACTTTCTCTTGTTTCTATCTGTTACCAATCTTGAGAAACTCATACATTCTCTGTTCACTGTTTCCTGGTCTTAGAGAAGTAGATTTCTTCATGAGAAAGTGATGTTTTCACAATGCTAAGTACTCCCAACTCTATCAACAATGTAGGTTTTACCAGTTTTCTAAGTCTCTCTTATTTACTTGTACTTATACTGGGAATTCTCTGTGTAAACCTCTTTAACTTCTCTAGGTACATGAATCACTGTGTACTTTCTGTTGTTTCTATGTGTTACCAAACTTGAGAAACTCATACATTCTCTGTTCACTGTTTCTCGGTCTTAGAGAAGTAGATTTCTTTCTGCGAAAGTGCTGTTTTCACAGTGCTAAGTACTACCAACTCTATCAACAATGTAGGTTTTACCATTTTTCTAAGTCTCTCTTATTTTCTTGTACTTATACTTGGAAATCTCTGTGTAAACCTCTGTAACTTTTCCAGGTAGATGAATCACTGTGTACTTTCTCTTGTTTCTATCTGTTACCAATCTTGAGAAACTCATACATTCTCTGTTCACTGTTTCCCGGTCGTAGAGAAGTAGATTTCTTTCTGCGAAAGTGCTGTTTTCACAGTGCTAAGTACTCCCAACTCTATCAACAATGTAGGTTTTACCAGTTTTTTAAGTCTCTCTTATATACTTGTACTTATACTGCGAATTCTCTGTGTCAACCACTGTAACTTCTCTAGGAAGGTGAATCACTGTGTACTTTCTCTAGTTTCTATGTGTTACCAATCTTTAGAAACTCATACCTTCTCTTTTCACTGTTTCGCGGTATTTGAGAAGTAGATTTCTTTGTGCGAAAGTGATGTTTTCACAATGCTAAGTACTCCCAACTGTATGAACAATGTAGGTTTTACCGGTTTTCTAAGTCTCTCTTATTTAGGTGTACTTATACTGTGAATTGTCTGTGTAAACCTCTGTAACTTCTCTAGGTAGATGAATCATTGTGTACTTTCTCTTGTTTCTATCTGTTACCAATCTTGAGAAACTCGTACATTCTCTGTTCACTGTTTCTCGGTCTTAGACAAGTAGATTTCTCTCTGCGAAAGTGCTGTTTCCACAGTGCTAAGTACTCCCAGCTCTATCACCAATGTAGGTTTTACCAGTTTTCTAAGTCTCTCTTACCTTCTTGTACTTATACTGGGAATTGTCTGTGTAAACCTCTGTAACCTCTCTAGGTACATGAATCACTGTGTACTTTCTGTTGTTTCTATCTGTTACCAATCTTGAGAAACTGATACTTTTTCTGTTCACTGTTTCCCAGTCTTAGAGAAGTACATTTCTTTCTGCTAAAGTGCTGTTTTCACAGTGCTAAGTACTGCTAACTCTATCAACAATGTAGGTTTTACCATTTTCTAAGTCTCTCTTATTTTCTTGTACTTATACTTGGAATTCTTTGTATATACCTCTGTAACTTCTCTAGGTAGATGAATCAATGTGTACTTTCTCTTGTTTCTATCTGTTACCAATCTTTAGAAACTCATACATTCTCTGTTCACTGTTTCCTGGTCTTAGAGAAGTAGACTTCTTCATGAGAAAGTGATGTTTTCACAATGCTAAGTACTCCCAACTCTATCAACAATGTAGGTTTTACCAGTTTTCCAAGTCTCTCTTATTTTCTTGTACTTATACTTGGAATTCTCTGTGTAAACCTCTGTAACTTCTCCAGGTAGATGAATCACTGTGTACTTTCTCTTGTTTCTATCTGTTACCAATCTTGAGAAACTCATACATTCTCTGTTCACTGTTTCTCGGTCTTACAGAAGTAGATTTCTTTGTGCGAAAGTGCTGTTTTCACAGTGCTAAGTACTCCCAACTCTATCAACAATGTAGGTTTTACCAGTTTTCTAAGTCTCTCTTATTTTCTTGTACTTATACTGGGAATTCTCTGTGTAAACGTCTGTAACTTCTCTAGGTGGATGAATCACTGAGTACTTTCTCTTGTTTCTATCTTTTACCAATCTTGAGAAACTCATACGTTCTCTGTTTACTGTTTCCCGGTCTTAGACTAGTAGATTTCTCTCTGCGAAAGTGCTGTTTTCACAGTACTAAGTACTCCCAACTCTATCAACAATGTAGGTTTAACCAGTTTTCGAAGTCTCTCTTATTTTCTTGTACTTATAATTGGAATTCTCTGTGTAAACCTCTGTAACGTCTCTAGGTAGATGAATCACTGTGTACTTTCTCTTGTTTCTATGTGTTACCAATCTTGAGAAACTCATACATTGTCCTTTCACTGTTTCGCGGTATTAGAGAAGTAGATTTCTTTGTGCGAAAGTGCTGTTTTCACAGTGCTAAGTACTCCCAACTCTATCAACAATGTAGGTTTTACCAGTTTTCTAAGTCTCTCTTATTTACTTGTACTTATACTGGGAATTCTCTGTGTAAACCTCTTTAACTTCTCTAGGTACATGAATCACTGTGTACTTTCTGTTGTTTCTATGTGTTACCAAACTTGAGAAACTCATACATTCTCTGTTCACTGTTTCTCGGTCTTAGAGAAGTAGATTTCTTTCTGCGAAAGTGCTGTTTTCACAGTGCTAAGTACTACCAACTCTATCAACAATGTAGGTTTTACCATTTTTCTAAGTCTCTCTTATTTTCTTGTACTTATACTTGGAAATCTCTGTGTAAACCTCTGTAACTTTTCCAGGTAGATGAATCACTGTGTACTTTCTCTTGTTTCTATCTGTTACCAATCTTGAGAAACTCATACATTCTCTGTTCACTGTTTCTCGGTCTTAGAGAAGTAGATTTCTTTCTGCGAAAGTGCTGTTTTCACAGTGCTAAGTACTCCCAACTCTATCAACAATGTAGGTTTTACCAGTTTTTTAAGTCTCTCTTATATACTTGTACTTATACTGCGAATTCTCTGTGTCAACCACTGTAACTTCTCTAGGAAGGTGAATCACTGTGTACTTTCTCTAGTTTCTATGTGTTACCAATCTTTAGAAACTCATACCTTCTCTTTTCACTGTTTCGCGGTATTTGAGAAGTAGATTTCTTTGTGCGAAAGTGATGTTTTCACAATGCTAAGTACTCCCAATTGTATGAACAATGTAGGTTTTACCAGTTTTCTAAGTCTCTCTTATTTAGGTGTACTTATACTGTGAATTGTCTGTGTAAACCTCTGTAACTTCTCTAGGTAGATGAATCATTGTGTACTTTCTCTTGTTTCTATCTGTTACCAATCTTGAGAAACTCGTACATTCTCTGTTCACTGTTTCTCGGTCTTAGACAAGTAGATTTCTCTCTGCGAAAGTGCTGTTTCCACAGTGCTAAGTACTCCCAGCTCTATCACCAATGTAGGTTTTACCAGTTTTCTAAGTCTCTCTTACCTTCTTGTACTTATACTGGGAATTGTCTGTGTAAACCTCTGTAACCTCTCTAGGTACATGAATCACTGTGTACTTTCTGTTGTTTCTATCTGTTACCAATCTTGAGAAACTGATACTTTTTCTGTTCACTGTTTCCCAGTCTTAGAGAAGTACATTTCTTTCTGCTAAAGTGCTGTTTTCACAGTGCTAAGTACTGCTAACTCTATCAACAATGTAGGTTTTACCATTTTCTAAGTCTCTCTTATTTTCTTGTACTTATACTTGGAATTCTTTGTATATACCTCTGTAACTTCTCTAGGTAGATGAATCAATGTGTACTTTCTCTTGTTTCTATCTGTTACCAATCTTTAGAAACTCATACATTCTCTGTTCACTGTTTCCTGGTCTTAGAGAAGTAGACTTCTTCATGAGAAAGTGATGTTTTCACAATGCTAAGTACTCCCAACTCTATCAACAATGTAGGTTTTACCAGTTTTCCAAGTCTCTCTTATTTTCTTGTACTTATACTTGGAATTCTCTGTGTAAACCTCTGTAACTTCTCCAGGTAGATGAATCACTGTGTACTTTCTCTTGTTTCTATCTGTTACCAATCTTGAGAAACTCATACATTCTCTGTTCACTGTTTCTCGGTCTTAGAGAAGTAGATTTCTTTGTGCGAAAGTGCTGTTTTCACAGTGCTAAGTACTCCCAACTCTATCAACAATGTAGGTTTTACCAGTTTTCTAAGTCTCTCTTATTTTCTTGTACTTATACTGGGAATTCTCTGTGTAAACGTCTGTAACTTCTCTAGGTGGATGAATCACTGAGTACTTTCTCTTGTTTCTATCTTTTACCAATCTTGAGAAACTCATACGTTCTCTGTTTACTGTTTCCCGGTCTTAGACTAGTAGATTTCTCTCTGCGAAAGTGCTGTTTTCACAGTACTAAGTACTCCCAACTCTATCAACAATGTAGGTTTAACCAGTTTTCGAAGTCTCTCTTATTTTCTTGTACTTATAATTGGAATTCTCTGTGTAAACCTCTGTAACGTCTCTAGGTAGATGAATCACTGTGTACTTTCTCTTGTTTCTATGTGTTACCAATCTTGAGAAACTCATACATTGTCCTTTCACTGTTTCGCGGTATTAGAGAAGTAGATTTCTTTGTGCGAAAGTGCTGTTTTCACAGTGCTAAGTACTCCCAACTCTATCAACAATGTAGGTTTTACCAGTTTTCTAAGTCTCTCTTATTTACTTGTACTTATACTGGGAATTCTCTGTGTAAACCTCTATAACTTCTCTAGGTAGATGAATCATTGTGTACTTTCTCTTGTTTCTATCTGTTACAAATCTTGAGAAACGCGTACATTCTCTGTTCACTGTTTCCCGGTCTTAGACAAGTAGATTTCTCTCTGTGAAAGTGCTGTTTCCACAGTGCTAAGTACTCCCAGCTCTATCAACAATGTAGGTTTTACCAGTTTTCTAGTCTCTCTTACCTTCTTGTACTTATACTGGGAATTCTCTCTGTAAACGTCTGTAACTTCTCTAGGTACATGAATCACTGTGTACTTTCTGTTGTTTCTATCTGTTACCAATCTTGAGAAAGTCATACATTCTCTGTTCACTGTTTCTCGGTCTTAGAGAAGTAGATTTCTTTCTGCGAAAGTGCTGTTTTCACAGTGCTAAGTACTCCCAACTCTATCAACAATGTAGGTTTTACCAGTTTTTTAAGTCTCTCTTATATACTTGTACTTATACTGCGAATTCTCTGTGTCAACCACTGTAACTTCTCTAGGAAGGTGAATCACTGTGTACTTTCTCTAGTTTCTATGTGTTACCAATCTTTAGAAACTCATACCTTCTCTTTTCACTGTTTCGCGGTATTTGAGAAGTAGATTTCTTTGTGCGAAAGTGATGTTTTCACAATGCTAAGTACTCCCAACTGTATGAACAATGTAGGTTTTACCGGTTTTGTAAGTCTCTCTTATTTAGGTGTACTTATACTGTGAATTGTCTGTGTAAACCTCTGTAACTTCTCTAGGTAGATGAATCATTGTGTACTTTCTCTTGTTTCTATCTGTTACCAATCTTGAGAAACTCGTACATTCTCTGTTCACTGTTTCTCGGTCTTAGACAAGTAGATTTCTCTCTGCGAAAGTGCTGTTTCCACAGTGCTAAGTACTCCCAGCTCTATCACCAATGTAGGTTTTACCAGTTTTCTAAGTCTCTCTTACCTTCTTGTACTTATACTGGGAATTGTCTGTGTAAACCTCTGTAACCTCTCTAGGTACATGAATCACTGTGTACTTTCTGTTGTTTCTATCTGTTACCAATCTTGAGAAACTGATACTTTCTCTGTTCACTGTTTCCCAGTCTTAGAGAAGTACATTTCTTTCTGCTAAAGTGCTGTTTTCACAGTGCTAAGTACTGCTAACTCTATCAACAATGTAGGTTTTACCATTTTCTAAGTCTCTCTTATTTTCTTGTACTTATACTTGGAATTCTTTGTATATACCTCTGTAACTTCTCTAGGTAGATGAATCAATGTGTACTTTCTCTTGTTTCTATCTGTTACCAATCTTTAGAAACTCATACATTCTCTGTTCACTGTTTCCTGGTCTTAGAGAAGTAGACTTCTTCATGAGAAAGTGATGTTTTCACAATGCTAAGTACTCCCAACTCTATCAACAATGTAGGTTTTACCAGTTTTCCAAGTCTCTCTTATTTTCTTGTACTTATACTTGGAATTCTCTGTGTAAACCTCTGTAACTTCTCCAGGTAGATGAATCACTGTGTACTTTCTCTTGTTTCTATCTGTTACCAATCTTGAGAAACTCATACATTCTCTGTTCACTGTTTCTCGGTCTTACAGAAGTAGATTTCTTTGTGCGAAAGTGCTGTTTTCACAGTGCTAAGTACTCCCAACTCTATCAACAATGTAGGTTTTACCAGTTTTCTAAGTCTCTCTTATTTTCTTGTACTTATACTGGGAATTCTCTGTGTAAACGTCTGTAACTTCTCTAGGTGGATGAATCACTGAGTACTTTCTCTTGTTTCTATCTTTTACCAATCTTGAGAAACTCATACGTTCTCTGTTTACTGTTTCCCGGCCTTAGACTAGTAGATTTCTCTCTGCGAAAGTGCTGTTTTCACAGTACTAAGTACTCCCAACTCTATCAACAATGTAGGTTTAACCAGTTTTCGAAGTCTCTCTTATTTTCTTGTACTTATAATTGGAATTCTCTGTGTAAACCTCTGTAACGTCTCTAGGTAGATGAATCACTGTGTACTTTCTCTTGTTTCTATGTGTTACCAATCTTGAGAAACTCAAACATTGTCCTTTCACTGTTTCGCGGTATTAGAGAAGTAGATTTCTTTGTGCGAAAGTGCTGTTTTCACAGTGCTAAGTACTCCCAACTCTATCAACAATGTAGGTTTTACCAGTTTTCTAAGTCTCTCTTATTTACTTGTACTTATACTGGGAATTCTCTGTGTAAACGTCTGTAACTTCTCTAGGTACATGAATCATTGTGTACTTTCTGTTGTTTCTATCTGTTACCAATCTTGAGAAAGTCATACATTCTCTGTTCACTGTTTCCCGGTCTTAGAGAAGTAGATTTGTTTCAGCGAAAGTGCTGTTTTCACAGTGCTAAGTACTCTCAACTCAGTCAACAATGTAGGTTTTACCAGTTTTCTAAGTCTCTTTTATTTTCTTGTACTTATACTAGGAATTCTCTGTGTAAACCTCTGTAACTTCTCTAGCTAGATGAATCACTGTGTACTTTCTCTTGTTTCTATCTGTTATCAATCTTGAGAAACTCTTACATTCTCTGTTCACCGTTTCCCGGTCTTAGAGAAGTAGATTTCTTTCTGGGAAAGTGCTGTTTTCACAGTGCTAAGTACTCCCAACTCTATCATCAATGTAGGTTTTACCTAGCTTTCTAAGTCTCTCTTATTTTCTTGTACTTATAGTTGAAATTCCCTGTCTAGGGGTAGGGGTAGGGGTAGGGGTAGGGGTAGGGGTAGGGGTACGGGTAGGGGTAGGGGTAGGGGTAGGGTTAGGGTTAGGGTTAGGGTTAGGGTTAGTTTTAGGGTTAGGGTTAGGGTTAGGGTTAGGGTTAGGGTTAGGGTTAGGGTGTGGGTTAGGGTTAGGGTTAGGGTTAGGGTTAGGGTTAGGGTTAGGGTTAGGGTTAGGGTTAGGGTTAGGGTTAGGGTTAGGGTTAGCGTTAGGGTTAGGGTTAGGGTTAGGGTTAGGGTTAGGGTTATGCTTAGGGTTAGGGTTAGGGTTAGTGTTAGGGTTAGGGTTAGGGTTAGGGTTAGGGTTAGGGTTAGGGTTAGGGTTAGGGTTAGGGTTAGGGTTAGGGTAACTTCTCTAGCTAGATGAATCAGTGTTTACTTTCTCTTGTTTCTACCTGTTACCAATCTTGAGAAACTCATACATTCTCTGTTCAATGTTTCCCAGTCTTAAAAAAGTAGATTTCTTTCTGCGAAAGTGCTGTTTTGACAGTGCTAAGTACTCCTAGCTCTATCAACAATGTAAGTTTTACCAGTTTTCTAAGTCTCTCTTATTTTCTTGTTCTTATACTTGGAATTCTCTGTGTAAACCTCTGTAACTTCTCTAGGTAGATGAATCACTGTGTACTTTCTCTTGTTTCTATCTGTTACCATACATCAGACACTCATACATTCACTTTTCACTGTTTCCCGGTCTTAGAGAAGTAGATTTCTTTCTGCGAAAGTGCTGTTTTCACAGTGCTAAGTACTCCCAACTCTATCAACAATGTAGGTTTTACCAGTTTTTTAAGTCTCTCTTATATACTTGTACTTATACAGCGAATTCTCTGTGTCAACCACTGTAACTTCTCTAGGAAGATGAATCACTGTGTACTTTCTCTAGTTTCTATGTGTTACCAATCTTTAGAAACTCATACCCTCTCTTTTCACTGTTTCGCGGTATTAGAGAAGTAGATTTCTTTGTGCGAAAGTGATGTTTTCACAATGCTAAGAACTCCCAACTGTATAAACAATGTAGGTTTTACCGGTTTTCTAAGTCTCTCTTATTTAGGTGTACTTATACTGTGAATTGTCTGTGTAAACCTGTGTAACTTCTCTAGGTAGATGAATCATTGTGTACTTTCTCTTGTTTCTATCTGTTACCAATCTTCAGAAACTCGTACATTCTCTGTTCACTGTTTCCCGGTCTTAGACAAGTAGATTTCTCTCTGCGAAAGTGCTGTTTCCACAGTGCTAAGTACTCCCAGCTCTATCACCAATGTAGGTTTTACCAGTTTTGTAAGTCTCTCTTAACTTCTTGTACTTATACTGGGAATTGTCTGTGTAAACCTCTGTAACCTCTCTAGGTAGATGAATCACTGTATACTTTCTGTTGTTTCTATCTGTTACCAATCTTGAGAAACTGATACTTTCTCTGTTCACTGTTTCCCAGTCTTAGAGAAGTAGATTTCTTTCTGCTAAAGTGCTGTTTTCACAGTGCTAAGTACTCCTAACTCTATCAACAATGTAGGTTTTACCAGTTTTCTAAGTCTCTCTTATTTTCTTGTACTTATACTTGGAATTCTTTGTATATACCTCTGTAACTTCTCTAGGTAGATGAATCAATGTGTACTTTCTCTTGTTTCTATCTGTTACCAATCTTGAGAAACTCATACATTCTCTGTTCACTCTTTCCTGGTCTTAGAGAAGTAGACTTCTTCATGATAAAGTGATGTTTTCACAATGCTAAGTACTCCCAACTCTGTCAACAATGTAGGTTTTACCAGTTTTCTAAGTCTCTCTTATTTACTTGTACTTATACTGGGAATTCTCTGTGTAAACCTCTGTAACTTCTCTAGGTACATGAATCACTGTGTACTTTCTGTTGTTTCTATCTGTTACCAATCTTGAGAAACTCGTACATTCTCTGTTCACTGTTTCTCGGTCTTAGACAAGTAGATTTCTCTCTGCGAAAGTGCTGTTTCCACAGTGCTAAGTACTCCCAGCTCTATCACCAATGTAGGTTTTACCAGTTTTCTAAGTCTCTCTTACCTTCTTGTACTTATACTGGGAATTGTCTGTGTAAACCTCTGTAACCTCTCTAGGTACATGAATCACTGTGTACTTTCTGTTGTTTCTATCTGTTACCAATCTTGAGAAACTGATACTTTCTCTGTTCACTGTTTCCCAGTCTTAGAGAAGTACATTTCTTTCTGCTAAAGTGCTGTTTTCACAGTGCTAAGTACTGCTAACTCTATCAACAATGTAGGTTTTACCATTTTCTAAGTCTCTCTTATTTTCTTGTACTTATACTTGGAATTCTTTGTATATACCTCTGTAACTTCTCTAGGTAGATGAATCAATGTGTACTTTCTCTTGTTTCTATCTGTTACCAATCTTTAGAAACTCATACATTCTCTGTTCACTGTTTCCTGGTCTTAGAGAAGTAGACTTCTTCATGAGAAAGTGATGTTTTCACAATGCTAAGTACTCCCAACTCTATCAACAATGTAGGTTTTACCAGTTTTCCAAGTCTCTCTTATTTTCTTGTACTTATACTTGGAATTCTCTGTGTAAACCTCTGTAACTTCTCCAGGTAGATGAATCACTGTGTACTTTCTCTTGTTTCTATCTGTTACCAATCTTGAGAAACTCATACATTCTCTGTTCACTGTTTCTCGGTCTTACAGAAGTAGATTTCTTTGTGCGAAAGTGCTGTTTTCACAGTGCTAAGTACTCCCAACTCTATCAACAATGTAGGTTTTACCAGTTTTCTAAGTCTCTCTTATTTTCTTGTACTTATACTGGGAATTCTCTGTGTAAACGTCTGTAACTTCTCTAGGTGGATGAATCACTGAGTACTTTCTCTTGTTTCTATCTTTTACCAATCTTGAGAAACTCATACGTTCTCTGTTTACTGTTTCCCGGCCTTAGACTAGTAGATTTCTCTCTGCGAAAGTGCTGTTTTCACAGTACTAAGTACTCCCAACTCTATCAACAATGTAGGTTTAACCAGTTTTCGAAGTCTCTCTTATTTTCTTGTACTTATAATTGGAATTCTCTGTGTAAACCTCTGTAACGTCTCTAGGTAGATGAATCACTGTGTACTTTCTCTTGTTTCTATGTGTTACCAATCTTGAGAAACTCAAACATTGTCCTTTCACTGTTTCGCGGTATTAGAGAAGTAGATTTCTTTGTGCGAAAGTGCTGTTTTCACAGTGCTAAGTACTCCCAACTCTATCAACAATGTAGGTTTTACCAGTTTTCTAAGTCTCTCTTATTTACTTGTACTTATACTGGGAATTCTCTGTGTAAACGTCTGTAACTTCTCTAGGTACATGAATCATTGTGTACTTTCTGTTGTTTCTATCTGTTACCAATCTTGAGAAAGTCATACATTCTCTGTTCACTGTTTCCCGGTCTTAGAGAAGTAGATTTGTTTCAGCGAAAGTGCTGTTTTCACAGTGCTAAGTACTCTCAACTCAGTCAACAATGTAGGTTTTACCAGTTTTCTAAGTCTCTTTTATTTTCTTGTACTTATACTAGGAATTCTCTGTGTAAACCTCTGTAACTTCTCTAGCTAGATGAATCACTGTGTACTTTCTCTTGTTTCTATCTGTTATCAATCTTGAGAAACTCTTACATTCTCTGTTCACCGTTTCCCGGTCTTAGAGAAGTAGATTTCTTTCTGGGAAAGTGCTGTTTTCACAGTGCTAAGTACTCCCAACTCTATCATCAATGTAGGTTTTACCTAGCTTTCTAAGTCTCTCTTATTTTCTTGTACTTATAGTTGAAATTCCCTGTCTAGGGGTAGGGGTAGGGGTAGGGGTAGGGGTAGGGGTAGGGGTACGGGTAGGGGTAGGGGTAGGGGTAGGGTTAGGGTTAGGGTTAGGGTTAGGGTTAGTTTTAGGGTTAGGGTTAGGGTTAGGGTTAGGGTTAGGGTTAGGGTTAGGGTGTGGGTTAGGGTTAGGGTTAGGGTTAGGGTTAGGGTTAGGGTTAGGGTTAGGGTTAGGGTTAGGGTTAGGGTTAGGGTTAGGGTTAGCGTTAGGGTTAGGGTTAGGGTTAGGGTTAGGGTTAGGGTTATGCTTAGGGTTAGGGTTAGGGTTAGTGTTAGGGTTAGGGTTAGGGTTAGGGTTAGGGTTAGGGTTAGGGTTAGGGTTAGGGTTAGGGTTAGGGTTAGGGTAACTTCTCTAGCTAGATGAATCAGTGTTTACTTTCTCTTGTTTCTACCTGTTACCAATCTTGAGAAACTCATACATTCTCTGTTCAATGTTTCCCAGTCTTAAAAAAGTAGATTTCTTTCTGCGAAAGTGCTGTTTTGACAGTGCTAAGTACTCCTAGCTCTATCAACAATGTAAGTTTTACCAGTTTTCTAAGTCTCTCTTATTTTCTTGTTCTTATACTTGGAATTCTCTGTGTAAACCTCTGTAACTTCTCTAGGTAGATGAATCACTGTGTACTTTCTCTTGTTTCTATCTGTTACCATACATCAGACACTCATACATTCACTTTTCACTGTTTCCCGGTCTTAGAGAAGTAGATTTCTTTCTGCGAAAGTGCTGTTTTCACAGTGCTAAGTACTCCCAACTCTATCAACAATGTAGGTTTTACCAGTTTTTTAAGTCTCTCTTATATACTTGTACTTATACAGCGAATTCTCTGTGTCAACCACTGTAACTTCTCTAGGAAGATGAATCACTTTGTACTTTCTCTAGTTTCTATGTGTTACCAATCTTTAGAAACTCATACCCTCTCTTTTCACTGTTTCGCGGTATTAGAGAAGTAGATTTCTTTGTGCGAAAGTGATGTTTTCACAATGCTAAGAACTCCCAACTGTATAAACAATGTAGGTTTTACCGGTTTTCTAAGTCTCTCTTATTTAGGTGTACTTATACTGTGAATTGTCTGTGTAAACCTGTGTAACTTCTCTAGGTAGATGAATCATTGTGTACTTTCTCTTGTTTCTATCTGTTACCAATCTTCAGAAACTCGTACATTCTCTGTTCACTGTTTCCCGGTCTTAGACAAGTAGATTTCTCTCTGCGAAAGTGCTGTTTCCACAGTGCTAAGTACTCCCAGCTCTATCACCAATGTAGGTTTTACCAGTTTTGTAAGTCTCTCTTAACTTCTTGTACTTATACTGGGAATTGTCTGTGTAAACCTCTGTAACCTCTCTAGGTAGATGAATCACTGTATACTTTCTGTTGTTTCTATCTGTTACCAATCTTGAGAAACTGATACTTTCTCTGTTCACTGTTTCCCAGTCTTAGAGAAGTAGATTTCTTTCTGCTAAAGTGCTGTTTTCACAGTGCTAAGTACTCCTAACTCTATCAACAATGTAGGTTTTACCAGTTTTCTAAGTCTCTCTTATTTTCTTGTACTTATACTTGGAATTCTTTGTATATACCTCTGTAACTTCTCTAGGTAGATGAATCAATGTGTACTTTCTCTTGTTTCTATCTGTTACCAATCTTGAGAAACTCATACATTCTCTGTTCACTCTTTCCTGGTCTTAGAGAAGTAGACTTCTTCATGATAAAGTGATGTTTTCACAATGCTAAGTACTCCCAACTCTGTCAACAATGTAGGTTTTACCAGTTTTCTAAGTCTCTCTTATTTACTTGTACTTATACTGGGAATTCTCTGTGTAAACCTCTGTAACTTCTCTAGGTACATGAATCACTGTGTACTTTCTGTTGTTTCTATCTGTTACCAATCTTGAGAAACTGATACTTTCTCTGTTCACTGTTTCCCAGTCTTAGAGAAGTAGATTTCTTTCTGCGAAAGTGCTGTTTTCACAGTGCTAAGTACTCCTAACTCTATCAACAATGTGGGTTTTACCAGTTTTCTAAGTCTCTCTTATTTTCTTGTACTTATACTTGGAAATCTCTGGGTAAACCTCTGTAATTTCTCTAAGTAGACGAATCACTCTTGTTTCTATCTGTTACCATACATCAGACACTCATACATTCTCTTTTCACTGTTTCCCGGTCTTAGAGAAGTAGATTTCTTTCTGCGAAAGTGCTGTTTTCACAGTGCTAAGTACTCCCAACTCTATCAACAATGTAGGTTTTACCAGTTTTCTAAGTCTCTCTTATTTACTTGTACTTATACTGGGAATTCTCTGTGTCAACCACTGTAAATACTCTAGGAAGATGAATCACTGGGTACTTTCTCTTGTTTCTATGTGTTACCAATCTTGAGAAACTCATACATTCTCTGTTCACTGTTTCACGGACTTAGAGAACTACATTTCTTTCGGCGAAAGTGCTGTTTTCACAGTGCTACGTACTCCCAACTGTATCAACAATGTAGGTTTTACCAGTTTTCTAAGTCTCTCTTATTTTCTAATACTTATCCTTGGAATTCTCTATGTAAACCTCTGTAACTTTTCTAGGTAGATGAATCACTGTGTACTTTCTCTTGTTTCTATCTGTTACCAATCTTGAGAAACTCATACATTCTCTGTTCACTGTTTCCCAGTGTTAGAGAAGTAGATTTCTTTCTGGGAAAGTGCTGTTTTCACATTGCTAAGTACTCCCAACTCTATCAACAATGTAGGTTTTACCAGTTTTCTAAGTCTCTCTTATTTTCTTGTACTTATACTTGGAATTCTCGGTGTAAACCTCTGTAACTTTTATAGGTAGATGAATCACTGTGTACTTTCTCTTGTTTCTATCTGTTACCAATCTTGAGAAACTCATACATTCTCTGTTCACTGTTTCACGGACTTAGAGAACTAAATTTCTTTCGGCGAAAGTGCTGTTTTCACAGTGCTACGTACTCCCTTCTCTATCAACAATGTAGGTTTTACCAGTTTTCTAAGTCTCTCTTATTTTCTTGTACTTATACTTGGTTTTCTCTGTGTAAACCTCTGTAACTCCTCTAGGTAGATGAATCACTGTGTACTTTCGCTTGTTTCTGTCTGTTACCAAACTTGAGAAACTCATACATTCTCTGTTCACTGTTTCACGGACTTAGAGAACTAAATTTCCTTCGGCGAAAGTGCTGTTTTCACAGTGCTAAGTACTCCCAACTCTATCAACAATGTAGGTTTTACCAGTTTTCTAAGTCTCCGTTATTTACTTATACTTATACTGGGAATTCTCTGTGTAAACCTCTATAACTTCTCTAGGTAGATGAATCATTGTGTACTTTCTCTTGTTTCTATCTGTTACAAATCTTGAGAAACTCGTACATTCTCTGTTCACTGTTTCCCGGTCTTAGACAAGTAGATTTCTCTCTGTGAAAGTGCTGTTTCCACAGTGCTAAGTACTCCCAGCTCTATCAACAATGTAGGTTTTACCAGTTTCCTAAGTCTCTCTTACCTTTTTGTACTTATACTGGGAATTCTCTGTGTAAACGTCTGTAACTTCTCTAGGTACATGAATCATTGTGTACTTTCTGTTGTTTCTATCTGTTACCAATCTTGAGAAAGTCATACATTCTCTGTTCACTGTTTCCCGGTCTTAGAGAAGTAGATTTGTTTCAGCGAAAGTGCTGTTTTCACAGTGCTAAGTACTCTCAACTCAGTCAACAATGTAGGTTTTACCAGTTTTCTAAGTCTCTTTTATTTTCTTGTACTTATACTAGGAATTCTCTGTGTAAACCTCTGTAACTTCTCTAGCTAGATGAATCACTGTGTACTTTCTCTTGTTTCTATCTGTTATCAATCTTGAGAAACTCTTACATTCTCTGTTCACCGTTTCCCGGTCTTAGAGAAGTAGATTTCTTTCTGGGAAAGTGCTGTTTTCACAGTGCTAAGTACTCCCAACTCTATCATCAATGTAGGTTTTACCTAGCTTTCTAAGTCTCTCTTATTTTCTTGTACTTATAGTTGAAATTCCCTGTCTAGGGGTAGGGGTAGGGGTAGGGGTAGGGGTAGGGGTAGGGGTACGGGTAGGGGTAGGGGTAGGGGTAGGGTTAGGGTTAGGGTTAGGGTTAGGGTTAGTTTTAGGGTTAGGGTTAGGGTTAGGGTTAGGGTTAGGGTTAGGGTGTGGGTTAGGGTTAGGGTTAGGGTTAGGGTTAGGGTTAGGGTTAGGGTTAGGGTTAGGGTTAGGGTTAGGGTTAGGGTTAGGGTTAGGGTTAGGGTTAGGGTTAGGGTTATGCTTAGGGTTAGGGTTAGGGTTAGTGTTAGGGTTAGGGTTAGGGTTAGGGTTAGGGTTAGGGTTAGGGTTAGGGTTAGGGTTAGGGTTAGGGTTAGGGTTAGGGTAACTTCTCTAGCTAGATGAATCAGTGTTTACTTTCTCTTGTTTCTACCTGTTACCAATCTTGAGAAACTCATACATTCTCTGTTCAATGTTTCCCAGTCTTAAAAAAGTAGATTTCTTTCTGCGAAAGTGCTGTTTTGACAGTGCTAAGTACTCCTAGCTCTATCAACAATGTAAGTTTTACCAGTTTTCTAAGTCTCTCTTATTTTCTTGTTCTTATACTTGGAATTCTCTGTGTAAACCTCTGTAACTTCTCTAGGTAGATGAATCACTGTGTACTTTCTCTTGTTTCTATCTGTTACCATACATCAGACACTCATACATTCACTTTTCACTGTTTCCCGGTCTTAGAGAAGTAGATTTCTTTCTGCGAAAGTGCTGTTTTCACAGTGCTAAGTACTCCCAACTCTATCAACAATGTAGGTTTTACCAGTTTTTTAAGTCTCTCTTATATACTTGTACTTATACTGCGAATTCTCTGTGTCAACCACTGTAACTTCTCTAGGAAGATGAATCACTGTGTACTTTCTCTAGTTTCTATGTGTTACCAATCTTTAGAAACTCATACCCTCTCTTTTCACTGTTTCGCGGTATTAGAGAAGTAGATTTCTTTGTGCGAAAGTGATGTTTTCACAATGCTAAGAACTCCCAACTGTATAAACAATGTAGGTTTTACCGGTTTTCTAAGTCTCTCTTATTTAGGTGTACTTATACTGTGAATTGTCTGTGTAAACCTGTGTAACTTCTCTAGGTAGATGAATCATTGTGTACTTTCTCTTGTTTCTATCTGTTACCAATCTTCAGAAACTCGTACATTCTCTGTTCACTGTTTCCCGGTCTTAGACAAGTAGATTTCTCTCTGCGAAAGTGCTGTTTCCACAGTGCTAAGTACTCCCAGCTCTATCACCAATGTAGGTTTTACCAGTTTTGTAAGTCTCTCTTAACTTCTTGTACTTATACTGGGAATTGTCTGTGTAAACCTCTGTAACCTCTCTAGGTAGATGAATCACTGTATACTTTCTGTTGTTTCTATCTGTTACCAATCTTGAGAAACTGATACTTTCTCTGTTCACTGTTTCCCAGTCTTAGAGAAGTAGATTTCTTTCTGCTAAAGTGCTGTTTTCACAGTGCTAAGTACTCCTAACTCTATCAACAATGTAGGTTTTACCAGTTTTCTAAGTCTCTCTTATTTTCTTGTACTTATACTTGGAAATCTCTGTGTAAACCTCTGTAACTTTTCCAGGTAGATGAATCACTGTATACTTTCTCTTGTTTCTATCTGTTACCAATCTTGAGAAACTCATACATTCTCTGTTCACTCTTTCCTGGTCTTAGAGAAGTAGACTTCTTCGTGATAAAGTGATGTTTTCACAATGCTAAGTACTCCCAACTCTGTCAACAATGTAGGTTTTACCAGTTTTCTAAGTCTCTCTTATTTACTTGTACTTATACTGGGAATTCTCTGTGTAAACCTCTGTAACTTCTCTAGGTACATGAATCACTGTGTACTTTCTGTTGTTTCTATCTGTTACCAATCTTGAGAAACTGATACTTTCTCTGTTCACTGTTTCCCAGTCTTAGAGAAGTAGATTTCTTTCTGCGAAAGTGCTGTTTTCACAGTGCTAAGTACTCCTAACTCTATCAACAATGTGGGTTTTACCAGTTTTCTAAGTCTCTCTTATTTTCTTGTACTTATACTTGGAAATCTCTGGGTAAACCTCTGTAATTTCTCTAAGTAGACGAATCACTCTTGTTTCTATCTGTTACCATACATCAGACACTCATACATTCTCTTTTCACTGTTTCCCGGTCTTAGAGAAGTAGATTTCTTTCTGCGAAAGTGCTGTTTTCACAGTGCTAAGTACTCCCAACTCTATCAACAATGTAGGTTTTACCAGTTTTCTAAGTCTCTCTTATTTACTTGTACTTATACTGGGAATTCTCTGTGTCAACCACTGTAAATACTCTAGGAAGATGAATCACTGGGTACTTTCTCTTGTTTCTATGTGTTACCAATCTTGAGAAACTCATACATTCCCTTTTCACTGTTTCCCGGTATTAGAGAAGTAGATTTCTTTCTGTGAAAGTGCTGTTTTCACAGTGCTAAGTACTCCCAACTCTATCAACAATGTAGGTTTTACCAGTTTTCTAAGTCTCTCTTATTTTGTTGTACTTTTACTTGGAATTCTCTGGGTAAACCTCTGTAACTTCTCTAGGTAGATGAATCACTGTGTACTTTCTCTTGTTTCTGTCTGTTACCAATATGGAGACACTCATACATTCTCTGTTCACTGTTTCCCGGTCTTAGACAAGTAGATTTCTCCCTGCGAAAGTGCTGTTTTCACAGTGCTAAGTATTCCCAACTCTATCAACAATGTAGGTTTTACCAGTTTTCTAAGTCTCTTTTATTTTCTTATACTTATACTAGGAATTCTCTGTGTAAACCTCTGTAACTTCTCTAGCTAGATGAATCACTGTGTACTTTCTCTTGTTTCTATCTGCTATCAATCTTGAGAAACTCTTTCATTCTCTGTTCACTGTTTCCCGGTCGTAGAGAAGTAGATTTCTTTCTGGGAAAGTGCTGTTTTCACAGTGCTAAGTACTCCCAACTCTATCAACAATGTAGGTTTTACCTAGCTTTCTAAGTCTCTCTTATTTTCTTGTACTTCTACTTGAAATTCCCTGTGTAGGGGTAGGGGTAAGGGTAGGGGTAGGGGTAGGGGTGGGGGTAGGGGTAGGGGTAGGGGTAGGGGTAGGGTTAGGGTTAGGGTTAGGGTTAGGGTTAGGGTTAGGGTTAGGGTTACGGTTAGGGTTAGGGTGTGGGTTAGGGTTAGGGTTAGGGTTAGGGTTAGGGTGTGGGTTAGTGTTAGGGTTAGGGTTAGGGTTAGGGTGAGGGTTAGGGTTAGGGTTAGGGTTAGGGTTAGGGTTAGGGTTATGGTTAGGGTTAGGGTTAGGGTTAGGGTTAGGGTTAGGGTTAGGGTTAGGGTTAGGGTTAGGGTTAGGGTTAGGGTTAGGGTTAGGGTTAGCGTGTGGGTTAGGGTGTGGGTTAGGGTGTGGGTTAGGGTTAGGGTATGGGTTAGGGTTCGAGTTAGGGTTAGGGTGTGGGTTTGGGTGTGGGTTAGGGTGTGGGTTAGGGTTAGGGTTAGGGTTAGGGTTAGGGTTAGGGTTAGGGTTAGGGTTAGGGTTAGGGTTAGGGTTAGGGTTAGGGTTAGGGTTAGGGTTAGGGTTAGGGTTAGGGTTAGGGTTAGGGTTGGGGTTAGGGTTGGGGTTAGGGTAACTTCTCTAGCTAGATGAATCAGTTAGGGTTAGGGTTAGGGTTAGGGTTAGGGTTAGGGTTAGGGTTAGGGTTAGGGTTAGGGATAGGGTTAGGGTTAGGGTTAGGGTTAGGGTTAGGGTTAGGGTTAGGGTTAGGGTAACTTCTCTAGCTAGATGAATCAGTGTTTACTTTCTCTTGTTTCTACCTGTTACCAATCTTGAGAAACTCATACATTCTTTGTTCACTGTTTCCCGGTCTTACAGAAGTAGATTTCGCTCTGCGAAAGTGATGTTTTCACAGTGCTAAGTACTCCTAACTCTATCAACAAGGTAGGTTTTACCAGTTTTCTAAGTCTCTCTTATTTTCTTGTACTTATACTTGGAATTCTCTGTGTAAACCTCTGTAACTTCTCCAGGTAGATGAATCACTGTGTACTTTCTCTTGTTTCTATCTGTTACCAATCTTGAGAAACTGATACTTTCTCTGTTCACTGTTTCCCAGTCTTAGAGAAGTAGATTTCTTTCTGCGAAAGTGCTGTTTTCACAGTGCTAAGTACTCCTAACTCTATCAACAATGTAGGTTTTACCAGTTTTATAAGTCTCTCTTATTTTCTTGTACTTATACTTGGAATTCTCTGTGTAAACCTCTGTAACTTCTCCAGGTAGATGAATCACTGTGTACTTTCTCTTGTTTCTATCTGTTACCAATCTTGAGAAACTCATACATTCTCTGTTCACTGTTTCCCAGTCTTAGAAAAGTAGATTTCTTTCTGCGAAAGTGCTGTTTTGAAAGTGCTAAGTACTCCTACCTCTATCAACAATGTAAGTTTTACCAGTTCTCTAAGTCTCTCTTATTTTCTTGTACTTATACTTGGAATTCTCTGTCTAAACCTCTGTAACTTCTCTAGGTAGATGAATCACTGTGTACTTTCTCTTGTTTCTATCTGTTACCAATTTTGAGAAACTCATACATTCTCTGTTCACTGTTTCCTGGTCTTAGAGAAGTAGATTTCTTCATGAGAAAGTGATGTTTTCACAATGCTAAGTACTCCCAACTCTATCAGCAATGTAGGTTTTACCAGTTTTCTAAGTCTCTCTTATTTACTTGTACTTATACTGGGAATTCTCTGTGTAAACCTCTTTAACTTCTCTAGGTACATGAATCACTGTGTACTTTCTGTTGTTTCTATCTGTTACCAATCTTTAGAAACTGATACTTTCTCTGTTCACTGTTTCCCAGTCTTAGAGAATTACATTTCTTTCTGCGAAAGTGCTGTTTTCACAGTGCTAAGTACTCCTAACTCTATCAACAATGTAGGTTTTACCAGTTTTCTAAGTCTCTCTTATTTTCTTGTACTTATACTTGGAAATCTCTGTGTAAACCTCTGTAACTTTTCCAGGTAGATTAATCACTGTGTACTTTCTCTTCTTTCTATCTGTTACCAATCTTGAGAAACTCATACATTCTCTGTTCACTGTTTCACGGACTTAGAGAACTAAATTTCTTTCGGCGAAAGTGCTGTTTTCACAGTGCTAAGTACTCCCAACTCTATCAACAATGTAGGTTTTGCCAGTTTTCTAATTCTTTCTTATTTTCTTGTACTTATACTTGGAATTCTCTGTGTAAACCTCTGTAACTTTTTTGGTAGATGAATCACTGTGTACTTTCGTGTGTTTCTTTCTGTTACCAAACTTGAGAAAGTCATACATTCTCTGTTCACTGTTTCACGGACTTAGAGAACTAAATTTCCTTCGGCGAAAGTGCTGTTTTCACAGTGCTAAGTACTCCCAACTCTATCCACAATGTAGGTTTTACCAGTTTTCTAAGTCTCTCTTATTTTCTTGTACTTATACTTGGAATTCTCTGTGTAAACCTCTGTAACTTCTCTAGGTAGATGAATCACTGCGTACTTTCTCTCGTTTCTATCTGTTACCAATCTTGAGAAACTCATACATTTTCTGTTCACTGTTTCACGGACTTAGAGAACTAAATTTCTTTCGGTAAAAGTGCTGTTTTCACAGTGCTAAGTACTCCCAACTCTATCAACAATGTAGGTATTTACCGGTTTTCTAAGTCTCTCTTATTTTCTTGTACTAATACTTGGAATTCTCTGTGTAAACCTCTGTCACTTTTCTCGGTAGATGAATCACTGTGTACTTTCTCATGTTTCTATCTGTTATTAATCTTGAGAAACTCATACATTCTCTGTTCACTGTTTCCCAGTGTTAGAGAAGTAGGTTTCTTTCTGCGAAAGTGCTGTTTTCACAATGCTAAGTACTCCCAACTCTATTACCTATGTAGGTTTTACCAGTTTTCTAAGTCTCTCTTATTTTTTTGTACTTATCCTTGGAATTCTCTATGTAAACCTCTGTAACTTTTCTAGGTAGATGAATCACTGTGTACTTTCTCTTGTTTCTATCTGTTACCAATCTTGAGAAACTCATACATTTTCTGTTCACTGTTTCACGGACTTAGAGAACTAAATTTCTTTCGGCGAAAGTGCTGTTTTCACAGTGCTAAGTACTCGCAACTCTATCCACAATGTAGGTTTTACCAGTTTTCTAAGTCTCTCTTATTGTCTTGTACTTATACTTGGAATTCTTTGTATAAACTTCTGTAACTTCTCTAGGTAGATGAATCACTGTGTACTTTCTCTTGTTTCTATCTGTTACCAATCTTGAGAAACTCATACATTCTCTATTCATTGTTTCCCAGTCTGAGAGAAGTAGATTTCTTTCTGCGAAAGTGCTGCTTTCACAGTGCCAAGTACTCCCAACGCTATCAACAATGTAGGTTTTGCCAGTTTTCTAATTCTTTCTTATTTTCTTGTACTTATACTTGGAATTCTCAGTGTAAACCTCTGTAACTTTTCTAGGTAGATGAATCACTGTGTACTTTCTCTTGTTTCTATCTGTTACCAATCTTGAGAAACTCATACATTCTCTGTTCACTGTTTCACGGACTTAGAGAACTACATTTCTTTCGGCGAAAGTGCTGTTTTCACAGTGCTACGTACTCCCAACTCTATCAACAATGTAGGTTTTACCAGTTTTCTAAGTCTCTCTTATTTTCTAATACTTATCCTTGGAATTCTCTATGTAAACCTCTGTAACTTTTCTAGGTAGATGAATCACTGTGTACTTTCTCTTGTTTCTATCTGTTACCAATCTTGAGAAACTCATACATTCTCTGTTCACTGTTTCCCAGTGTTAGAGAAGTAGATTTCTTTCTGGGAAAGTGCTGTTTTCACAGTGCTAAGTACTCCCAACTCTATCAACAATGTAGGTTTTACCAGTTTTCTAAGTCTCTCTTATTTTCTTGTACTTATACTTGGAATTCTCTGTGTAAACCTCTGTAACTTTTATAGGTAGATGAATCACTGTGTACTTTCTCTGGTTTCTATCTGTTACCAATCTTGAGAAACTCGTAAATTCTCTGTTCACCGTTTCCCGGTCTTAGACAAGTAGATTTCTCTCTGTGAAAGTGCTGTTTCCACAGTGCTATGTACTAACAGCTCTATCAACAATGTAGGTTTTACCAGTTTTCTAAGTCTCTCTTACCTTCTTGTACTTATACTGGGAATTGTTTGCGTAAACCTCTGTAACTTCTCTAGGTACATGACTCATTGTGTACTTTCTGTTGTTTCTATCTGTTACCAATCTTGAGAAACTGATACTTTCTCTGTTCACTGTTTCCCAGTCTTAGAGAAGTAGATTTCTTTCTGCGAAAGTGCTGTTTTCACAGTGCTAGGTACTCCTAACTCTATCAACAATGTAGGTTTTACCAGTTTTCTAAGTCTCTCTTATTTTCTTGTACTTATACTTGGAATTCTTTGTATAAACCTCTGTAACTTCTCTAGGTAGATGAATCAATGTGTACTTTCTCTTGTTTCTATCTGTTACCAATCTTGAGAAACTCATACATTCTCTGTTCACTGTTTCCTGGTCTTAGAGAAGTAGATTTCTTCATGAGAAAGTGATGTTTTCACAATGCTAAGTACTCGCAACTCTATCAACAATGTAGGTTTTACCAGTTTTCTAAGTCACTCTTATTTACTTGTACTTATACTGGGAATTTTCTGTGTAAACCTCTGTAACTTCTCTAGGTACATGAATCCCTGTGTACTTTCTGTTGTTTCTATCTGTTAACCATCTTTAGAAACTAATACTTTCTCTGTTCACTGTTTCCCAGTCTTAGAGAAGTAGATTTCTTTCTGCGAAGGTGCTGTTTTCACAGTGCTAATTACTATTAACTCTATCAACAATGTAGATTTTACCAGTTTTCTAAGTCTCTCTTATTTTCTTGTACTTATATTTGGAATTCTCTGTGTAAACTTCTGTAACTTCTCCAGGTAGATGAATCACTGTGTACTTTCTCTTGTTTCTATCTGTTACCAATCTTGAGAAACTCATACATTCTGTTCACTGTTTCCTGGTCTTAGAGAAGTAGATTTCTTTCTGCGAAAGTGCTGTTTTCACAGTGCTAAGTACTCCCAGCTCTATCAACAATGTAGGTTTTACCAGTTTTCTAAGTCTCTCTTATTTTCTTGTACTTATACTTGGAATTCTCTGTGTAAACCTCTGTAACTTCTCCAGGTAGATGAATCACTGTGTACTTTCTCTTGTTTCTATCTGTTACCAATCTTGAGAAACTCATACATTCTCTGTTCACTATTTCTCGGTCTTACAGAAGTAGATTTCTTTGTGCGAAAGTGCTGTTTTCACAGTGCTATGTACTCCCAACTCTATCAACAATGTAGGTTTTACCAGTTTTCTAAGTCTCTCTTATTTTCTTGTACTTATACTGGGAATTCTCTGTGTAAATGTCTGTAACTTCTCCAGGTGGATGAATCACTGTGTACTTTCTCTTGTTTCTATCTGTTACCAATCTTGAGAAACTCATACGTTCTCTGTTTACTGTTTCCCGGTCTTAGACAAGTAGATTTCTCTCTGCGAAAGTGCTGTTTTCACAGTACTAAGTACTCCCAACTCTATCAACAATGTAGGTTTAACTAGTTTTCGAAGTCTCTCTTATTTTCTTCTACTTATACTTGGAATTCTCTGTGTAAACCTCTGTAACGTCTCTAGGTAGATGAATCACTGTGTACTTTCTCTTGTTTGTATGTGTTACCAATCTTGAGAAACTCATACATTGTCTTTTAACTGTTTCGCGGTATTAGAGAAGTAGATTTCTTTGTGCGAAAGTGCTGTTTTCACAGTGCTAAGTACTCCCAACTCTATCAACAATGTAGGTTTTACCAGTTTTCTAAGTCTCCCTTATTTACTTATACTTATACTGGGAATTCTCTGTGTAAACCTCTATAACTTCTCTAGGTAGATGAATCATTGTGTACTTTCTCTTGTTTCTATCTGTTACAAATCTTGAGAAACTCGTACATTCTCTGTTCACTGTTTCCCGGTCTTGGACAAGTAGATTTCTCTCTGTGAAAGTGCTGTTTCGACAGTGCTAAGTACTCCCAGCTCTATCAACAATGTAGGTTTTACCAGTTTCCTAAGTCTCTCTTACCTTTTTGTACTTATACTGGGAATTCTCTGTGTAAACGTCTGTAACTTCTCTAGGTACATGAATCATTGTGTACTTTCTGTTGTTTCTATCTGTTACCAATCTTGAGAAAGTCATACATTATCTTTTCACTGTTTCGCGGTATTAGAGAAGTAGATTTCTTTGTGCGAAAGTGATGTTTTCACAATGCTAAGTACTCCCAACTCTATCAACAATGTAGGTTTTACCCGTTTTCTAAGTCTCTCTTATTTACTTGTACTTATACTGGGAATTCTCTGTGTAAACCTCTGTAACTGCCCTAGGTAGATGAATCATTGTGTACTTTCTCTTGTTTCTATCTGTTACCAATCTTGAGAAACTCATACATTCTCTGTTCACTGTTTCCCGGTCTTAGAGAAGTAGATTTCTTTCAGCGAAAGTGCTGTTTTCACAGTGCTAAGTACTCTCAACTCAGTCAACAATGTAGGTTTTACCAGTTTTCTAAGTCTCTTTTATTTTCTTGTACTTATACTAGGAATTCTCTGTGTAAACCTCTGTAACTTCTCTAGCTAGATGAATCACTGTGTACTTTCTCTTGTTTCTATCTGTTATCAATCTTGAGAAACTCTTACATTCTCTGTTCACCGTTTCCCGGTCTTAGAGAAGTAGATTTCTTTCTGGGAAAGTGCTGTTTTCACAGTGCTAAGTACTCCCAACTCTATCATCAATGTAGGTTTTACCTAGCTTTCTAAGTCTCTCTTATTTTCTTGTACTTATAGTTGAAATTCCCTGTCTAGGGGTAGGGGTAGGGGTAGGGGTAGGGGTAGGGGTAGGGGTACGGGTACGGGTAGGGGTAGGGGTAGGGTTAGGGTTAGGGTTAGGGTTAGGGTTAGTTTTAGGTTTAGGGTTAGGGTTAGGGTTAGGGTTAGTGTTAGGGTTAGGGTTAGTGTTAGGGTTAGGGTTAGGGTTAGGGTTAGGGTTAGGGTTAGGGTTAGGGTTAGGGTTAGGGTTAGGGTTAGGGTTAAGGTTAGGGTTAGGGTAACTTCTCTAGCTAGATGAATCAGTGTTTACTTTCTCTTGTTTCTACCTGTTACCAATCTTGAGAAAGTCATACATTCTTTGTTCACTGTTTCCCGGTCTTACAGAAGTAGATTTCGCTCTGCGAAAGTGCTGTTTTCACAGTGCTAAGTACTCCTAACTCTATCAACAATGTAGGTTTTACCAGTTTTCCAAGTCTCTCTTATTTTCTTGTACTTATACTTGGAAATCTCTGTGTAAACCTCTGTAACTTTTCCAGGTAGATGAATCACTGTATACTTTCTCTTGTTTCTATCTGTTACCAATCTTGAGAAACTCATACATTCTCTGTTCACTGTTTCTCGGTCTTAGAGAAGTAGATTTCTTTGTGCGAAAGTGCTGTTTTCACAGTGCTAAGTACTCCCAACTCTATCAACAATGTAGGTTTTACCAGTTTTCTAAGTCTCTCTTATTTTCTTGTACTTATACTTGGAATTCTCTGTGTAAACCTCTGTAACTTCTCCAGGTAGACGAATCACTGTGTACTTTCTCTTGTTTCTATCTGTTACCAATCTTGAGAAACTCATACATTCTCTGTTCAATGTTTCCCAGTCTTAAAAAAGTAGATTTCTTTCTGCGAAAGTGCTGTTTTGACAGTGCTAAGTACTCCTAGCTCTATCAACAATGTTAGTTTTACCAGTTTTCTAAGTCTCTCTTATTTTCTTGTTCTTATACTTGGAATTCTCTGTGTAAACCTCTGTAACTTCTCTAGGTAGATGAATCACTGTGTACTTTCTCTTGTTTCTATCTGTTACCATACCTCAGACACTCATACATTCACTTTTCACTGTTTCCCGGTCTTAGAGATGTAGATTTCTTTCTGCGAAAGTGCTGTTTTCACAGTGCTAAGTACTCCCAACTCTATCAACAATGTAGGTTTTACCAGTTTTTTAAGTCTCTCTTATATACTTGTACTTATACTGCGAATTCTCTGTGTCAACCACTGTAACTTCTCTAGGAAGATGAATCACTGTGTACTTTCTCTAGTTTCTATGTGTTACCAATCTTTAGAAACTCATACCTTCTCTTTTCACTGTTTGGCGGTATTAGAGAAGTAGATTTCTTTGTGCGAAAGTGATGTTTTCACAATGCTAAGAACTCCCAACTGTATAAACAATGTAGGTTTTACCGGTTTTCTAAGTCTCTCTTATTTAGGTGTACTTATACTGTGAATTGTCTGTGTAAACCTCTGTAACTTCTCTAGGTAGATGAATCATTGTGTACTTTCTCTTGTTTCTATCTGTTACCAATCTTCAGAAACTCGTACATTCTCTGTTCACTGTTTCCCGGTCTTAGACAAGTAGATTTCTCTCTGCGAAAGTGCTGTTTCCACAGTGCTAAGTACTCCCAGCTCTATCACCAATGTAGGTTTTACCAGTTTTCTAAGTCTCTCTTACCTTCTTGTACTTATACTGGGAATTGTCTGTGTAAACCTCTGTAACCTCTCTAGGTACATGAATCACTGTGTACTTTCTGTTGTTTCTATCTGTTACCAATCTTGAGAAACTGATACTTTCTCTGTTCACTGTTTCCCAGTCTTAGAGAAGTAGATTTCTTTCTGCTAAAGTGCTGTTTTCACAGTGCTAAGTACTCCTAACTCTATCAACAATGTAGGTTTTACCAGTTTTCTAAGTCTCTCTTATTTTCTTGTACTTATACTTGGAATTCTTTGTATATACCTCTGTAACTTCTCTAGGTAGATGAATCAATGTGTACTTTCTCTTGTTTCTATCTGTTACCAATCTTGAGAAACTCATACATTCTCTGTTCACTGTTTCCTGGTCTTAGAGAAGTAGACTTCTTCATGAGAAAGTGATGTTTTCACAGTGCTAAGTACTCCCAACTCTATCAACAATGTAGGTTTTACCAGTTTTCTAAGTCTCCCTTATTTACTTATACTTATACTGGGAATTCTCTGTGTAAACCTCTATAACTTCTCTAGGTAGATGAATCATTGTGTACTTTCTCTTGTTTCTATCTGTTACAAATCTTGAGAAACTCGTACATTCTCTGTTCACTGTTTCCCGGTCTTGGACAAGTAGATTTCTCTCTGTGAAAGTGCTGTTTCGACAGTGCTAAGTACTCCCAGCTCTATCAACAATGTAGGTTTTACCAGTTTCCTAAGTCTCTCTTACCTTTTTGTACTTATACTGGGAATTCTCTGTGTAAACGTCTGTAACTTCTCTAGGTACATGAATCATTGTGTACTTTCTGTTGTTTCTATCTGTTACCAATCTTGAGAAAGTCATACATTATCTTTTCACTGTTTCGCGGTATTAGAGAAGTAGATTTCTTTGTGCGAAAGTGATGTTTTCACAATGCTAAGTACTCCCAACTCTATCAACAATGTAGGTTTTACCCGTTTTCTAAGTCTCTCTTATTTACTTGTACTTATACTGGGAATTCTCTGTGTAAACCTCTGTAACTGCCCTAGGTAGATGAATCATTGTGTACTTTCTCTTGTTTCTATCTGTTACCAATCTTGAGAAACTCATACATTCTCTGTTCACTGTTTCCCGGTCTTAGAGAAGTAGATTTCTTTCAGCGAAAGTGCTGTTTTCACAGTGCTAAGTACTCTCAACTCAGTCAACAATGTAGGTTTTACCAGTTTTCTAAGTCTCTTTTATTTTCTTGTACTTATACTAGGAATTCTCTGTGTAAACCTCTGTAACTTCTCTAGCTAGATGAATCACTGTGTACTTTCTCTTGTTTCTATCTGTTATCAATCTTGAGAAACTCTTACATTCTCTGTTCACCGTTTCCCGGTCTTAGAGAAGTAGATTTCTTTCTGGGAAAGTGCTGTTTTCACAGTGCTAAGTACTCCCAACTCTATCATCAATGTAGGTTTTACCTAGCTTTCTAAGTCTCTCTTATTTTCTTGTACTTATAGTTGAAATTCCCTGTCTAGGGGTAGGGGTAGGGGTAGGGGTAGGGGTAGGGGTAGGGATACGGGTAGGGGTAGGGGTAGGGGTAGGGTTAGGGTTAGGGTTAGGGTTAGGGTTAGTTTTAGGTTTAGGGTTAGGGTTAGGGTTAGGGTTAGTGTTAGGGTTAGGGTTAGTGTTAGGGTTAGGGGTTAGGGGTTAGGGTTAGGGTTAGGGTTAGGGTTAGGGTTAGGGTTAGGGTTAGGGTTAGGGTTAAGGTTAGGGTTAGGGTAACTTCTCTAGCTAGATGAATCAGTGTTTACTTTCTCTTGTTTCTACCTGTTTACCCAATCTTGAGAAAGTCCATACATTTCTTTGTTCACTGTTTTCCCGGTTCTTACAGAAGTAGATTTCGCTCTGCGAAAGTGCTGTTTTCACAGTGCTAAGTACTCCTAACTCTATCAACAATGTAGGTTTTACCAGTTTTCCAAGTCTCTCTTATTTTTCTTGTACTTATACTTGGAAATCTCTGTGTAAACCCTCTGTAACTTTTCCAGGTAGATGAATCACTGTTATACTTTCTCTTGTTTCTATCTGTTTACCAATCTTGAGAAAACTCATACATTCTCTGTTCACTGTTCTTCTCGGTCTTAGAGAAGTAGATTTCTTTGTGCGAAAGTGCTGTTTTCACAGTGCTAAGTACTCCCAACTCTATCAACAATGTAGGTTTTACCAGTTTTTCTAAGTCTCTCTTATTTTCTTGTACTTATACTTGGAATTCTCTGTGTAAACCTCTGTAACTTCTCCAGGTAGACGAATCACTGTGTACTTTCTCTCTTGTTTCTATCTGTTACCAATCTTGAGAAACTCATACATTCTCTGTTCAATGTTTTCCCAGTCTTAAAAAAGTAGATTTCTTTCTGCGAAAGTGCTGTTTTTGACAGTGCTAAGTACTCCCTAGCTCTATCAAACAATGTTAGTTTTACCAGTTTTTCTAAGTCTCTCTTATTTTCTTGTTCTTATACTTGGAATTCTCTGTGTAAAACCTCTGTAACTTCTCTAGGTAGATGAATCACTGTGTACTTTCTCTTGTTTCTATCTGTTTACCATACCTCAGACACTCATACATTCACTTTTCTCACTGTTTCCCGGTCTTAGAGATGTAGATTTCTTTCTGCGAAAGTGCTGTTTTCACAGTGCTAAGTACGTAGGTTTTACCAGTTTTTTAAGTCTCTCTTATATACTTGTACTTATACTGCGAATTCTCTGTGTCAACCACTGTAACTTCTCTAGGAAGATGAATCACTGTGTACTTTCTCTAGTTTCTATGTGTTACCAATCTTTAGAAACTCATACATTCTCTGTTCACTGTTTCCTGGTCTTAGAGAAGTAGACTTCTTCATGAGAAAGTGATGTTTTCACAGTGCTAAGTACTCCCAACTCTATCAACAATGTAGGTTTTACCAGTTTTCTAAGTCTCTCTTATTTTGTTGTACTTATACTTGGAATTCTCTGGGTAAACCTCTGTAACTTTTCTAGGTAGATGAATCACTGTGTACTTTCTCTTGTTTCTGTCTGTTACCAATATTGAGACACTCATACATTCTCTGTTCACTGTTTCCCGGTCTTAGACGAGTAGATTTCTCCCTGCGAAAGTGCTGTTTTCACAGTGCTAAGTATTCCCAACTCTATCAGCAATGTAGGTTTTACCAGTTTTCTAAGTCTCTTTTATTTTCTTGTACTTATACTAGGAATTCTCTGTGTAAACCTCTGTAACTTCTCTAGCTAGATGAATCACTGTGTACTTTCTCTTGTTTCTATCTGCTATCAATCTTGAGAAACTCTTTCATTCTCTGTTCACTGTTTCCCGGTCGTAGAGAAGTAGATTTCTTTCTGGGAAAGTGCTGTTTTCACAGTGCTAAGTACTGCCAACTCTATCAACAATGTAGGTTTTACCTAGCTTTCTAAGTCTCTCTTATTTTCTTGTACTTCTACTTGAAATTCCCTGTGTAGGGGTAGGGGTAGGGGTAGGGGTAGGGGTAGGGGTGGGGGTACGGGTAGGAGTAGGGGTAGGGGTAGGGTTAGGGTTAGGGTTAGGGTTAGGGTTAGGGTTAGGGTTAGGGTTAGGTTTAGGGTTACGGTTAGGTTTAGGGTGTGGGTTAGGGTTAGGGTTAGGGTGTGGGTTAGTGTTAGGGTTAGGGTTAGGGTTAGGGTTAGGGTTAGGGTTAGGGTTAGGGTTAGGGTTAGGGTTAGGGTTAGGGTGTGGGTTAGGGTGTGGGTTAGGGTGTGGGTTAGGGTGTGGGTTAGGGTGTTGGTTAGGGTGTGGGTTAGGGTGTGGGTTAGGGTTAGGGTGTGGGTTACGGTTCGGGTTAGGGTTAGGGTGTGGGTTTGGGTGTGGGTTAGGGTGTGGGTTAGGGTTAGGGTTAGGGTTAGGGTTAGGGTTAGGGTTAGGGTTAGGGTTAGGGTTAGGGTTAGGGTTAGGGTTAGGGTTAGGGTTAGGGTTAGGGTTAGGGTTAGGGTTAGGGTTAGGGTTAGGGTTAGGGTTAGGGTTAGGGTTAGGGTTGGGGTTAGGGTAACTTCTCTAGCTAGATGAATCAGTTAGTGTTAGGGTTAGGGTTAGGGTTAGGGTTAGGGTTAGGGTTAGGGTTACGGTTAGGGTTTCGGTTAGGGTTAGGTTGTGGGTTAGGGTTAGGGTTAGGGTTAGGGTTAGGGTTAGGGTGTGGGTTAGTGTTAGGGTTAGGGTTAGGGTTAGGGTTAGGGTTAGGGTTAGGGTTAGGGTTAGGGTTAGGGTTAGGGGTTAGGGTTAGGGTTAGGGTTAGGGTTAGGGTTAGGGTTAGGTTTAGGGTTAGGGTTAGGGTTGGGGTTAGGGTAACTTCTGTAGCTAGATGAATCAGTTAGGGTTAGGGTTAGGGTTAGGGTTAGGGTTAGGGTTAGGGTTAGGGTTAGGGTTAGGGTTACGGTTACGGTTACGGTTAGGGTGTGGGTTAGGGTTAGGGTTAGAGTTAGGGTTAGGGTTAGGGTTAGGGTGTGGGTTAGCGTTAGGTTAGGGTTAGGGTTAGGGTTAGGGTTAGGGTTAGGGTTCGAGTTAGGGTAACTTCTCTAGCTAGATGAATCAGTTAGGGTTGGGGTTAGGGTTAGGGTTAGGGTTAGGGTTAGGGTTAGGGTTAGGGTTAGGGTTAGGGTTAGGGTTAGGTTTAGGGTTAGGGTTAGGGTTAGGGTTAGGGTAACTTCTCTAGCTAGATGAATCAGTGTTTACTTTCTCTTGTTTCTACCTGTTACCAATCTTGAGAAACTCATACATTCTTTGTTCACTGTTTCCCGGTCTTACAGAAGTAGATTTCGCTCTGCGAAAGTGATGTTTTCACAGTGCTAAGTACTCCTAACTCTATCAACAATGTAGGTTTTACCAGTTTTCTAAGTCTCTCTTATTTTCTTGTACTTATACTTGGAATTCTCTGTGTAAACCTCTGTAACTTCTCCAGGTAGATGAATCACTGTGTACTTTCTCTTGTTTCTATCTGTTACCAATCTTGAGAAACTGATACATTCTCTGTTCACTGTTAACCAGTCTTAGAAAAGTAGATTTCTTTCTGCGAAAGTGCTGTTTTGACAGTGCTAAGTACTCCTACCTCTATCAACAATGTAAGTTTTACCAGTTCTCTAAGTCTCTCTTATTTTCTTGTACTTATACTTGGAATTCTCTGTCGAAACCTCTGTAACCTCTCTAGGTAGATGAATCACTGTGTACTTTCTCTTGTTTCTATCTGTTACCAATCTTGAGAAACTCATACATTCTCTGTTCACTGTTTCTTGGTCTTAGGGAAGTAGATTTCTTCATGAGAAAGTGATGTTTTCACAATGCTAAGTACTCTCAACTCTATCAACAATGTAGGTTTTACCAGTTTTCTAAGTCTCTCTTATTTACTTGTACTTATACTGGGAATTCTCTGTGTAAACCTCTTTAACTTCTCTAGGTACATGAATCACTGTGTACTTTCTGTTGTTTCTATCTGTTACCAATCTTTAGAAACTGATACTTTCTCTGTTCACTGTTTCCCAGTCTTAGAGAATTACATTTCTTTCTGCGAAAGTGCTGTTTTCACAGTGCTAAGTACTCCTAACTCTATCAACAATGTAGGTTTTACCAGTTTTCTAAGTCTCTCTTATTTTCTTGTACTTATACTTGGAATTCTCTATGTAAACCTCTGTAACTTCTCCAGGTAGATGAATCACTGTGTACTTTCCCTTGTTTCTATCTGTTACCAATCTTGAGAAAGTCATACATTCTCTGTTCACTGTTTCCCGGTCTTAGAGAAGTAGATTTCTTTCTGCGAAAGTGCTGTTTTCACAGTGCTAAGTACTACCAACTCTATCAACAATGTAGGTTTTACCATTTTTCTAAGTCTCTCTTATTTTCTTGTACTTATACTTGGAAATCTCTGTGTAAACCTCTGTAACTTTTCCAGGTAGATGAATCACTGTGTACTTTCTCTTGTTTCTATCTGTTACCAATCTTGAGAAACTCATACATTCTCTGTTCACTGTTTCTCGGTCTTAGAGAAGTAGATTTCTTTGTGCGAAAGTGCTGTTTTCACAGTGCTAAGTACTCCCAACTCTATCAACAATGTAGGTTTTACCAGTTTTCTAAGTCTCTCTTGTTTTCTTTTACTTATACTTGGAATTCTCTGTGTAAACCTCTGTAACTTCTCCAGGTAGACGAATCACTGTGTACTTTCTCTTGTTTCTATCTGTTAACAATCTTGAGAAACTCATACATTCTCTGTTCAATGTTTCCCAGTCTTAAAAAAGTAGATTTCTTTCTGCGAAAGTGCTGTTTTGACAGTGCTAAGTACTCCTAGCTCTATCAACAATGTAAGTTTTACCAGTTTTCTAAGTCTCTCTTATTTTCTTGTTCTTATACTTGGAATTCTCTGTGTAAACCTCTGTAACTTCTCTAGGTAGATGAATCACTGTGTACTTTCTCTTGTTTCTATCTGTTACCACACATCAGACACTCATACATTCACTTTTCACTGTTTCCCGGTCTTAGAGAAGTAGATTTCTTTCTGCGAAAGTGCTGTTGTCACAGTGCTAAGTACTCCAAGCTCTAACAACAATGTAGTTTTTATCAGTTTTCTAACTCTCTTATTTTCTTGTACTTATACTTGGAATTCTTTGTATAAACATCTATAACTTCTCTAGGTAGATGAATCAATGTGTACTTTCTCTTGTTTATATGTGTTACCAATCTTGAGAAACTCATACATTCTCTGTTCACTGTTTCCCGGTTTTACAGGAGTAGATTTCACTCTGCGAAAGTGCTGTTTTCACAGTGCTAAGTACTCCCAACTCTATCAACAATGTAGGTTTTACCAGTTATCTATGTCTCTCTTATTTACCTGTACTTATACTGGGAATTCTCTGTGTCAACCTCTGTAACTTCTTTAGGAAGATGAAACACTGTGTACTTTGCCTTCTTTCCATGTGTTACCAATCTTGAGAAACTCATACCTTCCCTTTTCACTGTTTCGCGGTATTAGAGAAGTAGATTTCTTTGTGCGAAAGTGATGTTTTCACAATGCTAAGTACTCCCAACTCTATCAACAATGTAGGTTTTACCAGTTTTCTAAGTCTCTCTTATTTACTTGTACTTATACTGGGAATTCTCTGTGTCAACCACTGTAACTTCTCTGGGAAGATGAATCACTGGGTACTTTCTCTTGTTTCTATCTGTTACCAATCTTGAGAAACTCGTAAATTCTCTGTTCACCGTTTCCCGGTCTTAGACAAGTAGATTTCTCTCTGTGAAAGTGCTGTTTAAACAGTGCTATGTACTAACAGCTCTATGAACAATGTAGGTTTTACCAGTTTTCTAAGTCTCTCTTACCTTCTTGTACTTATACTGGGAATTGTCTGTATAAACCTCTGTAACTTCTCTAGGTACATGAATCACTGTGTACTTTCTGTTGTTTCTATCTGTTACCAATCTTGAGAAACTGATACTTTCTCTGTTCACTGTTTCCCAGTCTTAGAGAAGTAGATTTCTTTCTGCGAAAGTGCTGTTTTCACAGTGCTAAGTACTCCCAACTCTATCAACAATGTAGGTTTTACCAGTTTTCTAAGTCTCTCTTATTTACTTGTACTTATACTGGGAATTCTCTGTGTCAACCACTGTAACTTCTCTAGGAAGATGAATCACTGTGTACTTTCTCTTGTTTCTATCTGTTACCAATCTTGAGAAACTCATACATTCTCGGTTCACTGTTTCCCGGTCTTAGAGAAGTAGATTTCTTTCTGCGAAAGTGCTGTTTTGACAGTGCTAAGTACTCCTACCTCTATCAACAATGTAAGTTTTACCAATTCTCTAAGTCTCTCTTATTTTCTTGTACTTATACTTGGAATTCTCTGTCTAAACCTCTGTAACTTCTCTAGGTAGATGAATCACTGTGTACTTTCTCTTGTTTCTATCTGTTACCAATCTTGAGAAACTCATACATTCTCTGTTCACTGTTTCCTGGTCTTAGAGAAGTAGATTTCTTCATGAGAAAGTGATGTTTTCACAATGCTAAGTACTCCCAACTCTATCAACAATGTAGGTTTTACCAGTTTTCTAAGTCTCTCTTATTTACTTGTACTTATACTGGGAATTCTCTGTGTAAACCTCTTTAACTTCTCTAGGTACATGAATCACTGTGTACTTTCTGTTGTTTCTATGTGTTACCAAACTTGAGAAACTCATACATTCTCTGTTCACTGTTTCTCGGTCTTAGAGAAGTAGATTTCTTTCTGCGAAAGTGCTGTTTTCACAGTGCTAAGTACTACCAACTCTATCAACAATGTAGGTTTTACCATTTTTCTAAGTCTCTCTTATTTTCTTGTACTTATACTTGGAAATCTCTGTGTAAACCTCTGTAACTTTTCCAGGTAGATGAATCACTGTGTACTTTCTCTTGTTTCTATCTGTTACCAATCTTGAGAAACTCATACATTCTCTGTTCACTGTTTCTCGGTCTTAGAGAAGTAGATTTCTTTCTGCGAAAGTGCTGTTTTCACAGTGCTAAGTACTCCCAACTCTATCAACAATGTAGGTTTTACCAGTTTTTTAAGTCTCTCTTATATACTTGTACTTATACTGCGAATTCTCTGTGTCAACCACTGTAACTTCTCTAGGAAGGTGAATCACTGTGTACTTTCTCTAGTTTCTATGTGTTACCAATCTTTAGAAACTCATACCTTCTCTTTTCACTGTTTCGCGGTATTTGAGAAGTAGATTTCTTTGTGCGAATGTGATGTTTTCACAATGCTAAGTACTCCCAACTGTATGAACAATGTAGGTTTTACCGGTTTTGTAAGTCTCTCTTATTTAGGTGTACTTATACTGTGAATTGTCTGTGTAAACCTCTGTAACTTCTCTAGGTAGATGAATCATTGTGTACTTTCTCTTGTTTCTATCTGTTACCAATCTTGAGAAACTCGTACATTCTCTGTTCACTGTTTCTCGGTCTTAGACAAGTAGATTTCTCTCTGCGAAAGTGCTGTTTCCACAGTGCTAAGTACTCCCAGCTCTATCACCAATGTAGGTTTTACCAGTTTTCTAAGTCTCTCTTAACTTCTTGTACTTATACTGGGAATTGTCTGTGTAAACCTCTGTAACATCTCTAGGTACATGAATCACTGTGTCCTTTTGTTGTTTCTATCTGTTACCAATCTTGAGAAACTGATACTTTTTCTGTTCACTGTTTCCCAGTCTTAGAGAAGTACATTTCTTTCTGCTAAAGTGCTGTTTTCACAGTGCTAAGTACTGCTAACTCTATCAACAATGTAGGTTTTACCATTTTCTAAGTCTCTCTTATTTTCTTGTACTTATACTTGGAATTCTTTGTATATACCTCTGTAACTTCTCTAGGTAGATGAATCAATGTGTACTTTCTCTTGTTTCTACCTGTTACCAATCTTTAGAAACTCATACATTCTCTGTTCACTGTTTCCTGGTCTTAGAGAAGTAGACTTCTTCATGAGAAAGTGATGTTTTCACAATGCTAAGTACTCCCAACTCTATCAACAATGTAGGTTTTACCAGTTTTCCAAGTCTCTCTTATTTTCTTGTACTTATACTTGGAATTCTCTGTGTAAACCTCTGTAACTTCTCCAGGTAGATGAATCACTGTGTACTTTCTCTTGTTTCTATCTGTTACCAATCTTGAGAAACTCATACATTCTCTGTTCACTGTTTCTCGGTCTTACAGAAGTAGATTTCTTTGTGCGAAAGTGCTGTTTTCACAGTGCTAAGTACTCCCAACTCTATCAACAATGTAGGTTTTACCAGTTTTCTAAGTCTCTCTTATTTTCTTGTACTTATACTGGGAATTCTCTGTGTAAACGTCTGTAACTTCTCTAGGTGGATGAATCACTGAGTACTTTCTCTTGTTTCTATCTGTTACAAATCTTGAGAAACTCGTACATTCTCTGTTCACTGTTTCCCAGTCTTAGAGAAGTAGATTTCTTTCTGCGAAAGTGGTGTTTTCACAGTGCTAAGTACTCCTAACTCTATCAGCAATGTAGGTTTTACCAGTTTTCTAAGTCTCTTTTATATACTTGTACTTATACTGGGAATTCTCTGTGTAAACCTCTGTAACTTCTCTAGGTAGATGAATCATTGTGTACTTTCTCTTGTTTCTATCTGTTACCAATCTTGAGAAACTCATACATTCTCTGTTCACCGTTTCCCGGTCTTAGACAACTAGATTTCTCTCTGCGAAAGTGTTGTTTTCACAGTGCTAAGTACTCCCAACTCTATCAACAATGTAGGTTTTACCAGTTTTCTAAGTCTCTCTTATTTACTTGTACTTATACTGGGAATTCTCTGTGTCAACCTCTGTAACTTCTCTAGGAAGATGAATCACTGGGTACTTTCTCTTGTTTCTATGTGTGACCAATCTTGAGAAAATCATACATTCCCTTTTCACAGTTTCTCGGTCTTAAAGAAGTAGATTTCTTTCTGTGAATGTGCTGTTTTCACAGTGCTAAGTACTCCCAACTCTGTCAATACTGTAGGTTTTACCAGTTTTCTAAGTCTCTCTTATTTTCTTGTACTTATACTTGGAATTCTCTGTGTAAACCTCTGTAACTTCTCCAGGTAGATGAATCACCGTGTACTTTCTCTTCTTTCTATCTGTTAGCATACATAAGACACTCATAGATTCTCTTTTGACTGTTTCCCGGTCTTAGAGAAGTAGATTTCTTTCTGCGAAAGTGCTGTTTTCACAGTGCTAAGTACTCCCAGCTCTATCAACAATGTAGGTTTTACCAGTTTTCTAAGTCTCTCTTATTTTCTTGTACTTATACTGGGAATTGTCTGTGTAAACCTCTGTAACTTCTCCAGGTAGATGAATCACTGTGTACTTTCTCTTGTTTCTATCTGTTACCAATCTTGACAAAGTCATACATTCTCTGTTCACTGTTTCCCAGTCTTAGAGAAGTAGATTTCTTTCTGCGAAAGTGCTGTTTTCACGGTGCTAAGTACTCCTAACTCTATCAACAATGTAGGTTTTATCATTTTTCTAAGTCTCTCTTATTTTCTTGTACTTATATTTGGAATTCTTTGTATAAACCTCTCTAACTTCTCTAGGTAGATGAATCAATGTGTACTTTCTCTTGTTTCTATCTGTTACCAATCTTGAGAAACTCATACATTCTGTTCACTGTTTACTGCTCTTAGAGAAGTAGATTTTTTCATGAGAAAGTGATGGTTTCACAATGCTAAATACTCCCAGCTCTATCAACAATGTAGGTTTTACCAGTTTTCTAAGTCTCTCTTATTTTCTTGTACTTATACTGGGAATTGTCTGTGTAAACCTCTGTAACTTCTCCAGGTAGATGAATCACTGTGTACTTTCTCTTGTTTCTATCTGTTACCAATCTTGACAAAGTCATACATTCTCTGTTCACTGTTTCCCAGTCTTAGAGAAGTAGATTTCTTTCTGCGAATGTGCTGTTTTTACAGTGCTACGTACTCCTAGCTCTATCAACAATGTAGGTTTTACCAGTTTTCTAAGTCTCTCTTATTTTCTTGTACTTATACTTGGAATTCTCTGTGTAAACCTCTGTAACTTTTCCAGGTAGATGAATCACTGTGTACTTTCTCTTGTTTCTATCTGTTACCAATCTTGAGAAACTGATACATTCTCTGTTCACTGTTTCCCAGTCTTAGAAAAGTAGATTTCTTTCTGCGAAAGTGCTGTTTTGACAGTGCTAAGTACTCCTAGCTCTATCAACAATGTAAGTTTTACCAGTTTTCTAAGTCTCTCTTATATACTTGTACTTATACTGCGAATTCTCTGTGTCAACCACTGTAACTTCTCTAGGAAGATGAATCACTGTGTACTTTCTCTAGTTTCTATGTGTTACCAATCTTCAGAAACTCATACCTTCTCTTTTCACTGTTTCGCGGTATTTGAGAAGTAGATTTCTTTGTGCGAAAGTGATGTTTTCACAATGCTAAGTACTCCCAACTGTATAAACAATGTAGGTTTTACCGGTTTTCTAAGTCTCTCTTATTTAGGTGTACTTATACTGTGAATTGTCTGTGTAAACCTCTGTAACTTCTCTAGGTAGATGAATCATTGTGTACTTTCTCTTGTTTCTATCTGTTACCAATCTTGAGAAACTCGTACATTCTCTGTTCACTGTTTCTCGGTCTTAGACAAGTAGATTTCTCTCTGCGAAAGTGCTGTTTCCACAGTGCTAAGTACTCCCAGCTCTATCACCAATGTAGGTTTTACCAGTTTTGTAAGTCTCTCTTACCTTCTTGTACTTATACTGGGAATTGTCTGTGTAAACCTCTGTAACCTCTCTAGGTACATGAATCACTGTGTACTTTCTGTTGTTTCTATCTGTTACCAATCTTGAGAAACTGATACTTTTTCTGTTGACTGTTTCCCAGTCTTAGAGAAGTAGATTTCTTTCTGCTAAAGTGCTGTTTTCACAGTGCTAAGTACTGCTAACTCTATCAACAATGTAGGTTTTACCATTTTCTAAGTCTCTCTTATTTTCTTGTACTTATACTTGGAATTCTTTGTATATACCTCTGTAACTTCTCTAGGTAGATGAATCAATGTGTACTTTCTCTTGTTTCTATCTGTTATTAATCTTGAGAAACTCATACATTCTCTGTTCACTGTTTCCTGGTCTTAGAGAAGTAGACTTCTTCATGAGAAAGTGATGTTTTCACAATGCTAAGTACTCCCAACTCTATCAACAATGTAGGTTTTACCAGTTTTCTAAGTCTCTCTTATTTTCTTGTACTTATACTGGGAATTCTGTGTGTAAACGTCTGTAACTTCTCTAGGTGGATGAATCACTGAGTACTTTCTCTTGTTTCTATCTTTTACCAATCTTGAGAAACTCATACGTTCTCTGTTTACTGTTTCCCGGTCTTAGACTAGTAGATTTCTCTCTGCGAAAGTGCTGTTTTCACAGTACTAAGTACTCCCAACTCTATCAACAATGTAGGTTTAACCAGTTTTCGAAGTCTCTCTTATTTTCTTGTACTTATACTTGGAATTCTCTGTGTAAACCTCTGTAACGTCTCTAGGTAGATGAATCACTGTGTACTTTCTCTTGTTTCTATGTGTTACCAATCTTGAGAAACTCATACATTGTCCTTTCACTGTTTCGCGGTATTAGAGAAGTAGATTTCTTTGTGCGAAAGTGCTGTTTTCACAGTGCTAAGTACTCCCAACTCTATCAACAATGTAGGTTTTACCAGTTTTCTAAGTCTCTCTTATTTACTTCTACTTATACTGGGAATTCTCTGTGTAAACCTCTATAACTTCTCTAGGTAGATGAATCATTGTGTACTTTCTCTTGTTTCTATCTGTTACAAATCTTGAGAAACTCGTACATTCTCTGTTCACTGTTTCCCGGTCTTAGACAAGTAGATTTCTCTCTGTGAAAGTGCTGTTTCCACAGTGCTAAGTACTCCCAGCTCTATCAACAATGTAGGTTTTACCAGTTTTCTAGTCTCTCTTACCTTCTTGTACTTATACTGGGAATTCTCTCTGTAAAGGTCTGTAACTTCTCTAGGTACATGAATCACTGTGTACTTTCTGTTGTTTCTATCTGTTACCAATCTAGAGAAAGTCATACATTATCTTTTCACTGTTTCGCGGTATTAGAGAAGTAGATTTCTTTGTGCGAAAGTGATGTTTTCACAATGCTAAGTACTCCCAACTCTATCAACAATGTAGGTTTTTACCCGTTTTCTAAGTCTCTCTTATTTACTTGTACTTATACCGGGAATTCTCTGTGTAAACCTCTGTAACTTCCCTAGGTAGATGAATCATTGTGTACTTTCTCTTGTTTCTATCTGTTACCAATCTTGAGAAACTCATACATTCTCTGTTCACTGTTTCCCGGTCTTAGAGAAGTAGATTTCTTTCGGCGAAAGTGATGTTTTCACACTGCTAAGTACTCTCAACTCAGTCAACAATGTAGGTTTTAACTGTTTTCTAAGTCTCTTTTATTTTCTTGTACTTATACTAGGAATTCTCTGTGTAAACCTCTGTAACTTCTCTAGCGAGATGAATCACTGTGTACTTTCTCTTATTTCTATCTGTTACCAATCTTGAGAAACTCATACATTCTCTGTTCACTGTTTCCCCGTCTTAGAGAAGTAGATTTCTTTCTGCGCAAGTGCTGTTTTCACAGTGCTAAGTACTCTCAGCTCTATCAACAATGTAGGTTTTACCAGTTTTCTAAGTCTCTCTTATTTTCTTGTACTCATACTTGGAATTCTTTGTATAAACCTCTGTAACTTCTCTAGGTAGATGAATCAATGTGTACTTTCTCTTGTTTCTATCTGTTACCAATCTTGGGAAACTCATACATTCTCTGTTCACAGTTTCGCGGTATTAGAGAAGTAAATTTCTTTGGGCGAAAGTGATGTTTTCACAATGCTAAGTACTCCTAACTCTATCAACAATGTAGGTTTTACCGGTTTTCTAAGTTTCTCTTATTTACTTATACTTATACTGGGAATTCTCTGTGTAAACCACTATAACTTCTCTAGGTAGATGAATCATTGTGTACTTTCTCTTGTTTCTATCTGTTACCAATCTTGAGAAACTCATACATTCTCTATTCACTGTTTCCCGGTCTTAGAGAAGTAGATTTCTTTCTGCGAAAGTGATGTTTTCACAGTGCTAAGTACTCCAAGCTCTATCAACAATGTAGGTTTTATCAGTTTTCTAACTCTCTTATTTTCTTGTACTTATACTTGAAATTCTTTGTATAAACCTCTGTAACTTCTCTAGGTAGATGAATCACTGTGTACTTTCTCTTGTTTCTATCTGTTACCAATCTTGAGAAACTCATACATTCTCTGTTCCCTGTTTCCCCGTCTTAGCGAAGTAGATTTCTTTCTGCGAAAGTGCTGTTTTCACAGTGCTAAGTACTCCCAGCTCTATCAACAAAGTAGGTTTTACCAGTTTTCTAAGTCTCTCTTATTTTCTTGTACTCATACTTGGAATTCTTTGTATAAACCTCTGTAACTTCTCTAGGTAGATGAATCAATGTGTACTTTCTCTTGTTTCTATCTGTTACCAATCTTGGGAAACTCATACATTCTCTGTTCACAGTTTCGCGGTCTTAGAGAAGTAGATTTCTTTGTGCGAAAGTGATGTTTACAAAATGCTAAGTACAACCAACTGTATCAACAATGTAGGTTTTACCAGTTTTCTAAGTCTCTCTTATTTTCTTGTACTTATACTTGGAATTCTCTGTGTAAACCTCTGTAACTTCTCGAGGTAGATGAATCACTGTGTACTTTCTCTTGTTTCTATCTGTTACCAATCTTGAGAAACTCATAACTTCTCATTTCACTGTTTTGCGGTATTAGAGAAGTAGATTTCTTTGTGCGAAAGTGATGTTTTCACAATACTAAGTACTCCCAAGTCTATCAACAATGTAGGTTTTACCGGTTTTCTAAGTCTCTCTTATTTACTTGTACTTATACTGGGAATTCTCTGTGTAAACCTCTTTAACTTCTCTAGGTACATGAATCACTGTGTACTTTCTGTTGTTTCTATCTGTTACCTATCTTTAAAAACTGATACTTTCTCTGTTCACTGTTTCCCAGTCTTAGAGAATTACATTTCTTTCTGCGAAAGTGCTGTTTTCACAGTGCTAAGTACTCCTAACTCTATCAACAATGTAGGTTTTACCAATTTTCTAAGTCTCTCTTATTTTCTTGTACTTATACTTGGAATTCTCTATGTAAACCTCTGTAACTTCTCCAGGTAGATGAATCACTGTGTACTTTCCCTTGTTTCTATCTGTTACCAATCTTGAGAAAGTCATACATTCTCTGTTCACTGTTTCCCCGTCTTAGAGAAGTAGATTTCTTTCTGCGAAAGTGCTGTTTTCACAGTGCTAAGTACTACCAACTCTATCAACAATGTAGGTTTTACCATTTTTCTAAGTCTCTCTTATTTTCTTGTACTTATACTTGGAATTCTCTGTGTAAACCTCTGTAACTTCTCCAGGTAGACGAATCACTGTGTACTTTCTCTAGTTTCTATCTGTTACCAATCTTGAGAAACTCATACCTTCTCTTTTCACTGTTTCCCAGTCTTAAAAAAGTAGATTTCTTTCTGCGAAAGTGCTGTTTTGACAGTGCTAAGTACTCCTAGCTCTATCAACAATGTAAGTTTTACCGGTTTTCTAAGTCTCTCTTATTTTCTTGTTCTTATACTTGGAATTCTCTGTGTAAACCTCTGTAACTTCTCTAGGTAGATGAATCACTGTGTACTTTCTCTTGTTTCTATCTGTTACCATACATCAGACACTCATACATTCACTTTTCACTGTTTCTCGGTCTTAGACAAGTAGATTTCTCTCTGCGAAAGTGCTGTTTCCACAGTGCTAAGTACTCCCAGCTCTATCACCAATGTAGGTTTTACCAGTTTTCTAAGTCTCTCTTACCTTCTTGTACTTATACTGGGAATTGTCTGTGTAAACCTCTGTAACCTCTCTAGGTACATGAATCACTGTGTACTTTCTGTTGTTTCTATCTGTTACCAATCTTGAGAAACTGATACTTTTTCTGTTGACTGTTTCCCAGTCTTAGAGAAGTAGATTTCTTTCTGCTAAAGTGCTGTTTTCACAGTGCTAAGTACTGCTAACTCTATCAACAATGTAGGTTTTACCATTTTCTAAGTCTCTCTTATTTTCTTGTACTTATACTTGGAATTCTTTGTATATACCTCTGTAACTTCTCTAGGTAGATGAATCAATGTGTACTTTCTCTTGTTTCTATCTGTTATTAATCTTGAGAAACTCATACATTCTCTGTTCACTGTTTCCTGGTCTTAGAGAAGTAGACTTCTTCATGAGAAAGTGATGTTTTCACAATGCTAAGTACTCCCAACTCTATCAACAATGTAGGTTTTACCAGTTTTCTAAGTCTCTCTTATTTTCTGGTACTTATACTGGGAATTCTCTGTGTAAACGTCTGTAACTTCTCTAGGTGGATGAATCACTGAGTACTTTCTCTTGTTTCTATCTTTTACCAATCTTGAGAAACTCATACGTTCTCTGTTTACTGTTTCCCGGTCTTAGACTAGTAGATTTCTCTCTGCGAAAGTGCTGTTTTCACAGTACTAAGTACTCCCAACTCTATCAACAATGTAGGTTTAACCAGTTTTCGAAGTCTCTCTTATTTTCTTGTACTTATACTTGGAATTCTCTGTGTAAACCTCTGTAACGTCTCTAGGTAGATGAATCACTGTGTACTTTCTCTTGTTTCTATGTGTTACCAATCTTGAGAAACTCATACATTGTCCTTTCACTGTTTCGCGGTATTAGAGAAGTAGATTTCTTTGTGCGAAAGTGCTGTTTTCACAGCGCTAAGTATTCCCAACTCTATCAACAATGTAGGTTTTACCAGTTTTCTAAGTCTCTCTTATTTACTTCTACTTATACTGGGAATTCTCTGTGTAAACCTCTATAACTTCTCTAGGTAGATGAATCATTGTGTACTTTCTCTTGTTTCTATCTGTTACAAATCTTGAGAAACTCGTACATTCTCTGTTCACTGTTTCCCGGTCTTAGACAAGTAGATTTCTCTCTGTGAAAGTGCTTTTTCCACAGTGCTAAGTACTCCCAGCTCTATCAACAATGTAGGTTTTACCAGTTTTCTAGTCTCTCTTACCTTCTTGTACTTATACTGGGAATTCTCTCTGTAAACGTCTGTAACTTCTCTAGGTACATGAATCACTGTGTACTTTCTGTTGTTTCTATCTGTTACCAATCTAGAGAAAGTCATACATTATCTTTTCACTGTTTCGCGGTATTAGAGAAGTAGATTTCTCTGTGCAAAAGTGATGTTTTCACAATGCTAAGTACTCCCAACTCTATCAACAATGTAGGTTCTACCCGTTTTCTAAGTCTCTCTTATTTACTTGTACTTATACCAGGAATTCTCTGTGTAAACCTCTGTAACTTCCCTAGGTAGATGAATCATTGTGTACTTTCTCTTGTTTCTATCTTTTACCAATCTTGAGAAACTCATACATTCTCTGTTCACTGTTTCCCCGTCTTAGAGAAGTAGATTTCTTTCGGCGAAAGTGATGTTTTCACACTGCTAAGTACTCTCAACTCAGTCAACAATGTAGGTTTTAACTGTTTTCTAAGTCTCTTTTATTTTCTTGTACTTATACTAGGAATTCTCTGTGTAAACCTCTGTAACTTCTCTAGCGAGATGAATCACTGTGTACTTTCTCTTATTTCTATATGTTACCAATCTTGAGAAACTCATACATTCTCTGTTCACTGTTTCCCCGTCTTAGAGAAGTAGATTTCTTTCTGCGCAAGTGCTGTTTTCACAGTGCTAAGTACTCTCAGCTCTATCAACAATGTAGGTTTTACCAGTTTTCTAAGTCTCTCTTATTTTCTTGTACTCATACTTGGAATTCTTTGTATAAACCTCTGTAACTTCTCTAGGTAGATGAATCAATGTGTACTTTCTCTTGTTTCTATCTGTTACCAATCTTGGGAAACTCATACATTCTCTGTTCACAGTTTCGCGGTATTAGAGAAGTAAATTTCTTTGGGCGAAAGTGATGTTTTCACAATGCTAAGTACTCCTAACTCTATCAACAATGTAGGTTTTACCGGTTTTCTAAGTTTCTCTTATTTACTTATACTTATACTGGGAATTCTCTGTGTAAACCACTATAACTTCTCTAGGTAGATGAATCATTGTGTACTTTCTCTTGTTTCTATCTGTTACCAATCTTGAGAAACTCATACATTCTCTATTCACTGTTTCCCGGTCTTAGAGAAGTAGATTTCTTTCTGCGAAAGTGATGTTTTCACAGTGCTAAGTACTCCAAGCTCTATCAACAATGTAGGTTTTATCAGTTTTCTAACTCTCTTATTTTCTTGTACTTATACTTGAAATTCTTTGTATAAACCTCTGTAACTTCTCTAGGTAGATGAATCACTGTGTACTTTCTCTTGTTTCTATCTGTTACCAATCTTGAGAAACTCATACATTCTCTGTTCCCTGTTTCCCCGTCTTAGCGAAGTAGATTTCTTTCTGCGAAGGTGCTGTTTTCACAGTGCTAAGTACTCCCAGCTCTATCAACAAAGTAGGTTTTACCAGTTATCTAAGTCTCTCTTATTTTCTTGTACTCATACTTGGAATTCTTTGTATAAACCTCTGTAACTTCTCTAGGTAGATGAATCAATGTGTACTTTCTCTTGTTTCTATCTGTTACCAATCTTGGGAAACTCATACATTCTCTGTTCACAGTTTCGCGGTCTTAGAGAAGTAGATTTCTTTGTGCGAAAGTGATGTTTACAAAATGCTAAGTACAACCAACTGTATCAACAATGTAGGTTTTACCAGTTTTCGAAGTCTCTCTTATTTACTTGTACTTATACTGGGAATTGTCTGTGTAAACCTCTGTAACTTCTCTAGGTAGATGAATCACTGTGTACTTTCTTTTGTTTCCATCTGTTACCAATCTTGAGAAACTGATACATTCTCTGTTCACTGTTTCCCGGTCTTAGACAAATAGATTTCTCTCTGTGAAAGTGCTGTTTCCACAGTGCTAAGTACTCCCAGCTCTATCAGCAATGTAGGTTTTACCAGTTTTCTAAGTCTCTCTTACCTTCTTGTACTTATACTGGGAATTCTCTGTGTAAACCTCTGTAACTTCTCTAGGTACATGAATCACTGTGTACTTTCTCTTGTTTCTATCTGTTACCAATCTTGAGAAACTGATACTTTCTCTTTTCACTGTTTCCTGGTCTTTGAGAAGTAGATTTCGTTCTGCGAAAGTGCTGTTTTCACAGTGCTATGTACTCCCAACTCTATCAACAGTGTAGCTTTTACCAGTTTTCTAAGTCTCTTTTATTTACTTGTACTTATTCTGGGAATTCTCTGTGTCAACCTCTGTAACTTCTCTAGGAAGATGAATCACTGTGTACTTTCTCTTGTTTCTATGTGTTACCAATCTTGAGAAACTCATACCTTCTCTTTTCACTGTTTCGCGGTATTAGAGAAGTAGATTTCCTTGTGCGAAAGTGTTGTTTTCACAATGCTAAGTCCTCCCAACTCTATCAACAATGTAGATTTTACCAGTTTTCTAAGTCTCTCTTATTTAATTGTACTTATACTGAGAATTCCCTGTGTAAATCACTATAACTTCTCTAGGTAGATGAATCATTGTGTACTTTCTCTTGTTTCTGTCTTTTACCAATCTTGAGAAACTCATACATTCTCTTTTCAATGTTTCCCGGTCTTAGACAAGTATATTTCTCTCTGCGAAAGTGCTCTTTTCACAGTGCTAAATACTCCCAACTCTATCAACAATGTAGGTTTTACCAGTTTTCTAAGTCTCTCTTATTTTCTTGTACTTATACTTGGAATTCTCTCTGTAAACCTCTGTAACTTTTCCAGGTAGATGAATCACTGTGTACTTTCTCTTGTTTCTATCTGTTACCAATCTTGAGAAACTCATACATTCTCTGTTCAATGTTTCCCGGTCTTAGACAAGTATATTTCTCTCTGCGAAAGTGCTGTTTTCACAGTGCTAAGTACTCCCAACTCTATCAGCAATGTAGGTTTTACCAGTTTTCTAAGTCTCTCTTATTTTCTTGTTCTTATACAGGGAATTCTCTGTGTAAACGTCTGTAACTTCTCTAGGTAGATGAATCACTGTGTACTTTCTCTTGTTTCTATCTGTTACCAATCTTGAGAAACTCATACCTTCTCTTTTCACTGTTTCGCGGTATTAGAGAAGTAGATTTCTTTGTGCGAAAGTGATCTCTTCACAATGCTAAGTACTCCCAACTCTATCAGCAATGTAGGTTTTACCGGTTTTCTATGTTTCTCTTATTTACTTGTACTTATACTGGGAATTCTCTGTGTAAACCACTATAACTTCTCCAGGTAGTTGAATCATTGTGTACTTTCTCTTGTTTCTATCTGTTACCAATCTTGAGAAACTCATACATTATCTGTTCACTGTTTCCCGGTCTTAGAGAGGTAGATTTCTTTCTGCGAAAGTGCTGTTTTCACAGTGCTAAGTACTCCAAGCTCTATCAACAATGTAGGTTTTATCAGTTTTCTAAGACTCTCTTACTTTCTTGTACTTATACTTGGAATTCTCTGTGTAAACCTCTGTAACTTCTCCAGGTAGATGAATCACTGTGTAGTTTCTCTTGTTTCTATCTGTTACCATACATCAGACACTCATACATTCTCTTTTCACTGTTTCCCGGTCTTAGAGAAGTAGATTTCTTTCTGCGAAAGTGCTGTTTTCAGAGTGCTAAGTACTCCCAACTCTATCAACAATGTAGGTTTTACCAGTTTTCTAAGTCTCTCTTATTTTCTTGTACTTATACTTGGAATTCTCTGTGTAAACCTCTGTAACTTCTCCAGGTAGATGAATCACTGTGTACTTTGTCTTGTTTCTATCTGTTACCAATCTTGAGAAACTCATACATTCTCTGTTCACTGTTTCTCGGTCTTACAGAAGTAGATTTCTTTGTGCGAAAGTGCTGTTTTCACAGTGCTAAGTACTCCCAACTCTATCAACAATGTAGGTTTTACCAGTTTTCTAAGTCTCTCTTATTTTCTTGTACTTATACTGGGAATTCTCTGTGTAAACGTCTGTAACTTCTCTAGGTGGATGAATCACTGTGTACTTTCTCTTGTTTCTATCTTTTACCAATCTTGAGAAACTCATACGTTCTCTGTTTACTGTTTCCCGGTCTTAGACAAGTAGATTTCTCTCTGCGAAAGTGCTGTTTTCACAGTACTAAGTACTCCCAACTCTATCAACAATGTAGGTTTAACCAGTTTTCGAAGTCTCTCTTATTTTCTTCTACTTATACTTGGAATTCTCTGTGTAAACCTCTGTAACGTCTCTAGGTAGATGAATCACTGTGTACTTTCTCTTGTTTCTATGTGTTACCAATCTTGAGAAACTCATACATTGTCTTTTCACTGTTTCGCGGTATTAGAGAAGTAGATTTCTTTGTGCGAAAGTGCTGTTTTCACAGTGCTAAGTACTCCCAACTCTATCAATAATGTAGGTTTTACCAGTTTTCTAAGTCTCTCTTATTTACTTGTACTTATACTGGGAATTCTCTGTGTAAACCTCTATAAATTCTCTAGGTAGATGAATCATTGTGTACTTTCTCTTGTTTCTATCTGTTACAAATCTTGAGAAACTCGTACATTCTCTGTTCACTGTTTCCCGGTCTTAGAGAAGTAGATTTCTCTCTGTGAAAGTGCTGTTTCCACAGTGCTAAGTAGTGCCAGCCCTATCAACAATGTAGGTTTTACCAGTTTTCTAGTCTCTCTTGCCTTCTTGTACTTATACTGGGAATTCTCTGTGTAAACGTCTGTAACTTCTCTAGGTACATGAATCACTGTGTACTTTCTGTTGTTTCTATCTGTTACCAATCTTGAGAAAGTCATACATTATCTTTTCACTGTTTCGCGGTATTAGAGAAGTAGATTTCTTTGTGCGAAAGTGCTGTTTTCACAGTGCTAAGTTCTCTCAACTCAGTCAACAATGTAGGTTTTACCTGTTTTCTAAGTCTCTTTTATTTTCTTGTACTTATACTAGGAATTCTCTGTGTAAACCTTTGTAACTTCTCTAGCTAGATGAATCACTGTGTACTTTCTCTTGTTTCTATCTGTTATCAATCTTGAGAAACTCTTACATTCTCTGTTCACTGTTTCCCGGTCGTAGAGAAGTAGATTTCTTTCTGGGAAAGTGCTGTTTTCACAGTGCTAAGTACTCCCAACTCTATCAACAATGTAGGTTTTACCTAGCTTTCTAAGTCTCTCTTATTTTCTTGTACTTATACTTGAAATTCCCTGTGTAGGGTTAGGGTTAGGGTTAGGGTTAGGGTTAGGGTTAGGGTTAGGGTTAGGGTTAGGGTTAGGGTTAGGGTTAGGGTTTGGGTTAGGGTTAGGGTTAGGGTTAGGGTTAGGGTTAGGGTTAGGGTTAGGGTTAGGGTTAGGGTTAGGGTTAGGGTTAGGGTTAGGGTTAGGGTTAGGGTTAGGGTAACTTCTCTAGCTAGATGAATCAGTGTTTACTTTCTCTTGTTTCTACCTGTTACCAATCTTGAGAAACTCATACATTCTCTGTTCACTGTTTCCCGGTCTTACAGAAGTAGATTTCGCTCTGCGAAAGTGCTGTTTTCACAGTGCTAAGTACTCCTAACTCTATCAACAATGTAGGTTTTACCAGTTTTCTAAGTCTCTCTTATTTTCTTGTACTTATACTTGGAATTCTCTGTGTAAACCTCTGTAACTTCTCCAGGTAGGTGAATCACTGTGTACTTTCTCTTGTTTCTATCTGTTACCAATCTTGAGAAACTGATACTTTCTCTGTTCACTGTTTCCCAGTCTTAGAGAAGTAGATTTCTTTCTGTGAAAGTGCTGTTTTCACAGTGCTAAGTACTCCTAACTCTATCAACAATGTAGGTTTTACCAGTTTTCTAAGTCTCTCTTATTTACTTCTACTTATACTTGGAATTCTCTGTGTAAACCTCTGTAACTTCTCCAGGTAGATGAATCACTGTGTACTTTCTCTTGTTTCTATCTGTTACCAATCTTGAGAAACTCATACATTCTCTGTTCCCTGTTTCCCAGTCTTAGAAAAGTAGATTTCTTTCTGCGAAAGTGCTGTTTTGACAGTGCTAAGTACTCCTACCTCTATCAACAATGTAAGTTTTACCAATTCTCTAAGTCTCTCTTATTTTCTTGTACTTATACTTGGAATTCTCTGTCTAAACCTCTGTAACTTCTCTAGGTAGATGAATCACTGTGTACTTTCTCTTGTTTCTATCTGTTACCAATCTTGAGAAACTCATACATTCTCTGTTCACTGTTTCCTGGTCTTAGAGAAGTAGATTTCTTCATGAGAAAGTGATGTTTTCACAATGCTAAGTACTCCCAACTCTATCAACAATGTAGGTTTTACCAGTTTTCTAAGTCTCTCTTATTTACTTGTACTTATACTGGGAATTCTCTGTGTAAACCTCTTTAACTTCTCTAGGTACATGAATCACTGTGTACTTTCTGTTGTTTCTATCTGTTACCTATCTTTAGAAACTGATACTTTCTCTGTTCACTGTTTCCCAGTCTTAGAGAATTACATTTCTTTCTGCGAAAGTGCTGTTTTCACAGTGCTAAGTACTCCTAACTCTATCAACAATGTAGGTTTTACCAGTTTTCTAAGTCTCTCTTATTTTCTTGTACTTATACTTGGAATTCTCTATGTAAACCTCTGTAACTTCTCCAGGTAGATGAATCACTGTGTACTTTCCCTTGTTTCTATCTGTTACCAATCTTGAGAAAGTCATACATTCTCTGTTCACTGTTTCCCCGTCTTAGAGAAGTAGATTTCTTTCTGCGAAAGTGCTGTTTTCACAGTGCTAAGTACTACCAACTCTATCAACAATGTAGGTTTTACCATTTTTCTAAGTCTCTCTTATTTTCTTGTACTTATACTTGGAAATCTCTGTGTAAACCTCTGTAACTTTTCCAGGTAGATGAATCACTGTGTACTTTCTCTTGTTTCTATCTGTTACCAATCTGGAGCAACTCATACATTCTCTGTTCACTGTTTCTCGGTCTTAGAGAATTACATTTCTTTCTGCGAAAGTGCTGTTTTCACAGTGCTAAGTACTCCTAACTCTATCAACAATGTAGGTTTTACCATTTTCTAAGTCTCTCTTATTTTCTTGTACTTATACTTGGAAATCTCTGTGTAAACCTCTTTAACTTCTCTAGGTACATGAATCACTGTGTACTTTCTGTTGTTTCTATCTGTTACCTATCTTTAGAACATGATACTTTCTCTGTTCACTGTTTCCCAGTCTTAGAGAATGACATTTCTTTCTGCGAAAGTGCTGTTTTCACAGTGCTAAGTACTCCTAACTCTATCAACAATGTAGGTTTTACCAGTTTTCTAAGTCTCTCTAATTTTCTTGCACTTATACTTGGAATTCTCTATGTAAACCTCTGTAACCTCTCTAGGTACATGAATCACTGTGTACTTTCTGTTGTTTCTATCTGTTACCAATCTTGAGAAACTGATACTTTTTCTGTTGACTGTTTCCCAGTCTTAGAGAAGTAGATTTCTTTCTGCTAAAGTGCTGTTTTCACAGTGGTTAGTACTGCTAACTCTATCAACAATGTAGGTTTTACCATTTTCTAAGTCTCTCTTATTTTCTTGTACTTATACTTGGAATTCTGTGTATATACCTCTGTAACTTCTCTAGGTAGATGAATCAATGTGTACTTTCTCTTGTTTCTATCTGTTATTAATCTTGAGAAACTCATACATTATCTGTTCACTGTTTCCTGGTCTTAGAGAAGTAGACTTCTTCATGAGAAAGTGATGTTTTCACAATGCTAAGTACTCCCAACTCTATCAACAATGTAGGTTTTACCAGTTTTCTAAGTCTCTCTTATTTTCTTGTACTTATACTGGGAATTCTCTGTGTAAACGTCTGTAACTTCTCTAGGTGGATGAATCACTGAGTACTTTCTCTTGTTTCTATCTTTTACCAATCTTGAGAAAATCATACGTTCTCTGTTTACTGTTTCCCGGTCTTAGACTAGTAGATTTCTCTCTGCGAAAGTGCTGTTTTCACAGTACTAAGTACTCCCAACTCTATCAACAATGTAGGTTTAACCAGTTTTCGAAGTCTCTCTTCTTTTCTTGTACTTATACTTGGAATTCTCTGTGTAAACCTCTGTAACGTCTCTAGGTAGAATAATCACTGTGTACTTTCTCTTGTTTCTATGTGTTACCAATCTTGAGAAACTCATACATTGTCCTTTCACTGTTTCGCGGTATTAGAGAAGTAGATTTCTTTGTGCGAAAGTGCTGTTTTCACAGTGCTAAGTACTCCCAACTCTATCAACAATGTAGGTTTTACCAGTTTTCTAAGTCTCTCTTATTTACTTCTACTTATACTGGGAATTCTCTGTGTAAACCTGTATAACTTCTCTAGGTAGATGAATCATTGTGTACTTTCTCTTGTTTCTATCTGTTACCAATCTTGAGAAACTCATACATTCTCTGTTCACTGTTTCCCGGTCTTAGAGAAGTAGATTTCTTTCGGCGAAAGTGATGTTTTCACACTGCTAAGTACTCTCAACTCAGTCAACAATGTAGGTTTTAACTGTTTTCTAAGTCTCTTTTATTTTCTTGTACTTATACTAGGAATTCTCTGTGTAAACCTCTGTAACTTCTCTAGCGAGATGAATCACTGTGTACTTTCTCTTATTTCTATCTGTTACCAATCTTGAGAAACTCATACATTCTCTGTTCACTGTTTCCCCGTCTTAGAGAAGTAGATTTCTTTCTGCGCAAGTGCTGTTTTCACAGTGCTAAGTACTCTCAGCTCTATCAACAATGTAGGTTTTACCAGTTTTCTAAGTCTCTCTTATTTTCTTGTACTCATACTTGGAATTCTTTGTATAAACCTCTGTAACTTCTCTAGGTAGATGAATCAATGTGTACTTTCTCTTGTTTCTATCTGTTACCAATCTTGGGAAACTCATACATTCTCTGTTCACAGTTTCGCGGTATTAGAGAAGTAAATTTCTTTGGGCGAAAGTGATGTTTTCACAATGCTAAGTACTCCTAACTCTATCAACAATGTAGGTTTTACCGGTTTTCTAAGTTTCTCTTATTTACTTATACTTATACTGGGAATTCTCTGTGTAAACCACTATAACTTCTCTAGGTAGATGAATCATTGTGTACTTTCTCTTGTTTCTATCTGTTACCAATCTTGAGAAACTCATACATTCTCTATTCACTGTTTCCCGGTCTTAGAGAAGTAGATTTCTTTCTGCGAAAGTGATGTTTTCACAGTGCTAAGTACTCCAAGCTCTATCAACAATGTAGGTTTTATCAGTTTTCTAACTCTCTTATTTTCTTGTACTTATACTTGAAATTCTTTGTATAAACCTCTGTAACTTCTCTAGGTAGATGAATCACTGTGTACTTTCTCTTGTTTCTATCTGTTACCAATCTTGAGAAACTCATACATTCTCTGTTCCCTGTTTCCCCGTCTTAGCGAAGTAGATTTCTTTCTGCGAAAGTGCTGTTTTCACAGTGCTAAGTACTCCCAGCTCTATCAACAAAGTAGGTTTTACCAGTTTTCTAAGTCTCTCTTATTTTCTTGTACTCATACTTGGAATTCTTTGTATAAACCTCTGTAACTTCTCTAGGTAGATGAATCAATGTGTACTTTCTCTTGTTTCTATCTGTTACCAATCTTGGGAAACTCATACATTCTCTGTTCACAGTTTCGCGGTCTTAGAGAAGTAGATTTCTTTGTGCGAAAGTGATGTTTACAAAATGCTAAGTACAACCAACTGTATCAACAATGTAGGTTTTACCAGTTTTCTAAGTCTCTCTTATTTTCTTGTACTTATACTGGGAATTCTCTGTGTAAACCATTTGTAACTTCTCTAGGTACATGAATCACTGTGTACTTTCTGTTGTTTCTATCTGTTACCAATCTTTAGAAACTGATACTTTCTCTGTTCACTGTTTCCCAGTCTTAGAGAATTACATTTCTTTCTGCGAAAGTGCTGTTTTCACAGTGCTAAGTACTCCTAACTCTATCAACAATGTAGGTTTTACCAATTTTCTAAGTCTCTCTTATTTTCTTGTACTTATACTTGGAATTCTCTATGTAAACCTCTGTAACTTCTCCAGGTAGATGAATCACTGTGTACTTTCCCTTGTTTCTATCTGTTACCAATCTTGAGAAAGTCATACATTCTCTGTTCACTGTTTCCCCGTCTTAGAGAAGTAGATTTTTTTCTGCGAAAGTGCTGTTTTCACAGTGCTAAGTACTACCAACTCTATCAACAATGTAGGTTTTACCATTTTTCTAAGTCTCTCTTATTTTCTTGTACTTATACTTGGAATTCTCTGTGTAAACCTCTGTAACTTCTCCAGGTAGACGAATCACTGTGTACTTTCTCTAGTTTCTATCTGTTACCAATCTTGAGAAACTCATACCTTCTCTTTTCACTGTTTCCCAGTCTTAAAAAAGTAGATTTCTTTCTGCGAAAGTGCTGTTTTGACAGTGCTAAGTACTCCTAGCTCTATCAACAATGTAAGTTTTACCGGTTTTCTAAGTCTCTCTTATTTTCTTGTTCTTATACTTGGAATTCTCTGTGTAAACCTCTGTAACTTCTCTAGGTAGATGAATCACTGTGTACTTTCTCTTGTTTCTATCTGTTACCATACATCAGACACTCATACATTCACTTTTCACTGTTTCTCGGTCTTAGACAAGTAGATTTCTCTCTGCGAAAGTGCTGTTTCCACAGTGCTAAGTACTCCCAGCTCTATCACCAATGTAGGTTTTACCAGTTTTCTAAGTCTCTCTTACCTTCTTGTACTTATACTGGGAATTGTCTGTGTAAACCTCTGTAACCTCTCTAGGTACATGAATCACTGTGTACTTTCTGTTGTTTCTATCTGTTACCAATCTTGAGAAACTGATACTTTTTCTGTTGACTGTTTCCCAGTCTTAGAGAAGTAGATTTCTTTCTGCTAAAGTGCTGTTTTCACAGTGCTAAGTACTGCTAACTCTATCAACAATGTAGGTTTTACCATTTTCTAAGTCTCTCTTATTTTCTTGTACTTATACTTGGAATTCTTTGTATATACCTCTGTAACTTCTCTAGGTAGATGAATCAATGTGTACTTTCTCTTGTTTCTATCTGTTATTAATCTTGAGAAACTCATACATTCTCTGTTCACTGTTTCCTGGTCTTAGAGAAGTAGACTTCTTCATGAGAAAGTGATGTTTTCACAATGCTAAGTACTCCCAACTCTATCAACAATGTAGGTTTTACCAGTTTTCTAAGTCTCTCTTATTTTCTGGTACTTATACTGGGAATTCTCTGTGTAAACGTCTGTAACTTCTCTAGGTGGATGAATCACTGAGTACTTTCTCTTGTTTCTATCTTTTACCAATCTTGAGAAACTCATACGTTCTCTGTTTACTGTTTCCCGGTCTTAGACTAGTAGATTTCTCTCTGCGAAAGTGCTGTTTTCACAGTACTAAGTACTCCCAACTCTATCAACAATGTAGGTTTAACCAGTTTTCGAAGTCTCTCTTATTTTCTTGTACTTATACTTGGAATTCTCTGTGTAAACCTCTGTAACGTCTCTAGGTAGATGAATCACTGTGTACTTTCTCTTGTTTCTATGTGTTACCAATCTTGAGAAACTCATACATTGTCCTTTCACTGTTTCGCGGTATTAGAGAAGTAGATTTCTTTGTGCGAAAGTGCTGTTTTCACAGCGCTAAGTACTCCCAGCTCTATCAACAATGTAGGTTTTACCAGTTTTCTAGTCTCTCTTACCTTCTTGTACTTATACTGGGAATTCTCTCTGTAAACGTCTGTAACTTCTCTAGGTACATGAATCACTGTGTACTTTCTGTTGTTTCTATCTGTTACCAATCTAGAGAAAGTCATACATTATCTTTTCACTGTTTCGCGGTATTAGAGAAGTAGATTTCTCTGTGCGAAAGTGATGTTTTCACAATGCTAAGTACTCCCAACTCTATCAACAATGTAGGTTTTACCCGTTTTCTAAGTCTCTCTTATTTACTTGTACTTATACCGGGAATTCTCTGTGTAAACCTCTGTAACTTCCCTAGGTAGATGAATCATTGTGTACTTTCTCTTGTTTCTATCTGTTACCAATCTTGAGAAACTCATACATTCTCTGTTCACTGTTTCCCCGTCTTAGAGAAGTAGATTTCTTTCGGCGAAAGTGATGTTTTCACACTGCTAAGTACTCTCAACTCAGTCAACAATGTAGGTTTTAACTGTTTTCTAAGTCTCTTTTATTTTCTTGTACTTATACTAGGAATTCTCTGTGTAAACCTCTGTAACTTCTCTAGCGAGATGAATCACTGTGTACTTTCTCTTATTTCTATATGTTACCAATCTTGAGAAACTCATACATTCTCTGTTCACTGTTTCCCCGTCTTAGAGAAGTAGATTTCTTTCTGCGCAAGTGCTGTTTTCACAGTGCTAAGTACTCTCAGCTCTATCAACAATGTAGGTTTTACCAGTTTTCTAAGTCTCTCTTATTTTCTTGTACTCATACTTGGAATTCTTTGTATAAACCTCTGTAACTTCTCTAGGTAGATGAATCAATGTGTACTTTCTCTTGTTTCTATCTGTTACCAATCTTGGGAAACTCATACATTCTCTGTTCACAGTTTCGCGGTATTAGAGAAGTAAATTTCTTTGGGCGAAAGTGATGTTTTCACAATGCTAAGTACTCCTAACTCTATCAACAATGTAGGTTTTACCGGTTTTCTAAGTTTCTCTTATTTACTTATACTTATACTGGGAATTCTCTGTGTAAACCACTATAACTTCTCTAGGTAGATGAATCATTGTGTACTTTCTCTTGTTTCTATCTGTTACCAATCTTGAGAAACTCATACATTCTCTATTCACTGTTTCCCGGTCTTAGAGAAGTAGATTTCTTTCTGCGAAAGTGATGTTTTCACAGTGCTAAGTACTCCAAGCTCTATCAACAATGTAGGTTTTATCAGTTTTCTAACTCTCTTATTTTCTTGTACTTATACTTGAAATTCTTTGTATAAACCTCTGTAACTTCTCTAGGTAGATGAATCACTGTGTACTTTCTCTTGTTTCTATCTGTTACCAATCTTGAGAAACTCATACATTCTCTGTTCCCTGTTTCCCCGTCTTAGCGAAGTAGATTTCTTTCTGCGAAAGTGCTGTTTTCACAGTGCTAAGTACTCCCAGCTCTATCAACAAAGTAGGTTTTACCAGTTATCTAAGTCTCTCTTATTTTCTTGTACTCATACTTGGAATTCTTTGTATAAACCTCTGTAACTTCTCTAGGTAGATGAATCAATGTGTACTTTCTCTTGTTTCTATCTGTTACCAATCTTGGGAAACTCATACATTCTCTGTTCACAGTTTCGCGGTCTTAGAGAAGTAGATTTCTTTGTGCGAAAGTGATGTTTACAAAATGCTAAGTACAACCAACTGTATCAACAATGTAGGTTTTACCAGTTTTCGAAGTCTCTCTTATTTACTTGTACTTATACTGGGAATTGTCTGTGTAAACCTCTGTAACTTCTCTAGGTAGATGAATCACTGTGTACTTTCTTTTGTTTCCATCTGTTACCAATCTTGAGAAACTGATACATTCTCTGTTCACTGTTTCCCGGTCTTAGACAAATAGATTTCTCTCTGTGAAAGTGCTGTTTCCACAGTGCTAAGTACTCCCAGCTCTATCAGCAATGTAGGTTTTACCAGTTTTCTAAGTCTCTCTTACCTTCTTGTACCTATACTGGGAATTCTCTGTGTAAACCTCTGTAACTTCTCTAGGTACATGAATCACTGTGTACTTTCTCTTGTTTCTATCTGTTACCAATCTTGAGAAACTGATACTTTCTCTTTTCACTGTTTCCTGGTCTTTGAGAAGTAGATTTCGTTCTGCGAAAGTGCTGTTTTCACAGTGCTATGTACTCCCAACTCTATCAACAGTGTAGCTTTTACCAGTTTTCTAAGTCTCTTTTATTTACTTGTACTTATTCTGGGAATTCTCTGTGTCAACCTCTGTAACTTCTCTAGGAAGATGAATCACTGTGTACTTTCTCTTGTTTCTATGTGTTACCAATCTTGAGAAACTCATACCTTCTCTTTTCACTGTTTCGCGGTATTAGAGAAGTAGATTTCCTTGTGCGAAAGTGTTGTTTTCACAATGCTAAGTCCTCCCAACTCTATCAACAATGTAGATTTTACCAGTTTTCTAAATCTCTCTTATTTAATTGTACTTATACTGAGAATTCCCTGTGTAAATCACTATAACTTCTCTAGGTAGATGAATCATTGTGTACTTTCTCTTGTTTCTGTCTTTTACCAATCTTGAGAAACTCATACATTCTCTTTTCAATGTTTCCCGGTCTTAGACAAGTATATTTCTCTCTGCGAAAGTGCTGTTTTCACAGTGCTAAATACTCCCAACTCTATCAACAATGTAGGTTTTATCAGTTTTCTAAGACTCTCTTACTTTCTTGTACTTATACTTGGAATTCTCTGTGTAAACCTCTGTAACTTCTCCAGGTAGATGAATCACTGTGTAGTTTCTCTTGTTTCTATCTGTTACCATACATCAGACACTCATACATTCTCTTTTCACTGTTTCCCGGTCTTAGAGAAGTAGATTTCTTTCTGCGAAAGTGCTGTTTTCAGAGTGCTAAGTACTCCCAACTCTATCAACAATGTAGGTTTTACCAGTTTTCTAAGTCTCTCTTATTTTCTTGTACTTATACTTGGAATTCTCTGTGTAAACCTCTGTAACTTCTCCAGGTAGATGAATCACTGTGTACTTTCTCTTGTTTCTATCTGTTACCAATCTTGAGAAACTCATACATTCTCTGTTCACTGTTTCTCGGTCTTACAGAAGTAGATTTCTTTGTGCGAAAGTGCTGTTTTCACAGTGCTAAGTACTCCCAACTCTATCAACAATGTAGGTTTTACCAGTTTTCTAAGTCTCTCTTATTTTCTTGTACTTATACTGGGAATTCTCTGTGTAAACGTCTGTAACTTCTCTAGGTGGATGAATCACTGTGTACTTTCTCTTGTTTCTATCTTTTACCAATCTTGAGAAACTCATACGTTCTCTGTTTACTGTTTCCCGGTCTTAGACAAGAAGATTTCTCTCTGCGAAAGTGCTGTTTTCACAGTACTAAGTACTCCCAACTCTATCAACAATGTAGGTTTAACCAGTTTTCGAAGTCTCTCTTATTTTCTTCTACTTATACTTGGAATTCTCTGTGTAAACCTCTGTAACGTCTCTAGGTAGATGAATCACTGTGTACTTTCTCTTGTTTCTATGTGTTACCAATCTTGAGAAACTCATACATTGTCTTTTCACTGTTTCGCGGTATTAGAGAAGTAGATTTCTTTGTGCGAAAGTGCTGTTTTCACAGTGCTAAGTACTCCCAACTCTATCAATAATGTAGGTTTTACCAGTTTTCTAAGTCTCTCTTATTTACTTGTACTTATACTGGGAATTCTCTGTGTAAACCTCTATAACTTCTCTAGGTAGATGAATCATTGTGTACTTTCTCTTGTTTCTATCTCTTACAAATCTTGAGAAACTCGTACATTCTCTGTTCACTGTTTCCCGGTCTTAGAGAAGTAGATTTCTCTCTGTGAAAGTGCTGTTTCCACAGTGCTAAGTACTGCCAGCCCTATCAACAATGTAGGTTTTACCAGTTTTCTAGTCTCTCTTGCCTTCTTGTACTTATACTGGGAATTCTCTGTGTAAACGTCTGTAACTTCTCTAGGTACATGAATCACTGTGTACTTTCTGTTGTTTCTATCTGTTACCAATCTTGAGAAAGTCATACATTATCTTTTCACTGTTTCGCGGTATTAGAGAAGTAGATTTCTTTGTGCGAAAGTGCTGTTTTCACAGTGCTAAGTTCTCTCAACTCAGTCAACAATGTAGGTTTTACCTGTTTTCTAAGTCTCTTTTATTTTCTTGTACTTATACTAGGAATTCTCTGTGTAAACCTTTGTAACTTCTCTAGCTAGATGAATCACTGTGTACTTTCTCTTGTTTCTATCTGTTATCAATCTTGAGAAACTCTTACATTCTCTGTTCACTGTTTCCCGGTCGTAGAGAAGTAGATTTCTTTCTGGGAAAGTGCTGTTTTCACAGTGCTAAGTACTCCCAACTCTATCAACAATGTAGGTTTTACCTAGCTTTCTAAGTCTCTCTTATTTTCTTGTACTTATACTTGAAATTCCCTGTGTAGGGGTAGGGGTAGGGGTAGGGGTCGGGGTCGGGGTCGGGGTAGGGGTAGGGTTAGGGTTAGGGTTAGGGTTAGGGTTAGGGTTAGGGTTAGGGTTAGGGTTAGGGTTAGAGTTAGGGTTAGGGTTAGGGTTAGCGTTAGGGTTAGGGTTAGGGTTAGGGTTAGGGTTAGGGTTAGGGTTAGGGTTAGGGTTAGGGTTAGGGTTAGGGTTAGGGTTAGGGTTAGGGTTAGGGTTAGGGTTAGGGTTAGGGTTTGAGTTAGGGTTAGGGTTAGGGTTAGGGTTAGGGTTAGGGTTAGGGTTAGGGTTAGGGTTAGGGTTAGGGTTAGGGTTAGGGTTAGGGTTAGGGTTAGGGTTAGGGTTAGGGTTAGGGTTAGGGTTAGGGTTAGGGTTAGGGTTAGGGTTAGGGTTAGGGTTAGGGTTAGGGTTAGGTTTAGGGTTAGGTTAAGGGTTAGGGTTAGGGTAAGGGTTAGGGTTAGGGTTAGGGTTAGGGTTAGGGTTAGGGTTAGGGTTAGGGTTAGGGTTAGGGTTAGGGTTAGGGTTAGGGTTAGGGTTAGGGTTAGGGTTAGGGTTAGGGTTAGGGTTAGGGTTAGGGTTAGGGTTAGGGTTAGGGTTAGGGTTAGGGTTAGGGTTAGGGTTAGGGTTAGGGATAGGGTTAGGGTGTGGGTTAGAGTTAGGGTGTGGGTTAGGGTTAGGGTTAGGGTTAGGGTTAGGGTTAGGGTTAGGGTTAGGGTTAGGGTTAGGGTTAGGGTTAGGTTTAGGTTTAGGGTTAGGGTTAGGGTTAGGGTTAGGGTTAGGGTTAGGGTTAGGGTTAGGGTTAGGGTTAGGGTTAGGGTTAGGGTTAGGGTTAGGGTTAGCTTTAGGGTTAGGGTTAGGGTTAGGGTTAGGGTTAGGGTTAGGGTTAGGGTTAGGGTAGGGTTAGGGTTAGGGTTAGGGTTAGGGTTAGGGTTAGGGTTAGGGTTAGGGTTAGGGTTAGGGTTAGGGTTAGGGTTAGGGTTAGGGTAACTTTTCTAGCTAGATGAATCAGTGTTTACTTTCTCTTGTTTCTACCTGTTACCAATCTTCAGAATCTCATACATTCTCTGTTTACTGTTTCCCGGTCTTAGACAAGTAGATTTCTCTCTGCGAAAGTGCTGTTTTCACAGTGCTAAGTACTCCCAACTCTATCAACAATGTAGGTTTTACCAGTTTTGTAAGTCTCTCTTATTTTCTTGTACTTATACTTGGAATTCTTTGTATAAACCTCTGTAACTTCTCTAGGTAGATGATTCACTGTGTACTTTCTCTTGTTTCTATCTGTTACCAATCTTGAGAAACTGATACATTCTCTGTTCACTGTTTCCCGGTCGTAGAGAAGTAGATTTCTTTCTGGGAAAGTGCTGTTTTCACAGTGCTAAGTACTCCCAACTCTATCAACAATGTAGGTTTTACCTAGCTTTCTAAGTCTCTCTTATTTTCTTGTACTTATACTTGAAATTCCCTGTGTAGGGTTAGGGTTAGGGTTAGGGTTAGGGTTAGGGTTAGGGTTAGGGTTAGGGTTAGGGTTAGGGTTAGGGTTAGGGTTTGGATTAGGGTTAGGGTTAGGGTTAGGGTTAGGGTTAGGGTTAGGGTTAGGGTTAGGGTTAGGGTTAGGGTTAGGGTTAGGGTTAGGGTTAGGGTTAGGGTAACTTCTCTAGCTAGATGAATCAGTGTTTACTTTCTCTTGTTTCTACCTGTTACCAATCTTGAGAAACTCATACATTCTCTGTTCACTGTTTCCCGGTCTTACAGAAGTAGATTTCGCTCTGCGAAAGTGCTGTTTTCACAGTGCTAAGTACTCCTAACTCTATCAACAATGTAGGTTTTACCAGTTTTCTAAGTCTCTCTTATTTTCTTGTACTTATACTTGGAATTCTCTGTGTAAACCTCTGTAACTTCTCCAGGTAGGTGAATCACTGTGTACTTTCTCTTGTTTCTATCTGTTACCAATCTTGAGAAACTGATACTTTCTCTGTTCACTGTTTCCCAGTCTTAGAGAAGTAGATTTGTGAAAGTGCTGTTTTCACAGTGCTAAGTACTCCTAACTCTATCAACAATGTAGGTTTTACCAGTTTTCTAAGTCTCTCTTATTTACTTCTACTTATACTTGGAATTCTCTGTGTAAACCTCTGTAACTTCTCCAGGTAGATGAATCACTGTGTACTTTCTCTTGTTTCTATCTGTTACCAATCTTGAGAAACTCATACATTCTCTGTTCCCTGTTTCCCAGTCTTAGAAAAGTAGATTTCTTTCTGCGAAAGTGCTGTTTTGACAGTGCTAAGTACTCCTACCTCTATCAACAATGTAAGTTTTACCAATTCTCTAAGTCTCTCTTATTTTCTTGTACTTATACTTGGAATTCTCTGTCTAAACCTCTGTAACTTCTCTAGGTAGATGAATCACTGTGTACTTTCTCTTGTTTCTATCTGTTACCAATCTTGAGAAACTCATACATTCTCTGTTCACTGTTTCCTGGTCTTAGAGAAGTAGATTTCTTCATGAGAAAGTGATGTTTTCACAATGCTAAGTACTCCCAACTCTATCAACAATGTAGGTTTTACCAGTTTTCTAAGTCTCTCTTATTTACTTGTACTTATACTGGGAATTCTCTGTGTAAACCTCTTTAACTTCTCTAGGTACATGAATCACTGTGTACTTTCTGTTGTTTCTATCTGTTACCTATCTTTAGAAACTGATACTTTCTCTGTTCACTGTTTCCCAGTCTTAGAGAATTACATTTCTTTCTGCGAAAGTGCTGTTTTCACAGTGCTAAGTACTCCTAACTCTATCAACAATGTAGGTTTTACCAGTTTTCTAAGTCTCTCTTATTTTCTTGTACTTATACTTGGAATTCTCTATGTAAACCTCTGTAACTTCTCCAGGTAGATGAATCACTGTGTACTTTCCCTTGTTTCTATCTGTTACCAATCTTGAGAAAGTCATACATTCTCTGTTCACTGTTTCCCCGTCTTAGAGAAGTAGATTTCTTTCTGCGAAAGTGCTGTTTTCACAGTGCTAAGTACTACCAACTCTATCAACAATGTAGGTTTTACCATTTTTCTAAGTCTCTCTTATTTTCTTGTACTTATACTTGGAAATCTCTGTGTAAACCTCTGTAACTTTTCCAGGTAGATGAATCACTGTGTACTTTCTCTTGTTTCTATCTGTTACCAATCTTGAGCAACTCATACATTCTCTGTTCACTGTTTCTCGGTCTTAGAGAATTACATTTCTTTCTGCGAAAGTGCTGTTTTCACAGTGCTAAGTACTCCTAACTCTATCAACAATGTAGGTTTTACCATTTTCTAAGTCTCTCTTATTTTCTTGTACTTATACTTGGAAATCTCTGTGTAAACCTCTTTAACTTCTCTAGGTACATGAATCACTGTGTACTTTCTGTTGTTTCTATCTGTTACCTATCTTTAGAAACTGATACTTTCTCTGTTCACTGTTTCCCAGTCTTAGAGAATTACATTTCTTTCTGCGAAAGTGCTGTTTTCACAGTGCTAAGTACTCCTAACTCTATCAACAATGTAGGTTTTACCAGTTTTCTAAGTCTCTCTAATTTTCTTGCACTTATACTTGGAATTCTCTATGTAAACCTCTGTAACCTCTCTAGGTACATGAATCACTGTGTACTTTCTGTTGTTTCTATCTGTTACCAATCTTGAGAAACTGATACTTTTTCTGTTGACTGTTTCCCAGTCTTAGAGAAGTAGATTTCTTTCTGCTAAAGTGCTGTTTTCACAGTGGTAAGTACTGCTAACTCTATCAACAATGTAGGTTTTACCATTTTCTAAGTCTCTCTTATTTTCTTGTACTTATACTTGGAATTCTTTGTATATACCTCTGTAACTTCTCTAGGTAGATGAATCAATGTGTACTTTCTCTTGTTTCTATCTGTTATTAATCTTGAGAAACTCATACATTCTCTGTTCACTGTTTCCTGGTCTTAGAGAAGTAGACTTCTTCATGAGAAAGTGATGTTTTCACAATGCTAAGTACTCCCAACTCTATCAACAATGTAGGTTTTACCAGTTTTCTAAGTCTCTCTTATTTTCTTGTACTTATACTGGGAATTCTCTGTGTAAACGTCTGTAACTTCTCTAGGTGGATGAATCACTGAGTACTTTCTCTTGTTTCTATCTTTTACCAATCTTGAGAAAATCATACGTTCTCTGTTTACTGTTTCCCGGTCTTAGACTAGTAGATTTCTCTCTGCGAAAGTCCTGTTTTCACAGTACTAAGTACTCCCAACTCTATCAACAATGTAGGTTTAACCAGTTTTCGAAGTCTCTCTTCTTTTCTTGTACTTATACTTGGAATTCTCTGTGTAAACCTCTGTAACGTCTCTAGGTAGAATAATCACTGTGTACTTTCTCTTGTTTCTATGTGTTACCAATCTTGAGAAACTCATACATTGTCCTTTCACTGTTTCGCGGTATTAGAGAAGTAGATTTCTTTGTGCGAAAGTGATGTTTACAAAATGCTAAGTACAACCAACTGTATCAACAATGTAGGTTTTACCAGTTTTCGAAGTCTCTCTTATTTACTTGTACTTATACTGGGAATTGTCTGTGTAAACCTCTGTAACTTCTCTAGGTAGATGAATCACTGTGTACTTTCTTTTGTTTCCATCTGTTACCAATCTTGAGAAACTGATACATTCTCTGTTCACTGTTTCCCCGTCTTAGACAAATAGATTTCTCTCTGTGAAAGTGCTGTTTCCACAGTGCTAAGTACTCCCAGCTCTATCAGCAATGTAGGTTTTACCAGTTTTCTAAGTCTCTCTTACCTTCTTGTACTTATACTGGGAATTCTCTGTGTAAACCTCTGTAACTTCTCTAGGTACATGAATCACTGTGTACTTTCTCTTGTTTCTATCTGTTACCAATCTTGAGAAACTGATACTTTCTCTTTTCACTGTTTCCTGGTCTTTGAGAAGTAGATTTCGTTCTGCGAAAGTGCTGTTTTCACAGTGCTATGTACTCCCAACTCTATCAACAGTGTAGCTTTTACCAGTTTTCTAAGTCTCTTTTATTTACTTGTACTTATTCTGGGAATTCTCTGTGTCAACCTCTGTAACTTCTCTAGGAAGATGAATCACTGTGTAGTTTCTCTTGTTTCTATCTGTTACCAATCTTGAGAAACTCATACCTTCTCTTTTCACTGTTTCGCGGTATTAGAGAAGTAGATTTCCTTGTGCGAAAGTGTTGTTTTCACAATGCTAAGTCCTCCCAACTCTATCAACAATGTAGATTTTACCAGTTTTCTAAGTCTCTCTTATTTAATTGTACTTATACTGAGAATTCCCTGTGTAAATCACTATAACTTCTCTAGGTAGATGAATCATTGTGTACTTTCTCTTGTTTCTGTCTTTTACCAATCTTGAGAAACTCATACATTCTCTTTTCAATGTTTCCCGGTCTTAGACAAGTATATTTCTCTCTGCGAAAGTGCTCTTTTCACAGTGCTAAATACTCCCAACTCTATCAACAATGTAGGTTTTACCAGTTTTCTAAGTCTCTCTTATTTTCTTGTACTTATACTTGGAATTCTCTCTGTAAACCTCTGTAACTTTTCCAGGTAGATGAATCACTGTGTACTTTCTCTTGTTTCTATCTGTTACCAATCTTGAGAAACTCATACATTCTCTGTTCAATGTTTCCCGGTCTTAGACAAGTATATTTCTCTCTGCGAAAGTGCTGTTTTCACAGTGCTAAGTACTCCCAACTCTATCAGCAATGTAGGTTTTACCAGTTTTCTAAGTCTCTCTTATTTTCTTGTTCTTATACAGGGAATTCTCTGTGTAAACGTCTGTAACTTCTCTAGGTAGATGAATCACTGTGTACTTTCTCTTGTTTCTATCTGTTACCAATCTTGAGAAACTCATACCTTCTCTTTTCACTGTT
>CM053153.1:98301314-98313814 GCA_028571685.1 Heterohyrax brucei | reverse complement strand
ACTTTTCCAGGTAGATGAATCACTGTGTACTTTCTCTTGTTTCTATCTGTTACCAATCTTGAGCAACTCATACATTCTCTGTTCACTGTTTCTCGGTCTTAGAGAATTACATTTCTTTCTGCGAAAGTGCTGTTTTCACAGTGCTAAGTACTCCTAACTCTATCAACAATGTAGGTTTTACCATTTTCTAAGTCTCTCTTATTTTCTTGTACTTATACTTGGAAATCTCTGTGTAAACCTCTTTAACTTCTCTAGGTACATGAATCACTGTGTACTTTCTGTTGTTTCTATCTGTTACCTATCTTTAGAAACTGATACTTTCTCTGTTCACTGTTTCCCAGTCTTAGAGAATTACATTTCTTTCTGCGAAAGTGCTGTTTTCACAGTGCTAAGTACTCCTAACTCTATCAACAATGTAGGTTTTACCAGTTTTCTAAGTCTCTCTAATTTTCTTGCACTTATACTTGGAATTCTCTATGTAAACCTCTGTAACCTCTCTAGGTACATGAATCACTGTGTACTTTCTGTTGTTTCTATCTGTTACCAATCTTGAGAAACTGATACTTTTTCTGTTGACTGTTTCCCAGTCTTAGAGAAGTAGATTTCTTTCTGCTAAAGTGCTGTTTTCACAGTGGTAAGTACTGCTAACTCTATCAACAATGTAGGTTTTACCATTTTCTAAGTCTCTCTTATTTTCTTGTACTTATACTTGGAATTCTTTGTATATACCTCTGTAACTTCTCTAGGTAGATGAATCAATGTGTACTTTCTCTTGTTTCTATCTGTTATTAATCTTGAGAAACTCATACATTCTCTGTTCACTGTTTCCTGGTCTTAGAGAAGTAGACTTCTTCATGAGAAAGTGATGTTTTCACAATGCTAAGTACTCCCAACTCTATCAACAATGTAGGTTTTACCAGTTTTCTAAGTCTCTCTTATTTTCTTGTACTTATACTGGGAATTCTCTGTGTAAACGTCTGTAACTTCTCTAGGTGGATGAATCACTGAGTACTTTCTCTTGTTTCTATCTTTTACCAATCTTGAGAAAATCATACGTTCTCTGTTTACTGTTTCCCGGTCTTAGACTAGTAGATTTCTCTCTGCGAAAGTGCTGTTTTCACAGTACTAAGTACTCCCAACTCTATCAACAATGTAGGTTTAACCAGTTTTCGAGTCTCTCTTCTTTTCTTGTACTTATACTTGGAATTCTCTGTGTAAACCTCTGTAACGTCTCTAGGTAGAATAATCACTGTGTACTTTCTCTTGTTTCTATGTGTTACCAATCTTGAGAAACTCATACATTGTCCTTTCACTGTTTCGCGGTATTAGAGAAGTAGATTTCTTTGTGCGAAAGTGCTGTTTTCACAGTGCTAAGTACTCCCAACTCTATCAACAATGTAGGTTTTACCAGTTTTCTAAGTCTCTCTTATTTACTTCTACTTATACTGGGAATTCTCTGTGTAAACCTGTATAACTTCTCTAGGTAGATGAATCATTGTGTACTTTCTCTTGTTTCTATCTGTTACAAATCTTGAGAAACTCGTACATTCTCTGTTCACTGTTTCCCGGTCTTAGACAAGTAGATTTCTCTCTGTGAAAGTGCTGTTTCCACAGTGCTAAGTACTCCCAGCTCTATCAACAATGTAGGTTTTACCAGTTTTCTAGTCTCTCTTACCTTCTTGTACTTATACTGGGAATTCTCTCTGTAAACGTCTGTAACTTCTCTAGGTACATGAATCACTGTGTACTTTCTGTTGTTTCTATCTGTTACCAATCTAGAGAAAGTCATACATTATCTTTTCACTGTTTCGCGGTATTAGAGAAGTAGATTTCTTTGTGCGAAAGTGATGTTTTCACAATGCTAAGTACTCCCAACTCTATCAACAATGTAGGTTTTACCCGTTTTCTAAGTCTCTCTTATTTACTTGTACTTATACCGGGAATTCTCTGTGTAAACCTCTGTAACTTCCCTAGGTAGATGAATCATTGTGTACTTTCTCTTGTTTCTATCTGTTACCAATCTTGAGAAACTCATACATTCTCTATTCACTGTTTCCCGGTCTTAGAGAAGTAGATTTCTTTCTGCGAAAGTGATGTTTTCACAGTGCTAAGTACTCCAAGCTCTATCAACAATGTAGGTTTTATCAGTTTTCTAACTCTCTTATTTTCTTGTACTTATACTTGAAATTCTTTGTATAAACCTCTGTAACTTCTCTAGGTAGATGAATCACTGTGTACTTTCTCTTGTTTCTATCTGTTACCAATCTTGAGAAACTCATACATTCTCTGTTCCCTGTTTCCCCGTCTTAGCGAAGTAGATTTCTTTCTGCGAAAGTGCTGTTTTCACAGTGCTAAGTACTCCCAGCTCTATCAACAAAGTAGGTTTTACCAGTTTTCTAAGTCTCTCTTATTTTCTTGTACTCATACTTGGAATTCTTTGTATAAACCTCTGTAACTTCTCTAGGTAGATGAATCAATGTGTACTTTCTCTTGTTTCTATCTGTTACCAATCTTGGGAAACTCATACATTCTCTGTTCACAGTTTCGCGGTCTTAGAGAAGTAGATTTCTTTGTGCGAAAGTGATGTTTACAAAATGCTAAGTACAACCAACTGTATCAACAATGTAGGTTTTACCAGTTTTCTAAGTCTCTCTTATTTTCTTGTACTTATACTGGGAATTCTCTGTGTAAACCATTTGTAACTTCTCTAGGTACATGAATCACTGTGTACTTTCTGTTGTTTCTATCTGTTACCAATCTTTAGAAACTGATACTTTCTCTGTTCACTGTTTCCCAGTCTTAGAGAAGTAGATTTCTTTCTGCGAATGTGCTGTTTTTACAGTGCTACGTACTCCTAGCTCTATCAACAATGTAGGTTTTACCAGTTTTCTAAGTCTCTCTTATTTTCTTGTACTTATACTTGGAATTCTCTGTGTAAACCTCTGTAACTTCTCCAGGTAGATGAATCACTGTGTACTTTCTCTTGTTTCTATCTGTTACCAATCTTGAGAAACTGATACATTCTTTGTTCACTGTTTCCCAGTCTTAGAAAAGTAGATTTCTTTCTGCGAAAGTGCTGTTTTGACAGTGCTAAGTACTCCTAGCTCTATCAACAATGTAAGTTTTACCAGTTTTCTAAGTCTCTCTTATTTTCTTGTACTTATACTTGGAATTCTCTGTGTAAACCTCTGTAACTTCTCGAGGTAGATGAATCACTGTGTACTTTCTCTTGTTTCTATCTGTTACCAATCTTGAGAAACTCATAACTTCTCATTTCACTGTTTTGCGGTATTAGAGAAGTAGATTTCTTTGTGCGAAAGTGATGTTTTCACAATACTAAGTACTCCCAAGTCTATCAACAATGTAGGTTTTACCGGTTTTCTAAGTCTCTCTTATTTACTTGTACTTATACTGGGAATTCTCTGTGTAAACCTCTTTAACTTCTCTAGGTACATGAATCACTGTGTACTTTCTGTTGTTTCTATCTGTTACCTATCTTTAGAAACTGATACTTTCTCTGTTCACTGTTTCCCAGTCTTAGAGAATTACATTTCTTTCTGCGAAAGTGCTGTTTTCACAGTGCTAAGTACTCCTAACTCTATCAACAATGTAGGTTTTACCAGTTTTCTAAGTCTCTCTTATTTTCTTGTATTTATACTTGGAATTCTCTATGTAAACCTCTGTAACTTCTCCAGGTAGATGAATCACTGTGTACTTTCCCTTGTTTCTATCTGTTACCAATCTTGAGAAAGTCATACATTCTCTGTTCACTGTTTCCCCGTCTTAGAGAAGTAGATTTCTTTCTGCGAAAGTGCTGTTTTCACAGTGCTAAGTACTACCAACTCTATCAACAATGTAGGTTTTACCATTTTTCTAAGTCTCTCTTATTTTCTTGTACTTATACTTGGAATTCTCTGTGTAAACCTCTGTAACTTCTCCAGGTAGACGAATCACTGTGTACTTTCTCTTGTTTCTATCTGTTACCAATCTTGAGAAACTCATACATTCTCTGTTCAATGTTTCCCAGTCTTAAAAAAGTAGATTTCTTTCTGCGAAAGTGCTGTTTTGACAGTGCTAAGTACTCCTAGCTCTATCAACAATGTAAGTTTTACCAGTTTTCTAAGTCTCTCTTATTTTCTTGTTCTTATACTTGGAATTCTCTGTGTAAACCTCTGTAACTTCTCTAGGTAGATGAATCACTGTGTACTTTCTCTTGTTTCTATCTGTTACCATACATCAGACACTCATACATTCACTTTTCACTGTTTCCCGGTCTTAGAGAAGTAGATTTCTTTCTGCGAAAGTGCTGTTTTCACAGTGCTAAGTACTCCCAACTCTATCAACAATGTAGGTTTTACCAGTTTTTTAAGTCTCTCTTATATACTTGTACTTATACTGCGAATTCTCTGTGTCAACCACTGTAACTTCTCTAGGAAGATGAATCACTGTGTACTTTCTCTAGTTTCTATGTGTTACCAATCTTTAGAAACTCATACCTTCTCTTTTCACTGTTTCGCGGTATTTGAGAAGTAGATTTCTTTGTGCGAAAGTGATGTTTTCACAATGCTAAGTACTCCCAACTGTATAAACAATGTAGGTTTTACCGGTTTTCTAAGTCTCTCTTATTTAGGTGTACTTATACTGTGAATTGTCTGTGTAAACCTCTGTAACTTCTCTAGGTAGATGAATCATTGTGTACTTTCTCTTGTTTCTATCTGTTACCAATCTTGAGAAACTCGTACATTCTCTGTTCACTGTTTCTCGGTCTTAGACAAGTAGATTTCTCTCTGCGAAAGTGCTGTTTCCACAGTGCTAAGTACTCCCAGCTCTATCACCAATGTAGGTTTTACCAGTTTTCTAAGTCTCTCTTACCTTCTTGTACTTATACTGGGAATTGTCTGTGTAAACCTCTGTAACCTCTCTAGGTACATGAATCACTGTGTACTTTCTGTTGTTTCTATCTGTTACGAATCTTGAGAAACTGATACTTTTTCTGTTGACTGTTTCCCAGTCTTAGAGAAGTAGATTTCTTTCTGCTAAAGTGCTGTTTTCACAGTGCTAAGTACTGCTAACTCTATCAACAATGTAGGTTTTACCATTTTCTAAGTCTCTCTTATTTTCTTGTACTTATACTTGGAATTTTTTGTATATACCTCTGTAACGTCTCTAGGTAGATGAATCACTGTGTACTTTCTCTTGTTTCTATGTGTTACCAATCTTGAGAAACTCGTACATTCTCTGTTCACTGTTTCCCGGTCTTAGACAAGTAGATTTCTCTCTGTGAAAGTGCTGTTTCCACAGTGCTAAGTACTCCCAGCTCTATCAACAATGTAGGTTTTACCAGTTTTCTAGTCTCTCTTACCTTCTTGTACTTATACTGGGAATTCTCTCTGTAAACGTCTGTAACTTCTCTAGGTACATGAATCACTGTGTACTTTCTGTTGTTTCTATCTGTTACCAATCTAGAGAAAGTCATACATTATCTTTTCACTGTTTCGCGGTATTAGAGAAGTAGATTTCTTTGTGCGAAAGTGATGTTTTCACAATGCTAAGTACTCCCAACTCTATCAGCAATGTAGGTTTTACCCGTTTTCTAAGTCTCTCTTATTTACTTGTACTTATACCGCGAATTCTCTGTGTAAACCTCTGTAACTTCCCTAGGTAGATGAATCATTGTGTACTTTCTCTTGTTTCTATCTGTTACCAATCTTGAGAAACTCATACATTCTCTGTTCACTGTTTCCCGGTCTTAGAGAAGTAGATTTCTTTCGGCGAAAGTGATGTTTTCACACTGCTAAGTACTCTCAACTCAGTCAACAATGTAGGTTTTAACTGTTTTCTAAGTCTCTTTTATTTTCTTGTACTTATACTAGGAATTCTCTGTGTAAACCTCTGTAACTTCTCTAGCGAGATGAATCACTGTGTACTTTCTCTTATTTCTATCTGTTACCAATCTTGAGAAACTCATACATTCTCTGTTCACTGTTTCCCCGTCTTAGAGAAGTAGATTTCTTTCTGCGCAAGTGCTGTTTTCACAGTGCTAAGTACTCTCAGCTCTATCAACAATGTAGGTTTTACCAGTTTTCTAAGTCTCTCTTATTTTCTTGTACTCATACTTGGAATTCTTTGTATAAACCTCTGTAACTTCTCTAGGTAGATGAATCAATGTGTACTTTCTCCTGTTTCTATCTGTTACCAATCTTGGGAAACTCATACATTCTCTGTTCACAGTTTCGCGGTATTAGAGAAGTAAATTTCTTTGGGCGAAAGTGATGTTTTCACAATGCTAAGTACTCCTAACTCTATCAACAATGCAGGTTTTACCGGTTTTCTAAGTTTCTCTTATTTACTTATACTGGGAATTCTCTGTGTAAACCACTATAACTTCTCTAGGTAGATGAATCATTGTGTACTTTCTCTTGTTTCTATCTGTTACCAATCTTGAGAAACTCATACATTCTCTATTCACTGTTTCCCGGTCTTAGAGAAGTAGATTTCTTTCTGCGAAAGTGATGTTTTCACAGTGCTAAGTACTCCAAGCTCTATCAACAATGTAGGTTTTATCAGTTTTCTAACTCTCTTATTTTCTTGTACTTATACTTGAAATTCTTTGTATAAACCTCTGTAACTTCTCTAGGTAGATGAATCACTGTGTACTTTCTCTTGTTTCTATCTGTTACCAATCTTGAGAAACTCATACATTCTCTGTTCCCTGTTTCCCCGTCTTAGCGAAGTAGATTTCTTTCTGCGAAAGTGCTGTTTTCACAGTGCTAAGTACTCCCAGCTCTATCAACAAAGTAGGTTTTACCAGTTTTCTAAGTCTCTCTTATTTTCTTGTACTCATACTTGGAATTCTTTGTATAAACCTCTGTAACTTCTCTAGGTAGATGAATCAATGTGTACTTTCTCTTGTTTCTATCTGTTACCAATCTTGGGAAACTCATACATTCTCTGTTCACAGTTTCGCGGTCTTAGAGAAGTAGATTTCTTTGTGCGAAAGTGATGTTTACAAAATGCTAAGTACAACCAACTGTATCAACAATGTAGGTTTTACCAGTTTTCTAAGTCTCTCTTATTTTCTTGTACTTATACTGGGAATTCTCTGTGTAAACCATTTGTAACTTCTCTAGGTACATGAATCACTGTGTACTTTCTGTTGTTTCTATCTGTTACCAATCTTTAGAAACTGATACTTTCTCTGTTCACTGTTTCCCAGTCTTAGAGAAGTAGATTTCTTTCTGCGAATGTGCTGTTTTTACAGTGCTACGTACTCCTAGCTCTATCAACAATGTAGGTTTTACCAGTTTTCTAAGTCTCTCTTATTTTCTTGTACTTATACTTGGAATTCTCTGTGTAAACCTCTGTAACTTCTCCAGGTAGATGAATCACTGTGTACTTTCTCTTGTTTCTATCTGTTACCAATCTTGAGAAACTGATACATTCTTTGTTCACTGTTTCCCAGTCTTAGAAAAGTAGATTTCTTTCTGCGAAAGTGCTGTTTTGACAGTGCTAAGTACTCCTAGCTCTATCAACAATGTAAGTTTTACCAGTTTTCTAAGTCTCTCTTATTTTCTTGTACTTATACTTGGAATTCTCTGTGTAAACCTCTGTAACTTCTCGAGGTAGATGAATCACTGTGTACTTTCTCTTGTTTCTATCTGTTACCAATCTTGAGAAACTCATAACTTCTCATTTCACTGTTTTGCGGTATTAGAGAAGTAGATTTCTTTGTGCGAAAGTGATGTTTTCACAATACTAAGTACTCCCAAGTCTATCAACAATGTAGGTTTTACCGGTTTTCTAAGTCTCTCTTATTTACTTGTACTTATACTGGGAATTCTCTGTGTAAACCTCTTTAACTTCTCTAGGTACATGAATCACTGTGTACTTTCTGTTGTTTCTATCTGTTACCTATCTTTAGAAACTGATACTTTCTCTGTTCACTGTTTCCCAGTCTTAGAGAATTACATTTCTTTCTGCGAAAGTGCTGTTTTCACAGTGCTAAGTACTCCTAACTCTATCAACAATGTAGGTTTTACCAGTTTTCTAAGTCTCTCTTATTTTCTTGTATTTATATTTGGAATTCTCTATGTAAACCTCTGTAACTTCTCCAGGTAGATGAATCACTGTGTACTTTCCCTTGTTTCTATCTGTTACCAATCTTGAGAAAGTCATACATTCTCTGTTCACTGTTTCCCCGTCTTAGAGAAGTAGATTTCTTTCTGCGAAAGTGCTGTTTTCACAGTGCTAAGTACTACCAACTCTATCAACAATGTAGGTTTTACCATTTTTCTAAGTCTCTCTTATTTTCTTGTACTTATACTTGGAATTCTCTGTGTAAACCTCTGTAACTTCTCCAGGTAGACGAATCACTGTGTACTTTCTCTTGTTTCTATCTGTTACCAATCTTGAGAAACTCATACATTCTCTGTTCAATGTTTCCCAGTCTTAAAAAAGTAGATTTCTTTCTGCGAAAGTGCTGTTTTGACAGTGCTAAGTACTCCTAGCTCTATCAACAATGTAAGTTTTACCAGTTTTCTAAGTCTCTCTTATTTTCTTGTTCTTATACTTGGAATTCTCTGTGTAAACCTCTGTAACTTCTCTAGGTAGATGAATCACTGTGTACTTTCTCTTGTTTCTATCTGTTACCATACATCAGACACTCATACATTCACTTTTCACTGTTTCCCGGTCTTAGAGAAGTAGATTTCTTTCTGCGAAAGTGCTGTTTTCACAGTGCTAAGTACTCCCAACTCTATCAACAATGTAGGTTTTACCAGTTTTTTAAGTCTCTCTTATATACTTGTACTTATACTGCGAATTCTCTGTGTCAACCACTGTAACTTCTCTAGGAAGATGAATCACTGTGTACTTTCTCTAGTTTCTATGTGTTACCAATCTTTAGAAACTCATACCTTCTCTTTTCACTGTTTCGCGGTATTTGAGAAGTAGATTTCTTTGTGCGAAAGTGATGTTTTCACAATGCTAAGTACTCCCAACTGTATAAACAATGTAGGTTTTACCGGTTTTCTAAGTCTCTCTTATTTAGGTGTACTTATACTGTGAATTGTCTGTGTAAACCTCTGTAACTTCTCTAGGTAGATGAATCACTGTGTACTTTCTTTTGTTTCCATCTGTTCCCAATCTTGAGAAACTGATACATTCTCTGTTCACTGTTTCCCGGTCTTAGACAAATAGATTTCTCTCTGTGAAAGTGCTGTTTCCACAGTGCTAAGTACTCCCAGCTCTATCAGCAATGTAGGTTTTACCAGTTTTCTAAGTCTCTCTTACCTTCTTGTACTTATACTGGGAATTCTCTGTGTAAACCTCTGTAACTTCTCTAGGTACATGAATCACTGTGTACTTTCTCTTGTTTCTATCTGTTACCAATCTTGAGAAACTGATACTTTCTCTTTTCACTGTTTCCTGGTCTTTGAGAAGTAGATTTCGTTCTGCGAAAGTGCTGTTTTCACAGTGCTATGTACTCCCAACTCTATCAACAGTGTAGCTTTCACCAGTTTTCTAAGTCTCTTTTATTTACTTGTACTTATTCTGGGAATTCTCTGTGTCAACCTCTGTAACTTCTCTAGGAAGATGAATCACTGTGTACTTTCTCTTGTTTCTATGTGTTACCAATCTTGAGAAACTCATACCTTCTCTTTTCACTGTTTCGCGGTATTAGAGAAGTAGATTTCCTTGTGCGAAAGTGTTGTTTTCACAATGCTAAGTCCTCCCAACTCTATCAACAATGTAGATTTTACCAGTTTTCTAAGTCTCTCTTATTTAATTGTACTTATACTGAGAATTCCCTGTGTAAATCACTATAACTTCTCTAGGTAGATGAATCATTGTGTACTTTCTCTTGTTTCTGTCTTTTACCAATCTTGAGAAACTCATACATTCTCTTTTCAATGTTTCTCGGTCTTAGACAAGTATATTTCTCTCTGCGAAAGTGCTCTTTTCACAGTGCTAAATACTCCCAACTCTATCAACAATGTAGGTTTTACCAGTTTTCTAAGTCTCTCTTATTTTCTTGGACTTATACTTGGAATTCTCTCTGTAAACCTCTGTAACTTTTCCAGGTAGATGAATCACTGTGTACTTTCTCTTGTTTCTATCTGTTACCAATCTTGAGAAACTCATACATTCTCTGTTCAATGTTTCCCGGTCTTAGACAAGTATATTTCTCTCTGCGAAAGTGCTGTTTTCACAGTGCTAAGTACTCCCAACTCTATCAGCAATGTAGGTTTTACCAGTTTTCTAAGTCTCTCTTATTTTCTTGTTCTTATACAGGGAATTCTCTGTGTAAACGTCTGTAACTTCTCTAGGTAGATGAATCACTGTGTACTTTCTCTTGTTTCTATCTGTTACCAATCTTGAGAAACTCATACCTTCTCTTTTCACTGTTTCGCGGTATTAGAGAAGTAGATTTCTTTGTGCGAAAGTGATCTCTTCACAATGCTAAGTACTCCCAACTCTATCAGCAATGTAGGTTTTACCGGTTTTCTATGTTTCTCTTATTTACTTGTACTTATACTGGGAATTCTCTGTGTAAACCACTATAACTTCTCCAGGTAGATGAATCATTGTGTACTTTCTCTTGTTTCTATCTGTTACCAATCTTGAGAAACTCATACATTATCTGTTCACTGTTTCCCGGTCTTAGAGAGGTAGATTTCTTTCTGCGAAAGTGCTGTTTTCACAGTGCTAAGTACTCCAAGCTCTATCAACAATGTAGGTTTTATCAGTTTTCTAAGACTCTCTTACTTTCTTGTACTTATACTTGGAATTCTCTGTGTAAACCTCTGTAACTTCTCCAGGTAGATGAATCACTGTGTAGTTTCTCTTGTTTCTATCTGTTACCATACATCAGACACTCATACATTCTCTTTTCACTGTTTCCCGGTCTTAGAGAAGTAGATTTCTTTCTGCGAAAGTGCTGTTTTCAGAGTGCTAAGTACTCCCAACTCTATCAACAATGTAGGTTTTACCAGTTTTCTAAGTCTCTCTTATTTTCTTGTACTTATACTTGGAATTCTCTGTGTAAACCTCTGTAACTTCTCCAGGTAGATGAATCACTGTGTACTTTCTCTTGTTTCTATCTGTTACCAATCTTGAGAAACTCATACATTCTCTGTTCACTGTTTCTCGGTCTTACAGAAGTAGATTTCTTTGTGCGAAAGTGCTGTTTTCACAGTGCTAAGTACTCCCAACTCTATCAACAATGTAGGTTTTACCAGTTTTCTAAGTCTCTCTTATTTTCTTGTACTTATACTGGGAATTCTCTGTGTAAACGTCTGTAACTTCTCTAGGTGGATGAATCACTGTGTACTTTCTCTTGTTTCTATCTTTTACCAATCTTGAGAAACTCATACGTTCTCTGTTTACTGTTTCCCGGTCTTAGACAAGTAGATTTCTCTCTGCGAAAGTGCTGTTTTCACAGTACTAAGTACTCCCAACTCTATCAACAATGTAGGTTTAACCAGTTTTCGAAGTCTCTCTTATTTTCTTCTACTTATACTTGGAATTCTCTGTGTAAACCTCTGTAACGTCTCTAGGTAGATGAATCACTGTGTACTTTCTCTTGTTTCTATGTGTTACCAATCTTGAGAAACTCATACATTGTCTTTTCACTGTTTCGCGGTATTAGAGAAGTAGATTTCTTTGTGCGAAAGTGCTGTTTTCACAGTGCTAAGTACTCCCAACTCTATCAATAATGTAGGTTTTACCAGTTTTCTAAGTCTCTCTTATTTACTTGTACTTATACTGGGAATTCTCTGTGTAAACCTCTATAACTTCTCTAGGTAGATGAATCATTGTGTACTTTCTCTTGTTTCTATCTGTTACAAATCTTGAGAAACTCGTACATTCTCTGTTCACTGTTTCCCGGTCTTAGACAAGTAGATTTCTCTCTGTGAAAGTGCTGTTTCCACAGTGCTAAGTACTGCCAGCCCTATCAACAATGTAGGTTTTACCAGTTTTCTAGTCTCTCTTGCCTTCTTGTACTTATACTGGGAATTCTCTGTGTAAACGTCTGTAACTTCTCTAGGTATATGAATCACTGTGTACATTCTGTTGTTTCTATCTGTTACCAATCTTGAGAAAGTCATACATTATCTTTTCACTGTTTCGCGGTATTAGAGAAGTAGATTTCTTTGTGCGAAAGTGCTGTTTTCACAGTGCTAAGTTCTCTCAACTCAGTCAACAATGTAGGTTTTACCTGTTTTCTAAGTCTCTTTTATTTTCTTGTACTTATACTAGGAATTCTCTGTGTAAACCTTTGTAACTTCTCTAGCTAGATGAATCACTGTGTACTTTCTCTTGTTTCTATCTGTTATCAATCTTGAGAAACTCTTACATTCTCTGTTCACTGTTTCCCGGTCGTAGAGAAGTAGATTTCTTTCTGGGAAAGTGCTGTTTTCACAGTGCTAAGTACTCCCAACTCTATCAACAATGTAGGTTTTACCTAGCTTTCTAAGTCTCTCTTATTTTCTTGTACT
>CM053153.1:98296314-98298814 GCA_028571685.1 Heterohyrax brucei | reverse complement strand
TTCTCTGTTCACAGTTTCGCGGTCTTAGAGAAGTAGATTTCTTTGTGCGAAAGTGATGTTTACAAAATGCTAAGTACAACCAACTGTATCAACAATGTAGGTTTTACCAGTTTTCGAAGTCTCTCTTATTTACTTGTACTTATACTGGGAATTGTCTGTGTAAACCTCTGTAACTTCTCTAGGTAGATGAATCACTGTGTACTTTCTTTTGTTTCCATCTGTTACCAATCTTGAGAAACTGATACATTCTCTGTTCACTGTTTCCCGGTCTTAGACAAATAGATTTCTCTCTGTGAAAGTGCTGTTTCCACAGTGCTAAGTACTCCCAGCTCTATCAGCAATGTAGGTTTTACCAGTTTTCTAAGTCTCTCTTACCTTCTTGTACTTATACTGGGAATTCTCTGTGTAAACCTCTGTAACTTCTCTAGGTACATGAATCACTGTGTACTTTCTCTTGTTTCTATCTGTTACCAATCTTGAGAAACTGATACTTTCTCTTTTCACTGTTTCCTGGTCTTTGAGAAGTAGATTTCGTTCTGCGAAAGTGCTGTTTTCACAGTGCTATGTACTCCCAACTCTATCAACAGTGTAGCTTTTACCAGTTTTCTAAGTCTCTTTTATTTACTTGTACTTATTCTGGGAATTCTCTGTGTCAACCTCTGTAACTTCTCTAGGAAGATGAATCACTGTGTACTTTCTCTTGTTTCTATGTGTTACCAATCTTGAGAAACTCATACCTTCTCTTTTCACTGTTTCGCGGTATTAGAGAAGTAGATTTCCTTGTGCGAAAGTGTTGTTTTCACAATGCTAAGTCCTCCCAACTCTATCAACAATGTAGATTTTACCAGTTTTCTAAGTCTCTCTTATTTAATTGTACTTATACTGAGAATTCCCTGTGTAAATCACTATAACTTCTCTAGGTAGATGAATCATTGTGTACTTTCTCTTGTTTCTGTCTTTTACCAATCTTGAGAAACTCATACATTCTCTTTTCAATGTTTCCCGGTCTTAGACAAGTATATTTCTCTCTGCGAAAGTGCTCTTTTCACAGTGCTAAATACTCCCAACTCTATCAACAATGTAGGTTTTACCAGTTTTCTAAGTCTCTCTTATTTTCTTGTACTTATACTTGGAATTCTCTCTGTAAACCTCTGTAACTTTTCCAGGTAGATGAATCACTGTGTACTTTCTCTTGTTTCTATCTGTTACCAATCTTGAGAAACTCATACATTCTCTGTTCAATGTTTCCCGGTCTTAGACAAGTATATTTCTCTCTGCGAAAGTGCTGTTTTCACAGTGCTAAGTACTCCCAACTCTATCAGCAATGTAGGTTTTACCAGTTTTCTAAGTCTCTCTTATTTTCTTGTTCTTATACAGGGAATTCTCTGTGTAAACGTCTGTAACTTCTCTAGGTAGATGAATCACTGTGTACTTTCTCTTGTTTCTATCTGTTACCAATCTTGAGAAACTCATACCTTCTCTTTTCACTGTTTCGCGGTATTAGAGAAGTAGATTTCTTTGTGCGAAAGTGATCTCTTCACAATGCTAAGTACTCCCAACTCTATCAGCAATGTAGGTTTTACCGGTTTTCTATGTTTCTCTTATTTACTTGTACTTATACTGGGAATTCTCTGTGTAAACCACTATAACTTCTCCAGGTAGATGAATCATTGTGTACTTTCTCTTGTTTCTATCTGTTACCAATCTTGAGAAACTCATACATTATCTGTTCACTGTTTCCCGGTCTTAGAGAGGTAGATTTCTTTCTGCGAAAGTGCTGTTTTCACAGTGCTAAGTACTCCAAGCTCTATCAACAATGTAGGTTTTATCAGTTTTCTAAGGCTCTCTTACTTTCTTGTACTTATACTTGGAATTCTCTGTGTAAACCTCTGTAACTTCTCCAGGTAGATGAATCACTGTGTAGTTTCTCTTGTTTCTATCTGTTACCATACATCAGACACTCATACATTCTCTTTTCACTGTTTCCCGGTCTTAGAGAAGTAGATTTCTTTCTGCGAAAGTGCTGTTTTCAGAGTGCTAAGTACTCCCAACTCTATCAACAATGTAGGTTTTACCAGTTTTCTAAGTCTCTCTTATTTTCTTGTACTTATACTTGGAATTCTCTGTGTAAACCTCTGTAACTTCTCCAGGTAGATGAATCACTGTGTACTTTCTCTTGTTTCTATCTGTTACCAATCTTGAGAAACTCATACATTCTCTGTTCACTGTTTCTCGGTCTTACAGAAGTAGATTTCTTTGTGCGAAAGTGCTGTTTTCACAGTGCTAAGTACTCCCAACTCTATCAACAATGTAGGTTTTACCAGTTTTCTAAGTCTCTCTTATTTTCTTGTACTTATACTGGGAATTCTCTGTGTAAACGTCTGTAACTTCTCTAGGTGGATGAATCACTGTGTACTTTCTCTTGTTTCTATCTTTTACCAATCTTGAGAAACTCATACGTTCTCTGTTTACTGTTTCCCGGTCTTAGACAAGTAGATTT
>CM053153.1:98253814-98283814 GCA_028571685.1 Heterohyrax brucei | reverse complement strand
TTATACTTGGAATTCTCTGTGTAAACCTCTGTAACTTCTCCAGGTAGATGAATCACTGTGTACTTTCTCTTGTTTCTATCTGTTACCAATCTTGAGAAACTCATACATTCTCTGTTCCCTGTTTCCCAGTCTTAGAAAAGTAGATTTCTTTCTGCGAAAGTGCTGTTTTGACAGTGCTAAGTACTCCTACCTCTATCAACAATGTAAGTTTTACCAATTCTCTAAGTCTCTCTTATTTTCTTGTACTTATACTTGGAATTCTCTGTCTAAACCTCTGTAACTTCTCTAGGTAGATGAATCACTGTGTACTTTCTCTTGTTTCTATCTGTTACCAATCTTGAGAAACTCATACATTCTCTGTTCACTGTTTCCTGGTCTTAGAGAAGTAGATTTCTTCATGAGAAAGTGATGTTTTCACAATGCTAAGTACTCCCAACTCTATCAACAATGTAGGTTTTACCAGTTTTCTAAGTCTCTCTTATTTACTTGTACTTATACTGGGAATTCTCTGTGTAAACCTCTTTAACTTCTCTAGGTACATGAATCACTGTGTACTTTCTGTTGTTTCTATCTGTTACCTATCTTTAGAAACTGATACTTTCTCTGTTCACTGTTTCCCAGTCTTAGAGAATTACATTTCTTTCTGCGAAAGTGCTGTTTTCACAGTGCTAAGTACTCCTAACTCTATCAACAATGTAGGTTTTACCAGTTTTCTAAGTCTCTCTTATTTTCTTGTACTTATACTTGGAATTCTCTATGTAAACCTCTGTAACTTCTCCAGGTAGATGAATCACTGTGTACTTTCCCTTGTTTCTATCTGTTACCAATCTTGAGAAAGTCATACATTCTCTGTTCACTGTTTCCCCGTCTTAGAGAAGTAGATTTCTTTCTGCGAAAGTGCTGTTTTCACAGTGCTAAGTACTACCAACTCTATCAACAATGTAGGTTTTACCATTTTTCTAAGTCTCTCTTATTTTCTTGTACTTATACTTGGAAATCTCTGTGTAAACCTCTGTAACTTTTCCAGGTAGATGAATCACTGTGTACTTTCTCTTGTTTCTATCTGTTACCAATCTTGAGCAACTCATACATTCTCTGTTCACTGTTTCTCGGTCTTAGAGAATTACATTTCTTTCTGCGAAAGTGCTGTTTTCACAGTGCTAAGTACTCCTAACTCTATCAACAATGTAGGTTTTACCATTTTCTAAGTCTCTCTTATTTTCTTGTACTTATACTTGGAAATCTCTGTGTAAACCTCTTTAACTTCTCTAGGTACATGAATCACTGTGTACTTTCTGTTGTTTCTATCTGTTACCTATCTTTAGAAACTGATACTTTCTCTGTTCACTGTTTCCCAGTCTTAGAGAATTACATTTCTTTCTGCGAAAGTGCTGTTTTCACAGTGCTAAGTACTCCTAACTCTATCAACAATGTAGGTTTTACCAGTTTTCTAAGTCTCTCTAATTTTCTTGCACTTATACTTGGAATTCTCTATGTAAACCTCTGTAACCTCTCTAGGTACATGAATCACTGTGTACTTTCTGTTGTTTCTATCTGTTACCAATCTTGAGAAACTGATACTTTTTCTGTTGACTGTTTCCCAGTCTTAGAGAAGTACATTTCTTTCTGCTAAAGTGCTGTTTTCACAGTGGTAAGTACTGCTAACTCTATCAACAATGTAGGTTTTACCATTTTCTAAGTCTCTCTTATTTTCTTGTACTTATACTTGGAATTCTTTGTATATACCTCTGTAACTTCTCTAGGTAGATGAATCAATGTGTACTTTCTCTTGTTTCTATCTGTTATTAATCTTGAGAAACTCATACATTCTCTGTTCACTGTTTCCTGGTCTTAGAGAAGTAGACTTCTTCATGAGAAAGTGATGTTTTCACAATGCTAAGTACTCCCAACTCTATCAACAATGTAGGTTTTACCAGTTTTCTAAGTCTCTCTTATTTTCTTGTACTTATACTGGGAATTCTCTGTGTAAACGTCTGTAACTTCTCTAGGTGGATGAATCACTGAGTACTTTCTCTTGTTTCTATCTTTTACCAATCTTGAGAAAATCATACGTTCTCTGTTTACTGTTTCCCGGTCTTAGACTAGTAGATTTCTCTCTGCGAAAGTGCTGTTTTCACAGTACTAAGTACTCCCAACTCTATCAACAATGTAGGTTTAACCAGTTTTCGAAGTCTCTCTTCTTTTCTTGTACTTATACTTGGAATTCTCTGTGTAAACCTCTGTAACGTCTCTAGGTAGAATAATCACTGTGTACTTTCTCTTGTTTCTATGTGTTACCAATCTTGAGAAACTCATACATTGTCCTTTCACTGTTTCGCGGTATTAGAGAAGTAGATTTCTTTGTGCGAAAGTGCTGTTTTCACAGTGCTAAGTACTCCCAACTCTATCAACAATGTAGGTTTTACCAGTTTTCTAAGTCTCTCTTATTTACTTCTACTTATACTGGGAATTCTCTGTGTAAACCTGTATAACTTCTCTAGGTAGATGAATCATTGTGTACTTTCTCTTGTTTCTATCTGTTACAAATCTTGAGAAACTCGTACATTCTCTGTTCACTGTTTCCCGGTCTTAGACAAGTAGATTTCTCTCTGTGAAAGTGCTGTTTCCACAGTGCTAAGTACTCCCAGCTCTATCAACAATGTAGGTTTTACCAGTTTTCTAGTCTCTCTTACCTTCTTGTACTTATACTGGGAATTCTCTCTGTAAACGTCTGTAACTTCTCTAGGTACATGAATCACTGTGTACTTTCTGTTGTTTCTATCTGTTACCAATCTAGAGAAAGTCATACATTATCTTTTCACTGTTTCGCGGTATTAGAGAAGTAGATTTCTTTGTGCGAAAGTGATGTTTTCACAATACTAAGTACTCCCAAGTCTATCAACAATGTAGGTTTTACCGGTTTTCTAAGTCTCTCTTACTTACTTGTACTTATACTGGGAATTCTCTGTGTAAACCTCTTTAACTTCTCTAGGTACATGAATCACTGTGTACTTTCTGTTGTTTCTATCTGTTACCTATCTTTAGAAACTGATACTTTCTCTGTTCACTGTTTCCCAGTCTTAGAGAATTACATTTCTTTCTGCGAAAGTGCTGTTTTCACAGTGCTAAGTACTCCTAACTCTATCAACAATGTAGGTTTTACCAGTTTTCTAAGTCTCTCTTATTTTCTTGTATTTATACTTGGAATTCTCTATGTAAACCTCTGTAACTTCTCCAGGTAGATGAGTCACTGTGTACTTTCCCTTGTTTCTATCTGTTACCAATCTTGAGAAAGTCATACATTCTCTGTTCACTGTTTCCCCGTCTTAGAGAAGTAGATTTCTTTCTGCGAAAGTGCTGTTTTCACAGTGCTAAGTACTACCAACTCTATCAACAATGTAGGTTTTACCATTTTTCTAAGTCTCTCTTATTTTCTTGTACTTATACTTGGAATTCTCTGTGTAAACCTCTGTAACTTCTCCAGGTAGACGAATCACTGTGTACTTTCTCTTGTTTCTATCTGTTACCAATCTTGAGAAACTCATACATTCTCTGTTCAATGTTTCCCAGTCTTAAAAAAGTAGATTTCTTTCTGCGAAAGTGCTGTTTTGACAGTGCTAAGTACTCCTAGCTCTATCAACAATGTAAGTTTTACCAGTTTTCTAAGTCTCTCTTATTTTCTTGTTCTTATACTTGGAATTCTCTGTGTAAACCTCTGTAACTTCTCTAGGTAGATGAATCACTGTGTACTTTCTCTTGTTTCTATCTGTTACCATACATCAGACACTCATACATTCACTTTTCACTGTTTCCCGGTCTTAGAGAAGTAGATTTCTTTCTGCGAAAGTGCTGTTTTCACAGTGCTAAGTACTCCCAACTCTATCAACAATGTAGGTTTTACCAGTTTTTTAAGTCTCTCTTATATACTTGTACTTATACTGCGAATTCTCTGTGTCAACCACTGTAACTTCTCTAGGAAGATGAATCACTGTGTACTTTCTCTAGTTTCTATGTGTTACCAATCTTTAGAAACTCATACCTTCTCTTTTCACTGTTTCGCGGTATTTGAGAAGTAGATTTCTTTGTGCGAAAGTGATGTTTTCACAATGCTAAGTACTCCCAACTGTATAAACAATGTAGGTTTTACCGGTTTTCTAAGTCTCTCTTATTTAGGTGTACTTATACTGTGAATTGTCTGTGTAAACCTCTGTAACTTCTCTAGGTAGATGAATCATTGTGTACTTTCTCTTGTTTCTATCTGTTACCAATCTTGAGAAACTCGTACATTCTCTGTTCACTGTTTCTCGGTCTTAGACAAGTAGATTTCTCTCTGCGAAAGTGCTGTTTTCAGAGTGCTAAGTACTCCCAGCTCTATCACCAATGTAGGTTTTACCAGTTTTCTAAGTCTCTCTTACCTTCTTGTACTTATACTGGGAATTGTCTGTGTAAACCTCTGTAACCTCTCTAGGTACATGAATCACTGTGTACTTTCTGTTGTTTCTATCTGTTACCAATCTTGAGAAACTGATACTTTTTCTGTTGACTGTTTCCCAGTCTTAGAGAAGTAGATTTCTTTCTGCTAAAGTGCTGTTTTCACAGTGCTAAGTACTGCTAACTCTATCAACAATGTAGGTTTTACCATTTTCTAAGTCTCTCTTATTTTCTTGTACTTATACTTGGAATTCTTTGTATATACCTCTGTAACGTCTCTAGGTAGATGAATCACTGTGTACTTTCTCTTGTTTCTATGTGTTACCAATCTTGAGAAACTCGTACATTCTCTGTTCACTGTTTCCCGGTCTTAGACAAGTAGATTTCTCTCTGTGAAAGTGCTGTTTCCACAGTGCTAAGTACTCCCAGCTCTATCAACAATGTAGGTTTTACCAGTTTTCTAGTCTCTCTTACCTTCTTGTACTTATACTGGGAATTCTCTCTGTAAACATCTGTAACTTCTCTAGGTACATGAATCACTGTGTACTTTCTGTTGTTTCTATCTGTTACCAATCTAGAGAAAGTCATACATTATCTTTTCACTGTTTCGCGGTATTAGAGAAGTAGATTTCTTTGTGCGAAAGTGATGTTTTCACAATGCTAAGTACTCCCAACTCTATCAGCAATGTAGGTTTTACCCGTTTTCTAAGTCTCTCTTATTTACTTGTACTTATACCGCGAATTCTCTGTGTAAACCTCTGTAACTTCCCTAGGTAGATGAATCATTGTGTACTTTCTCTTGTTTCTATCTGTTACCAATCTTGAGAAACTCATACATTCTCTGTTCACTGTTTCCCGGTCTTAGAGAAGTAGATTTCTTTCGGCGAAAGTGATGTTTTCACACTGCTAAGTACTCTCAACTCAGTCAACAATGTAGGTTTTAACTGTTTTCTAAGTCTCTTTTATTTTCTTGTACTTATACTAGGAATTCTCTGTGTAAGCCTCTGTAACTTCTCTAGCGAGTTGAATCACTGTGTACTTTCTCTTATTTCTATCTGTTACCAATCTTGAGAAACTCATACATTCTCTGTTCACTGTTTCCCCGTCTTAGAGAAGTAGATTTCTTTCTGCGCAAGTGCTGTTTTCACAGTGCTAAGTACTCTCAGCTCTATCAACAATGTAGGTTTTACCAGTTTTCTAAGTCTCTCTTATTTTCTTGTACTCATACTTGGAATTCTTTGTATAAACCTCTGTAACTTCTCTAGGTAGATGAATCAATGTGTACTTTCTCTTGTTTCTATCTGTTACCAATCTTGGGAAACTCATACATTCTCTGTTCACAGTTTCGCGGTATTAGAGAAGTAAATTTCTTTGGGCGAAAGTGATGTTTTCACAATGCTAAGTACTCCTAACTCTATCAACAATGCAGGTTTTACCGGTTTTCTAAGTTTCTCTTATTTACTTATACTGGGAATTCTCTGTGTAAACCACTATAACTTCTCTAGGTAGATGAATCATTGTGTACTTTCTCTTGTTTCTATCTGTTACCAATCTTGAGAAACTCATACATTCTCTATTCACTGTTTCCCGGTCTTAGAGAAGTAGATTTCTTTCTGCGAAAGTGATGTTTTCACAGTGCTAAGTACTCCAAGCTCTATCAACAATGTAGGTTTTATCAGTTTTCTAACTCTCTTATTTTCTTGTACTTATACTTGAAATTCTTTGTATAAACCTCTGTAACTTCTCTAGGTAGATGAATCACTGTGTACTTTCTCTTGTTTCTATCTGTTACCAATCTTGAGAAACTCATACATTCTCTGTTCCCTGTTTCCCCGTCTTAGCGAAGTAGATTTCTTTCTGCGAAAGTGCTGTTTTCACAGTGCTAAGTACTCCCAGCTCTATCAACAAAGTAGGTTTTACCAGTTTTCTAAGTCTCTCTTATTTTCTTGTACTCATACTTGGAATTCTTTGTATAAACCTCTGTAACTTCTCTAGGTAGATGAATCAATGTGTACTTTCTCTTGTTTCTATCTGTTACCAATCTTGGGAAACTCATACATTCTCTGTTCACAGTTTCGCGGTCTTAGAGAAGTAGATTTCTTTGTGCGAAAGTGATGTTTACAAAATGCTAAGTACAACCAACTGTATCAACAATGTAGGTTTTACCAGTTTTCGAAGTCTCTCTTATTTACTTGTACTTATACTGGGAATTGTCTGTGTAAACCTCTGTAACTTCTCTAGGTAGATGAATCACTGTGTACTTTCTTTTGTTTCCATCTGTTACCAATCTTGAGAAACTGATACATTCTCTGTTCACTGTTTCCCGGTCTTAGACAAATAGATTTCTCTCTGTGAAAGTGCTGTTTCCACAGTGCTAAGTACTCCCAGCTCTATCAGCAATGTAGGTTTTACCAGTTTTCTAAGTCTCTCTTACCTTCTTGTACTTATACTGGGAATTCTCTGTGTAAACCTCTGTAACTTCTCTAGGTACATGAATCACTGTGTACTTTCTCTTGTTTCTATCTGTTACCAATCTTGAGAAACTGATACTTTCTCTGTTCACTGTTTCCCAGTCTTAGAGAAGTAGATTTCTTTCTGCGAAAGTGCTGTTTTCACGGTGCTAAGTACTCCTAACTCTATCAACAATGTAGGTTTTATCAGTTTTCTAAGTCTCTCTTATTTTCTTGTACTTATACTTGGAATTCTTTGTATAAACCTCTGTAACTTCTCTAGGTAGATGAATCAATGTGTACTTTCTCTTGCTTCTATCTGTTACCAATCTTGAGAAACTCATACATTCTGTTCACTGTTTCCTGGTCTTTGAGAAGTAGATTTCGTTCTGCGAAAGTGCTGTTTTCACAGTGCTATGTACTCCCAACTCTATCAACAGTGTAGCTTTTACCAGTTTTCTAAGTCTCTTTTATTTACTTGTACTTATTCTGGGAATTCTCTGTGTCAACCTCTGTAACTTCTCTAGGAAGATGAATCACTGTGTACTTTCTCTTGTTTCTATGTGTTACCAATCTTGAGAAACTCATACCTTCTCTTTTCACTGTTTCGCGGTATTAGAGAAGTAGATTTCCTTGTGCGAAAGTGTTGTTTTCACAATGCTAAGTCCTCCCAACTCTATCAACAATGTAGATTTTACCAGTTTTCTAAGTCTCTCTTATTTAATTGTACTTATACTGAGAATTCCCTGTGTAAATCACTATAACTTCTCTAGGTAGATGAATCATTGTGTACTTTCTCTTGTTTCTGTCTTTTACCAATCTTGAGAAACTCATACATTCTCTTTTCAATGTTTCCCGGTCTTAGACAAGTATATTTCTCTCTAAGAAAGTGCTCTTTTCACAGTGCTAAATACTCCCAACTCTATCAACAATGTAGGTTTTACCAGTTTTCTAAGTCTCTCTTATTTTCTTGTACTTATACTTGGAATTCTCTCTGTAAACCTCTGTAACTTTTCCAGGTAGATGAATCACTGTGTACTTTCTCTTGTTTCTATCTGTTACCAATCTTGAGAAACTCATACATTCTCTGTTCAATGTTTCCCGGTCTTAGACAAGTATATTTCTCTCTGCGAAAGTGCTGTTTTCACAGTGCTAAGTACTCCCAACTCTATCAACAATGTAGGTTTTATCAGTTTTCTAAGTCTCTCTTACTTTCTTGTACTTATACTTGGAATTCTCTGTGTAAACCTCTGTAACTTCTCCAGGTAGATGAATCACTGTGTAGTTTCTCTTGTTTCTATCTGTTACCATACATCAGACACTCATACATTCTCTTTTCACTGTTTCCCGGTCTTAGAGAAGTAGATTTCTTTCTGCGAAAGTGCTGTTTTCAGAGTGCTAAGTACTCCCAACTCTATCAACAATGTAGGTTTTACCAGTTTTCTAAGTCTCTCTTATTTTCTTGTACTTATACTTGGAATTCTCTGTGTAAACCTCTGTAACTTCTCCAGGTAGATGAATCACTGTGTACTTTCTCTTGTTTCTATCTGTTACCAATCTTGAGAAACTCATACATTCTCTGTTCACTGTTTCTCGGTCTTACAGAAGTAGATTTCTTTGTGCGAAAGTGCTGTTTTCACAGTGCTAAGTACTCCCAACTCTATCAACAATGTAGGTTTTACCAGTTTTCTAAGTCTCTCTTATTTTCTTGTACTTATACTGGGAATTCTCTGTGTAAGCGTCTGTAACTTCTCTAGGTGGATGAATCACTGTGTACTTTCTCTTGTTTCTATCTTTTACCAATCTTGAGAAACTCATACGTTCTCTGTTTACTGTTTCCCGGTCTTAGACAAGTAGATTTCTCTCTGCGAAAGTGCTGTTTTCACAGTACTAAGTACTCCCAACTCTATCAACAATGTAGGTTTAACCAGTTTTCGAAGTCTCTCTTATTTTCTTCTACTTATACTTGGAATTCTCTGTGTAAACCTCTGTAACGTCTCTAGGTAGATGAATCACTGTGTACTTTCTCTTGTTTCTATGTGTTACCAATCTTGAGAAACTCATACATTGTCTTTTCACTGTTTCGCGGTATTAGAGAAGTAGATTTCTTTGTGCGAAAGTGCTGTTTTCACAGTGCTAAGTACTCCCAACTCTATCAATAATGTAGGTTTTACCAGTTTTCTAAGTCTCTCTTATTTACTTGTACTTATACTGGGAATTCTCTGTGTAAACCTCTATAAATTCTCTAGGTAGATGAATCATTGTGTACTTTCTCTTGTTTCTATCTGTTACAAATCTTGAGAAACTCGTACATTCTCTGTTCACTGTTCCCGGTCTTAGACAAGTAGATTTCTCTCTGTGAAAGTGCTGTTTCCACAGTGCTAAGTACTGCCAGCCCTATCAACAATGTAGGTTTTACCAGTTTTCTAGTCTCTCTTGCCTTCTTGTACTTATACTGGGAATTCTCTGTGTAAACGTCTGTAACTTCTCTAGGTACATGAATCACTGTGTACTTTCTGTTGTTTCTATCTGTTACCAATCTTGAGAAAGTCATACATTATCTTTTCACTGTTTCGCGGTATTAGAGAAGTAGATTTCTTTGTGCGAAAGTGCTGTTTTCACAGTGCTAAGTTCTCTCAACTCAGTCAACAATGTAGGTTTTACCTGTTTTCTAAGTCTCTTTTATTTTCTTGTACTTATGCTAGGAATTCTCTGTGTAAACCTTTGTAACTTCTCTAGCTAGATGAATCACTGTGTACTTTCTCTTGTTTCTATCTGTTATCAATCTTGAGAAACTCTTACATTCTCTGTTCACTGTTTCCCGGTCGTAGAGAAATAGATTTCTTTCTGGGAAAGTGCTGTTTTCACAGTGCTAAGTACTCCCAACTCTATCAACAATGTAGGTTTTACCTAGCTTTCTAAGTCTCTCTTATTTTCTTGTACTTATACTTGAAATTCCCTGTGTAGGGGTAGGGGTAGGGGTAGGGGTCGGGGTCGGGGTAGGGGTAGGGTTAGGGTTAGGGTTAGGGTTAGGGTTAGGGTTAGGGTTAGGGTTAGGGTTAGGGTTAGGGTTAGGGTTAGGGTTAGGGTTAGGGTTAGGGTTAGGGTTAGGGTTAGGGTTAGGGTTAGGGTTAGGGTTAGGGTTAGGGTTAGGGTTAGGGTTAGGGTTAGGGTTAGGGTTAGGGTTAGGGTTAGGGTTAGGGTTAGGGTTAGGGTTAGGGTTAGGGTTAGGGTTAGGGTTAGGGTTAGGGTTAGGGTTAGGGTTAGGGTTAGGGTTAGGGTTAGGGTTAGGGTTAGGGTTAGGGTTAGGGTTAGGGTTAGGGTTAGGGTTAGGGTTAGGGTTAGGGTTAGGGTTAGGGTTAGGGTTAGGGTTAGGGTTAGGGTTAGGGTTAGGGTTAGGGTTAGGGTTAGGGTTAGGGTTAGGGTTAGGGTTAGGGTTAGGGTTAGGGTTAGGGTTAGGGTTAGGGTTAGGGTTAGGTTAGGGTTAGGGTTAGGTTTAGGGTTAGGGTTAGGGTTAGGGTAACTTTTCTAGCTAGATGAATCAGTGTTTACTTTCTCTTGTTTCTACCTGTTACCAATCTTCAGAATCTCATACATTCTCTGTTCACTGTTTCCCGGTCTTAGACAAGTAGATTTCTCTCTGCGAAAGTGCTGTTTTCACAGTGCTAAGTACTCCCAACTCTATCAACAATGTAAGTTTTACCAGTTTTCTAAGTCTCTCTTATTTTCTTGTACTTATACTTGGAATTCTCTGTCTAAACCTCTGTAACTTCTCTAGGTAGATGAATCACTGTGTACTTTCTCTTGTTTCTATCTGTTACCAATCTTGAGAAACTCTTACATTCTCTGTTCACTGTTTCCCGGTCGTAGAGAAGTAGATTTCTTTCTGGGAAAGTGCTGTTTTCACAGTGCTAAGTACTCCCAACTCTATCAACAATGTAGGTTTTACCTAGCTTTCTAAGTCTCTGTTATTTTCTTGTACTTATACTTGAAATTCCCTGTGTAGGGTTAGGGTTAGGGCTAGGGTTAGGGTTAGGGTTAGGGTTAGGGTTAGGGTTAGGGTTAGGGTTAGGGTTAGGGTTAGGGTTAGGGTTAGGGTTAGGGTTAGGGTTAGGGTTAGGGTTAGGGTTAGGGTTAGGGTTAGGGTTAGGTTTAGGGTTAGGGTAACTTCTCTAGCTAGATGAATCAGTGTTTACTTTCTCTTGTTTCTACCTGTTACCAATCTTGAGAAACTCATACATTCTCTGTTCACTGTTTCCCGGTCTTACAGAAGTAGATTTCGCTCTGCGAAAGTGCTGTTTTCACAGTGCTAAGTACTCCTAACTCTATCAACAATGTAGGTTTTACCAGTTTTCTAAGTCTCTCTAATTTTCTTGCACTTATACTTGGAATTCTCTATGTAAACCTCTGTAACCTCTCTAGGTACATGAATCACTGTGTACTTTCTGTTGTTTCTATCTGTTACCAATCTTGAGAAACTGATACTTTTTCTGTTGACTGTTTCCCAGTCTTAGAGAAGTAGATTTCTTTCTGCTAAAGTGCTGTTTTCACAGTGGTAAGTACTGCTAACTCTATCAACAATGTAGGTTTTACCATTTTCTAAGTCTCTCTTATTTTCTTGTACTTATACTTGGAATTCTTTGTATATACCTCTGTAACTTCTCTAGGTAGATGAATCAATGTGTACTTTCTCTTGTTTCTATCTGTTATTAATCTTGAGAAACTCATACATTCTCTGTTCACTGTTTCCTGGTCTTAGAGAAGTAGACTTCTTCATGAGAAAGTGATGTTTTCACAATGCTAAGTACTCCCAACTCTATCAACAATGTAGGTTTTACCAGTTTTCTAAGTCTCTCTTATTTTCTTGTACTTATACTGGGAATTCTCTGTGTAAACGTCTGTAACTTCTCTAGGTGGATGAATCACTGAGTACTTTCTCTTGTTTCTATCTTTTACCAATCTTGAGAAACTCATACGTTCTCTGTTTACTGTTTCCCGGTCTTAGACTAGTAGATTTCTCTCTGCGAAAGTGCTGTTTTCACAGTACTAAGTACTCCCAACTCTATCAACAATGTAGGTTTAACCAGTTTTCGAAGTCTCTCTTCTTTTCTTGTACTTATACTTGGAATTCTCTGTGTAAACCTCTGTAACGTCTCTAGGTAGAATAATCACTGTGTACTTTCTCTTGTTTCTATGTGTTACCAATCTTGAGAAACTCATACATTGTCCTTTCACTGTTTCGCGGTATTAGAGAAGTAGATTTCTTTGTGCGAAAGTGCTGTTTTCACAGTGCTAAGTACTCCCAACTCTATCAACAATGTAGGTTTTACCAGTTTTCTAAGTCTCTCTTATTTACTTCTACTTATACTGGGAATTCTCTGTGTAAACCTGTATAACTTCTCTAGGTAGATGAATCATTGTGTACTTTCTCTTGTTTCTATCTGTTACAAATCTTGAGAAACTCGTACATTCTCTGTTCACTGTTTCCCGGTCTTAGACAAGTAGATTTCTCTCTGTGAAAGTGCTGTTTCCACAGTGCTAAGTACTCCCAGCTCTATCAACAATGTAGGTTTTACCAGTTTTCTAGTCTCTCTTACCTTCTTGTACTTATACTGGGAATTCTCTCTGTAAACGTCTGTAACTTCTCTAGGTACATGAATCACTGTGTACTTTCTGTTGTTTCTATCTGTTACCAATCTAGAGAAAGTCATACATTATCTTTTCACTGTTTCGCGGTATTAGAGAAGTAGATTTCTTTGTGCTTGTGCGAAAGTGATGTTTTCACAATGCTAAGTACTCCCAACTCTATCAACAATGTAGGTTTTACCCGTTTTCTAAGTCTCTCTTATTTACTTGTACTTATACCGGGAATTCTCTGTGTAAACCTCTGTAACTTCCCTAGGTAGATGAAGCATTGTGTACTTTCTCTTGTTTCTATCTGTTACCAATCTTGAGAAACTCATACATTCTCTGTTCACTGTTTCCCGGTCTTAGAGAAGTAGATTTCTTTCGGCGAAAGTGATGTTTTCACACTGCTAAGTACTCTCAACTCAGTCAACAATGTAGGTTTTAACTGTTTTCTAAGTCTCTTTTATTTTCTTGTACTTATACTAGGAATTCTCTGTGTAAACCTCTGTAACTTCTCTAGCGAGATGAATCACTGTGTACTTTCTCTTATTTCTATCTGTTACCAATCTTGAGAAACTCATACATTCTCTGTTCACTGTTTCCCCGTCTTAGAGAAGTAGATTTCTTTCTGCGCAAGTGCTGTTTTCACAGTGCTAAGTACTCTCAGCTCTATCAACAATGTAGGTTTTACCAGTTTTCTAAGTCTCTCTTATTTTCTTGTACTCATACTTGGAATTCTTTGTATAAACCTCTGTAACTTCTCTAGGTAGATGAATCAATGTGTACTTTCTCTTGTTTCTATCTGTTACCAATCTTGGGAAACTCATACATTCTCTGTTCACAGTTTCGCGGTATTAGAGAAGTAAATTTCTTTGGGCGAAAGTGATGTTTTCACAATGCTAAGTACTCCTAACTCTATCAACAATGTAGGTTTTACCGGTTTTCTAAGTTTCTCTTATTTACTTATACTTATACTGGGAATTCTCTGTGTAAACCACTATAACTTCTCTAGGTAGATGAATCACTGTGTACTTTCTCTTGTTTCTATCTGTTACCAATCTTGAGAAACTCATACATTCTCTGTTCCCTGTTTCCCCGTCTTAGCGAAGTAGATTTCTTTCTGCGAAAGTGCTGTTTTCACAGTGCTAAGTACTCCCAGCTCTATCAACAAAGTAGGTTTTACCAGTTTTCTAAGTCTCTCTTATTTTCTTGTACTCATACTTGGAATTCTTTGTATAAACCTCTGTAACTTCTCTAGGTAGATGAATCAATGTGTACTTTCTCTTGTTTCTATCTGTTACCAATCTTGGGAAACTCATACATTCTCTGTTCACAGTTTCGCGGTCTTAGAGAAGTAGATTTCTTTGTGCGAAAGTGATGTTTACAAAATGCTAAGTACAACCAACTGTATCAACAATGTAGTTTTTACCAGTTTTCTAAGTCTCTCTTATTTTCTTGTACTTATACTGGGAATTCTCTGTGTAAACCATTTGTAACTTCTCTAGGTACATGAATCACTGTGTACTTTCTGTTGTTTCTATCTGTTACCAATCTTTAGAAACTGATACTTTCTCTGTTCACTGTTTCCCAGTCTTAGAGAAGTAGATTTCTTTCTGCGAATGTGCTGTTTTTACAGTGCTACGTACTCCTACCTCTATCAACAATGTAGGTTTTACCAGTTTTCTAAGTCTCTCTTATTTTCTTGTACTTATACTTGGAATTCTCTGTGTAAACCTCTGTAACTTCTCCAGGTAGATGAATCACTGTGTACTTTCTCTTGTTTCTATCTGGTACCAATCTTGAGAAACTGATACATTCTCTGTTCACTGTTTCCCAGTCTTAGAAAAGTAGATTTCTTTCTGCGAAAGTGCTGTTTTGACAGTGCTAAGTACTCCTAGCTCTATCAACAATGTAAGTTTTACCAGTTTTCTAAGTCTCTCTTATTTTCTTGTACTTATACTTGGAATTCTCTGTGTAAACCTCTGTAACTTCTCGAGGTAGATGAATCACTGTGTACTTTCTCTTGTTTCTATCTGTTACCAATCTTGAGAAACTCATAACTTCTCATTTCACTGTTTTGCGGTATTAGAGAAGTAGATTTCTTTGTGCGAAAGTGATGTTTTCACAATACTAAGTACTCCCAAGTCTATCAACAATGTAGGTTTTACCGATTTTCTAAGTCTCTATTATTTACTTGTACTTATACTGGGAATTCTCTGTGTAAACCTCTTTAACTTCTCTAGGTACATGAATCACTGTGTACTTTCTGTTGTTTCTATCTGTTACCTATCTTTAGAAACTGATACTTTCTCTGTTCACTGTTTCCCAGTCTTAGAGAATTACATTTCTTTCTGCGAAAGTGCTGTTTTCACAGTGCTAAGTACTCCTAACTCTATCAACAATGTAGGTTTTACCAGTTTTCTAAGTCTCTCTTATTTTCTTGTATTTATACTTGGAATTCTCTATGTAAACCTCTGTAACTTCTCCAGGTAGATGAATCACTGTGTACTTTCCCTTGTTTCTATCTGTTACCAATCTTGAGAAAGTCATACATTCTCTGTTCACTGTTTCCCCGTCTTAGAGAAGTAGATTTCTTTCTGCGAAAGTGCTGTTTTCACAGTGCTAAGTACTACCAACTCTATCAACAATGTAGGTTTTACCATTTTTCTAAGTCTCTCTTATTTTCTTGTACTTATACTTGGAATTCTCTGTGTAAACCTCTGTAACTTCTCCAGGTAGACGAATCACTGTGTACTTTCTCTTGTTTCTATCTGTTACCAATCTTGAGAAACTCATACATTCTCTGTTCAATGTTTCCCAGTCTTAAAAAAGTAGATTTCTTTCTGCGAAAGTGCTGTTTTGACAGTGCTAAGTACTCCTAGCTCTATCAACAATGTAAGTTTTACCAGTTTTCTAAGTCTCTCTTATTTTCTTGTTCTTATACTTGGAATTCTCTGTGTAAACCTCTGTAACTTCTCTAGGTAGATGAATCACTGTGTACTTTCTCTTGTTTCTATCTGTTACCATACATCAGACACTCATACATTCACTTTTCACTGTTTCCCGGTCTTAGAGAAGTAGATTTCTTTCTGCGAAAGTGCTGTTTTCACAGTGCTAAGTACTCCCAACTCTATCAACAATGTAGGTTTTACCAGTTTTTTAAGTCTCTCTTATATACTTGTACTTATACTGCGAATTCTCTGTGTCAACCACTGTAACTTCTCTAGGAAGATGAATCACTGTGTACTTTCTCTAGTTTCTATGTGTTACCAATCTTTAGAAACTCATACCTTCTCTTTTCACTGTTTCGCGGTATTTGAGAAGTAGATTTCTTTGTGCGAAAGTGATGTTTTCACAATGCTAAGTACTCCCAACTGTATAAACAATGTAGGTTTTACCGGTTTTCTAAGTCTCTCTTATTTAGGTGTACTTATACTGTGAATTGTCTGTGTAAACCTCTGTAACTTCTCTAGGTAGATGAATCATTGTGTACTTTCTCTTGTTTCTATCTGTTACCAATCTTGAGAAACTCATACATTCTCTGTTCCCTGTTTCCCCGTCTTAGCGAAGTAGATTTCTTTCTGCGAAAGTGCTGTTTTCACAGTGCTAAGTACTCCCAGCTCTATCAACAAAGTAGGTTTTACCAGTTTTCTAAGTCTCTCTTATTTTCTTGTACTCATACTTGGAATTCTTTGTATAAACCTCTGTAACTTCTCTAGGTAGATGAATCAATGTGTACTTTCTCTTGTTTCTATCTGTTACCAATCTTGGGAAACTCATACATTCTCTGTTCACAGTTTCGCGGTCTTAGAGAAGTAGATTTCTTTGTGCGAAAGTGATGTTTACAAAATGCTAAGTACAACCAACTGTATCAACAATGTAGGTTTTACCAGTTTTCGAAGTCTCTCTTATTTACTTGTACTTATACTGGGAATTGTCTGTGTAAACCTCTGTAACTTCTCTAGGTAGATGAATCACTGTGTACTTTCTTTTGTTTCCATCTGTTACCAATCTTGAGAAACTGATACATTCTCTGTTCACTGTTTCCCGGTCTTAGACAAATAGATTTCTCTCTGTGAAAGTGCTCTTTCCACAGTGCTAAGTACTCCCAGCTCTATCAGCAATGTAGGTTTTACCAGTTTTCTAAGTCTCTCTTACCTTCTTGTACTTATACTGGGAATTCTCTGTGTAAACCTCTGTAACTTCTCTAGGTACATGAATCACTGTGTACTTTCTCTTGTTTCTATCTGTTACCAATCTTGAGAAACTGATACTTTCTCTGTTCACTGTTTCCCAGTCTTAGAGAAGTAGATTTCTTTCTGCGAAAGTGCTGTTTTCACGGTGCTAAGTACTCCTAACTCTATCAACAATGTAGGTTTTATCAGTTTTCTAAGTCTCTCTTATTTTCTTGTACTTATACTTGGAATTCTTTGTATAAACCTCTGTAACTTCTCTAGGTAGATGAATCAATGTGTACTTTCTCTTGCTTCTATCTGTTACCAATCTTGAGAAACTCATACATTCTGTTCACTGTTTCCTGGTCTTTGAGAAGTAGATTTCGTTCTGCGAAAGTGCTGTTTTCACAGTGCTATGTACTCCCAACTCTATCAACAGTGTAGCTTTTACCAGTTTTCTAAGTCTCTTTTATTTACTTGTACTTATTCTGGGAATTCTCTGTGTCAACCTCTGTAACTTCTCTAGGAAGATGAATCACTGTGTACTTTCTCTTGTTTCTATGTGTTACCAATCTTGAGAAACTCATACCTTCTCTTTTCACTGTTTCGCGGTATTAGAGAAGTAGATTTCCTTGTGCGAAAGTGTTGTTTTCACAATGCTAAGTCCTCCCAACTCTATCAACAATGTAGATTTTACCAGTTTTCTAAGTCTCTCTTATTTAATTGTACTTATACTGAGAATTCCCTGTGTAAATCACTATAACTTCTCTAGGTAGATGAATCATTGTGTACTTTCTCTTGTTTCTGTCTTTTACCAATCTTGAGAAACTCATACATTCTCTTTTCAATGTTTCCCGGTCTTAGACAAGTATATTTCTCTCTAAGAAAGTGCTCTTTTCACAGTGCTAAATACTCCCAACTCTATCAACAATGTAGGTTTTACCAGTTTTCTAAGTCTCTCTTATTTTCTTGTACTTATACTTGGAATTCTCTCTGTAAACCTCTGTAACTTTTCCAGGTAGATGAATCACTGTGTACTTTCTCTTGTTTCTATCTGTTACCAATCTTGAGAAACTCATACATTCTCTGTTCAATGTTTCCCGGTCTTAGACAAGTATATTTCTCTCTGCGAAAGTGCTGTTTTCACAGTGCTAAGTACTCCCAACTCTATCAACAATGTAGGTTTTACCAGTTTTCTAAGTCTCTCTTATTTTCTTGTTCTTATACAGGGAATTCTCTGTGTAAACGTCTGTAACTTCTCTAGGTAGATGAATCACTGTGTACTTTCTCTTGTTTCTATCTGTTACCAATCTTGAGAAACTCATACCTTCTCTTTTCACTGTTTCGCGGTATTGGAGAAGTAGATTTCTTTGTGCGAAAGTGATCTCTTCACAATGCTAAGTACTCCCAACTCTATCAGCAATGTAGGTTTTACCGGTTTTCTATGTTTCCCTTATTTACTTGTACTTATACTGGGAATTCTCTGTGTAAACCACTATAACTTCTCCAGGTAGATGAATCATTGTGTACTTTCTCTTGTTTCTATCTGTTACCAATCTTGAGAAACTCATACATTATCTGTTCACTGTTTCCCGGTCTTAGAGAGGTAGATTTCTTTCTGCGAAAGTGCTGTTTTCACAGTGCTAAGTACTCCAAGCTCTATCAACAATGTAGGTTTTATCAGTTTTCTAAGTCTCTCTTACTTTCTTGTACTTATACTTGGAATTCTCTGTGTAAACCTCTGTAACTTCTCCAGGTAGATGAATCACTGTGTAGTTTCTCTTGTTTCTATCTGTTACCATACATCAGACACTCATACATTCTCTTTTCACTGTTTCCCGATCTTAGAGAAGTAGATTTCTTTCTGCGAAAGTGCTGTTTTCAGAGTGCTAAGTACTCCCAACTCTATCAACAATGTAGGTTTTACCAGTTTTCTAAGTCTCTCTTATTTTCTTGTACTTATACTTGGAATTCTCTGTGTAAACCTCTGTAACTTCTCCAGGTAGATGAATCACTGTGTACTTTCTCTTGTTTCTATCTGTTACCAATCTTGAGAAACTCATACATTCTCTGTTCACTGTTTCTCGGTCTTACAGAAGTAGATTTCTTTGTGCGAAAGTGCTGTTTTCACAGTGCTAAGTACTCCCAACTCTATCAACAATGTAGGTTTTACCAGTTTTCTAAGTCTCTCTTATTTTCTTGTACTTATACTGGGAATTCTCTGTGTAAGCGTCTGTAACTTCTCTAGGTGGATGAATCACTGTGTACTTTCTCTTGTTTCTATCTTTTACCAATCTTGAGAAACTCATACGTTCTCTGTTTACTGTTTCCCGGTCTTAGACAAGTAGATTTCTCTCTGCGAAAGTGCTGTTTTCACAGTACTAAGTACTCCCAACTCTATCAACTATGTAGGTTTAACCAGTTTTCGAAGTCTCTCTTATTTTCTTCTACTTATACTTGGAATTCTCTGTGTAAACCTCTGTAACGTCTCTAGGTAGATGAATCACTGTGTACTTTCTCTTGTTTCTATGTGTTACCAATCTTGAGAAACTCATACATTGTCTTTTCACTGTTTCGCGGTATTAGAGAAGTAGATTTCTTTGTGCGAAAGTGCTGTTTTCACAGTGCTAAGTACTCCCAACTCTATCAATAATGTAGGTTTTACCAGTTTTCTAAGTCTCTCTTATTTACTTGTACTTATACTGGGAATTCTCTGTGTAAACCTCTATAAATTCTCTAGGTAGATGAATCATTGTGTACTTTCTCTTGTTTCTATCTGTTACAAATCTTGAGAAACTCGTACATTCTCTGTTCACTGTTTCCCGGTCTTAGACAAGTAGATTTCTCTCTGTGAAAGTGCTGTTTCCACAGTGCTAAGTACTGCCAGCCCTATCAACAATGTAGGTTTTACCAGTTTTCTAGTCTCTCTTGCCTTCTTGTACTTATACTGGGAATTCTCTGTGTAAACGTCTGTAACTTCTCTAGGTACATGAATCACTGTGTACTTTCTGTTGTTTCTATCTGTTACCAATCTTGAGAAAGTCATACATTATCTTTTCACTGTTTCGCGGTATTAGAGAAGTAGATTTCTTTGTGCGAAAGTGCTGTTTTCACAGTGCTAAGTTCTCTCAACTCAGTCAACAATGTAGGTTTTACCTGTTTTCTAAATCTCTTTTATTTTCTTGTACTTATGCTAGGAATTCTCTGTGTAAACCTTTGTAACTTCTCTAGCTAGATGAATCACTGTGTACTTTCTCTTGTTTCTATCTGTTATCAATCTTGAGAAACTCTTACATTCTCTGTTCACTGTTTCCCGGTCGTAGAGAAGTAGATTTCTTTCTGGGAAAGTGCTGTTTTCACAGTGCTAAGTACTCCCAACTCTATCAACAATGTAGGTTTTACCTAGCTTTCTAAGTCTCTCTTATTTTCTTGTACTTATACTTGAAATTCCCTGTGTAGGGGTAGGGGTAGGGGTAGGGGTCGGGGTCGGGGTAGGGGTAGGGTTAGGGTTAGGGTTAGGGTTAGGGTTAGGGTTAGGGTTAGGGTTAGGGTTAGGGTTAGGGTTAGGGTTAGGGTTAGGGTTAGGGTTAGGGTTAGGGTTAGGGTTAGGGTTAGGGTTAGGGTTAGGGTTAGGGTTAGGGTTAGGGTTAGGGTTAGGGTTAGGGTTAGGGTTAGGGTTAGGGTTAGGGTTAGGGTTAGGGTTAGGGTTAGGGTTAGGGTTAGGGTTAGGGTTAGGGTTAGGGTTAGGGTTAGGGTTAGGGTTAGGGTTAGGGTTAGGGTTAGGGTTAGGGTTAGGGTTAGGGTTAGGGTTAGGGTTAGGGTTAGGGTTAGGGTTAGGGTTAGGGTTAGGGTTAGGGTTAGGGTTAGGGTTAGGGTTAGGGTTAGGGTTAGGGTTAGGGTTAGGGTTAGGGTTAGGGTTAGGGTTAGGGTTAGGGTTAGGGTTAGGGTTAGGGTTAGGGTTAGGGTTAGGGTTAGGGTTAGGGTTAGGGTTAGGGTTAGGGTTAGGGTTAGGGTTAGGGTTAGGGTTAGGGTTAGGGTAACTTTTCTAGCTAGATGAATCAGTGTTTACTTTCTCTTGTTTCTACCTGTTACCAATCTTCAGAATCTCATACATTCTCTGTTCACTGTTTCCCGGTCTTAGACAAGTAGATTTCTCTCTGCGAAAGTGCTGTTTTCACAGTGCTAAGTACTCCCAACTCTATCAACAATGTAGGTTTTACCAGTTTTCTAAGTCTCTCTTATTTTCTTGTTCTTATACTTGGAATTCTCTGTCTAAACCTCTGTAACTTCTCTAGGTAGATGAATCACTGTGTACTTTCTCTTGTTTCTATCTGTTACCAATCTTGAGAAACTCTTACATTCTCTGTTCACTGTTTCCCGGTCGTAGAGAAGTAGATTTCTTTCTGGGAAAGTGCTGTTTTCACAGTGCTAAGTACTCCCAACTCTATCAACAATGTAGGTTTTACCTAGCTTTCTAAGTCTCTCTTATTTTCTTGTACTTATGCTTGAAATTCCCTGTGTAGGGTTAGGGTTAGGGCTAGGGTTAGGGTTAGGGTTAGGGTTAGGGTTAGGGTTAGGGTTAGGGTTAGGGTTAGGGTTAGGGTTAGGGTTAGGGTTAGGGTTAGGGTTAGGGTTAGGGTTAGGGTTAGGGTTAGGGTTAGGGTTAGGGTTAGGGTTAGGGTTAGGGTTAGGGTTAGGGTTAGGGTTAGGGTTAGGGTTAGGGTTAGGGTAACTTCTCTAGCTAGATGAATCAGTGTTTACTTTCTCTTGTTTCTACCTGTTACTAATCTTGAGAAACTCATACATTCTCTGTTCACTGTTTCCCGGTCTTACAGAAGTAGATTTCGCTCTGCGAAAGTGCTGTTTTCACAGTGCTAAGTACTCCTAACTCTATCAACAATGTAGGTTTTACCAGTTTTCTAAGTCTCTCTTATTTTCTTGTACTTATACTTGGAATTCTCTGTGTAAACCTCTGTAACTTCTCCAGGTAGGTGAATCACTGTGTACTTTCTCTTGTTTCTATCTGTTACCAATCTTGAGAAACTGATACTTTCTCTGTTCACTGTTTCCCAGTCTTAGAGAAGTAGATTTCTTTCTGTGAAAGTGCTGTTTTCACAGTGCTAAGTACTCCTAACTCTATCAACAATGTAGGTTTTACCAGTTTTCTAAGTCTCTCTTATTTTCTTGTACTTATACTTGGAATTCTCTGTGTAAACCTCTGTAACTTCTCCAGGTAGATGAATCACTGTGTACTTTCTCTTGTTTCTATCTGTTACCAATCTTGAGAAACTCATACATTCTCTGTTCCCTGTTTCCCAGTCTTAGAAAAGTAGATTTCTTTCTGCGAAAGTGCTGTTTTGACAGTGCTAAGTACTCCTACCTCTATCAACAATGTAAGTTTTACCAATTCTCTAAGTCTCTCTTATTTTCTTGTACTTATACTTGGAATTCTCTGTCTAAACCTCTGTAACTTCTCTAGGTAGATGAATCACTGTGTACTTTCTCTTGTTTCTATCTGTTACCAATCTTGAGAAACTCATACATTCTCTGTTCACTGTTTCCTGGTCTTAGAGAAGTAGATTTCTTCATGAGAAAGTGATGTTTTCACAATGCTAAGTACTCCCAACTCTATCAACAATGTAGGTTTTACCAGTTTTCTAAGTCTCTCTTATTTACTTGTACTTATACTGGGAATTCTCTGTGTAAACCTCTTTAACTTCTCTAGGTACATGAATCACTGTGTACTTTCTGTTGTTTCTATCTGTTACCTATCTTTAGAAACTGATACTTTCTCTGTTCACTGTTTCCCAGTCTTAGAGAATTACATTTCTTTCTGCGAAAGTGCTGTTTTCACAGTGCTAAGTACTCCTAACTCTATCAACAATGTAGGTTTTACCAGTTTTCTAAGTCTCTCTTATTTTCTTGTACTTATACTTGGAATTCTCTATGTAAACCTCTGTAACTTCTCCAGGTAGATGAATCACTGTGTACTTTCCCTTGTTTCTATCTGTTACCAATCTTGAGAAAGTCATACATTCTCTGTTCACTGTTTCCCCGTCTTAGAGAAGTAGATTTCTTTCTGCGAAAGTGCTGTTTTCACAGTGCTAAGTACTACCAACTCTATCAACAATGTAGGTTTTACCATTTTTCTAAGTCTCTCTTATTTTCTTGTACTTATACTTGGAAATCTCTGTGTAAACCTCTGTAACTTTTCCAGGTAGATGAATCACTGTGTACTTTCTCTTGTTTCTATCTGTTACCAATCTTGAGAAACTCATACATTCTCTGTTCACTGTTTCTCGGTCTTAGAGAAGTAGATTTCTTTGTGCGAAAGTGCTGTTTTCACAGTGCTAAGTACTCCCAACTCTATCAACAATGTAGGTTTTACCAGTTTTCTAAGTCTCTCTTATTTTCTTGTACTTATACTTGGAATTCTCTGTGTAAACCTCTGTAACTTCTCCAGGTAGACGAATCACTGTGTACTTTCTCTTGTTTCTATCTGTTACCAATCTTGAGAAACTCATACATTCTCTGTTCAATGTTTCCCAGTCTTAAAAAAGTAGATTTCTTTCTGCGAAAGTGCTGTTTTGACAGTGCTAAGTACTCCTAGCTCTATCAACAATGTAAGTTTTACCAGTTTTCTAAGTCTCTCTTATTTTCTTGTTCTTATACTTGGAATTGTCTGTGTAAACCTCTGTAACTTCTCTAGGTAGATGAATCACTGTGTACTTTCTCTTGTTTCTATCTGTTACCATACATCAGACACTCATACATTCACTTTTCACTGTTTCCCGGTCTTAGAGAAGTAGATTTCTTTCTGCGAAAGTGCTGTTTTCACAGTGCTAAGTACTCCCAACTCTATCAACAATGTAGGTTTTACCAGTTTTTTAAGTCTCTCTTATATACTTGTACTTATACTGCGAATTCTCTGTGTCAACCACTGTAACTTCTCTAGGAAGATGAATCTCTGTGTACTTTCTCTAGTTTCTATGTGTTACCAATCTTCAGAAACTCATACCTTGTCTTTTCACTGTTTCGCGGTATTTGAGAAGTAGATTTCTTTGTGCGAAAGTGATGTTTTCACAATGCTAAGTACTCTCAACTGTATAAACAATGTAGGTTTTACCGGTTTTCTAAGTCTCTCTTATTTAGGTGTACTTATACTGTGAATTGTCTGTGTAAACCTCTGTAACTTCTCTAGGTAGATGAATCATTGTGTACTTTCTCTTGTTTCTATCTGTTACCAATCTTGAGAAACTCGTACATTCTCTGTTCACTGTTTCTCGGTCTTAGACAAGTAGATTTCTCTCTGCGAAAGTGCTGTTTCCACAGTGCTAAGTACTCCCAGCTCTATCACCAATGTAGGTTTTACCAGTTTTCTAAGTCTCTCTTACCTTCTTGTACTTATACTGGGAATTGTCTGTGTAAACCTCTGTAACCTCTCTAGGTACATGAATCACTGTGTACTTTCTGTTGTTTCTATCTGTTACCAATCTTGAGAAACTGATACTTTTTCTGTTCACTGTTTCCCAGTCTTAGAGAAGTACATTTCTTTCTGCTAAAGTGCTGTTTTCACAGTGCTAAGTACTGCTAACTCTATCAACAATGTAGGTTTTACCATTTTCTAAGTCTCTCTTATTTTCTTGTACTTATACTTGGAATTCTTTGTATATACCTCTGTAACTTCTCTAGGTAGATGAATCAATGTGTACTTTCTCTTGTTTCTATCTGTTACCAATCTTTAGAAACTCATACATTCTCTGTTCACTGTTTCCTGGTCTTAGAGAAGTAGACTTCTTCATGAGAAAGTGATGTTTTCACAATGCTAAGTACTCCCAACTCTATCAACAATGTAGGTTTTACCAGTTTTCCAAGTCTCTCTTATTTTCTTGTACTTATACTTGGAATTCTCTGTGTAAACCTCTGTAACTTCTCCAGGTAGATGAATCACTGTGTACTTTCTCTTGTTTCTATCTGTTACCAATCTTGAGAAACTCATACATTCTCTGTTCACTGTTTCTCTGTCTTACAGAAGTAGATTTCTTTGTGCGAAAGTGCTGTTTTCACAGTGCTAAGTACTCCCAACTCTATCAACAATGTAGGTTTTACCAGTTTTCTAAGTCTCTCTTATTTTCTTGTACTTATACTGGGAATTCTCTGTGTAAACGTCTGTAACTTCTCTAGGTGGATGAATCACTGAGTACTTTCTCTTGTTTCTATCTTTTACCAATCTTCAGAAACTCATACGTTCTCTGTTTACTGTTTCCCGGTCTTAGACTAGTAGATTTCTCTCTGCGAAAGTGCTGTTTTCACAGTACTAAGTACTCCCAACTCTATCAACAATGTAGGTTTAACCAGTTTTCGAAGTCTCTCTTATTTTCTTGTACTTATAATTGGAATTCTCTGTGTAAACCTCTGTAACGTCTCTAGGTAGATGAATCACTGTGTACTTTCTCTTGTTTCTATGTGTTACCAATCTTGAGAAACTCATACATTGTCCTTTCACTGTTTCGCGGTATTAGAGAAGTAGATTTCTTTGTGCGAAAGTGCTGTTTTCACAGTGCTAAGTACTCCCAACTCTATCAACAATGTAGGTTTTACCAGTTTTCTAAGTCTCTCTTATTTACTTGTACTTATACTGGGAATTCTCTGTGTAAACCTCTATAACTTCTCTAGGTAGATGAATCATTGTGTACTTTCTCTTGTTTCTATCTGTTACAAATCTTGAGAAACTCGTACATTCTCTGTTCACTGTTTCCCAGTCTTAGAGAAGTAGATTTCTTTCTGCGAAAGTGGTGTTTTCACAGTGCTAAATACTCCTAACTCTATCAACAATGTAGGTTTTACCAGTTTTCTAAGTCTCTTTTATATACTTGTACTTATACTGGGAATTCTCTGTGTAAACCTCTGTAACTTCTCTAGGTAGATGAATCATTGTGTACTTTCTCTTGTTTCTATCTGTTACCAATCTTGAGAAACTCATACATTCTCTGTTCACTGTTTCCCGGTCTTAGACAACTAGATTTCTCTCTGCGAAAGTGCTGTTTTCACAGTGCTAAGTACTCCCAACTCTATCAACAATGTAGGTTTTACCAGTTTTCTAAGTCTCTCTTATTTACTTGTACTTATACTGGGAATTCTCTGTGTCAACCTCTGTAACTTCTCTAGGAAGATGAATCACTGGGTACTTTCTCTTGTTTCTATGTGTGACCAATCTTGAGAAAATCATACATTCCCTTTTCACTGTTTCCCGGTCTTAAAGAAGTAGATTTCTTTCTGTGAATGTGCTGTTTTCACAGTGCTAAGTACTCCCAACTCTGTCAATAATGTAGGTTTTACCAGTTTTCTAAGTCTCTCTTATTTTCTTGTACTTATACTTGGAATTCTCTGTGTAAACCTCTGTAACTTCTCCAGGTAGATGAATCACCGTGTACTTTCTCTTCTTTCTATCTGTTAGCATACATCAGACACTCATAGATTCTCTTTTCACTGTTTCACGGTCTTAGAGAAGTAGATTTCTTTCTGCGAAAGTGCTGTTTTCACAGTGCTAAGTACTCCCAGCTCTATCAACAATGTAGGTTTTACCAGTTTTCTAAGTCTCTCTTATTTTCTTGTACTTATACTGGGAATTGTCTGTGTAAACCTCTGTAACTTCTCCAGGTAGATGAATCACTGTGTACTTTCTCTTGTTTCTATCTGTTACCAATCTTGACAAAGTCATACATTCTCTGTTCACTGTTTCCCAGTCTTAGAGAAGTAGATTTCTTTCTGCGAAAGTGCTGTTTTCACGGTGCTAAGCACTCCTAACTCTATCAACAATGTAGGTTTTATCAGTTTTCTAAGTCTCTCTTATTTTCTTGTACTTATATTTGGAATTCTTTGTATAAACCTCTCTAACTTCTCTAGGTAGATGAATCAATGTGTACTTTCTCTTGTTTCTATCTGTTACCAATCTTTAGAAACTCATACATTCTGTTCACTGTTTACTGGTCTTAGAGAAGTAGATTTTTTCATGAGAAAGTGATGTTTTCACAATGCTAAATACTCCCAACTCTATCAACAATGTAGGTTTTACCAGTTTTCTAAGTCTCTCTTATTTTCTTGTACTTATACTGGGAATTCTCTGTGTAAACCATTTGTAACTTCTCTAGGTACATGAATCACTGTGTACTTTCTGTTGTTTCTATCTGTTACCAATCTTTAGAAACTGATACTGTCTCTGTTCACTGTTTCCCAGTCTTAGAGAAGTAGATTTCTTTCTGCCAAGGTGCTGTTTTTACAGTGCTACGTACTCCTAGCTCTATCAACAATGTAGGTTTTACCAGTTTTCTAAGTCTCTTTTATATACTTGTACTTATACTGGGAATTCTCTGTGTAAACCTCTGTAACTTCTCTAGGTAGATGAATCATTGTGTACTTTCTCTTGTTTCTATCTGTTACCAATCTTGAGAAACTCATACATTCTCTGTTCACTGTTTCCCGGTCTTAGGCAACTAGATTTCTCTCTGTGAAAGTGCTGTTTCCACAGTGCTAAGTACTCCCAGCTCTATCAACAATGTAGGTTTTACCAGTTTTCTAGTCTCTCTTACCTTCTTGTACTTATACTGGGAATTCTCTCTGTAAACGTCTGTAACTTCTCTAGGTACATGAATCACTGTGTACTTTCTGTTGTTTCTATCTGTTACCAATCTAGAGAAAGTCATACATTATCTTTTCACTGTTTCGCGGTATTAGAGAAGTAGATTTCTTTGTGCGAAAGTGATGTTTTCACAATGCTAAGTACTCCCAACTCTATCAACAATGTAGGTTTTACCCGTTTTCTAAGTCTCTCTTATTTACTTGTACTTATACTGGGAATTCTCTGTGTAAACCTCTGTAACTTCCCTAGGTAGATGATTCATTGTGTACTTTCTCTTTTTTCTATCTGTTACAAATCTTGAGAAACTCATACATTCTCTGTTCACTGTTTCCCTTTCTTAGAGAAGTAGATTTCTTTCGGCGAAAGTGATGTTTTCACACTGCTAAGTACTCTCAACTCAGTCAACAATGTAGGTTTTAACTGTTTTCTAAGTCTCTTTTATTTTCTTGTACTTATACTAGGAATTCTCTGTGTAAACCTCTGTAACTTCTCTAGCGAGATGAATCACTGTGTACTTTCTCTTATTTCTATCTGTTACCAATCTTGAGAAACTCATACATTCTCTGTTCACTGTTTCCCCGTCTTAGAGAAGTAGATTTCTTTCTGCGCAAGTGCTGTTTTCACAGTGCTAAGTACTCTCAGCTCTATCAACAATGTAGGTTTTACCAGTTTTCTAAGTCTCTCTGATTTTCCTGTACTTATACTGGGAATTCTCTGTGTAAACGTCTGTAACTTCTCTAGGTAGATGAATCACTGTGTACTTTCTCTTGTTTCTATCTGTTACCAATCTTGAGAAACTCATACCTTCTCTTTTCACTGTTTCGCGGTATTAGAGAAGTCAATTTCTTTGGGCGAAAGTGATATTTTCACAATGCTAAGTACTCCTAACTCTATCAACAATGTAGGTTTTACCGGTTTTCTAAGTTTCTCTTATTTACTTATACTTATACTGGGAATTCTCTGTGTAAACCACTATAACTTCTCTAGGTAGATGAATCATTGTGTACTTTCTCTTGTTTCTATCTGTTACCAATCTTGAGAAACTCATACATTCTCTATTCACTGTTTCCCGGTCTTAGAGAAGTAGATTTCTTTCTGCGAAAGTGATGTTTTCACAGTGCTAAGTACTCCAAGCTCTATCAACAATGTAAGTTTTATCAGTTTTCTAACTCTCTTATTTTCTTGTACTTATACTTGAAATTCTTTGTATAAACCTCTGTAACTTCTCTAGGTAGATGAATCACTGTGTACTTTCTCTTGTTTCTATCTGTTACCAATCTTGAGAAACTCATACATTCTCTGTTCCCTGTTTCCCCGTCTTAGCGAAGTAGATTTCTTTCTGCGAAAGTGCTGTTTTCACAGTGCTAAGTACTCCCAGCTCTATCAACAAAGTAGGTTTTACCAGTTTTCTAAGTCTCTCTTATTTTCTTGTACTCATACTTGGAATTCTTTGTATAAACCTCTGTAACTTCTCTAGGTAGATGAATCAATGTGTACTTTCTCTTGTTTCTATCTGTTACCAATCTTGGGAAACTCATACATTCTCTGTTCACAGTTTCGCGGTCTTAGAGAAGTAGATTTCTTTGTGCGAAAGTGATGTTTACAAAATGCTAAGTACAACCAACTGTATCAACAATGTAGGTTTTACCAGTTTTTGAAGTCTCTCTTATTTACTTGTACTTATACTGGGAATTGTCTGTGTAAACCTCTGTAACTTCTCTAGGTAGATGAATCACTGTGTACTTTCTTTTGTTTCCATCTGTTACCAATCTTGAGAAACTGATACATTCTCTGTTCACTGTTTCCCGGTCTTAGACAAATAGATTTCTCTCTGTGAAAGTGCTGTTTCCACAGTGCTAAGTACTCCCAGCTCTATCAGCAATGTAGGTTTTACCAGTTTTCTAAGTCTCTCTTACCTTCTTGTACTTATACTGGGAATTCTCTGTGTAAACCTCTGTAACTTCTCTAGGTACATGGATCACTGTGTACTTTCTCTTGTTTCTATCTGTTACCAATCTTGAGAAACTGATACTTTCTCTGTTCACTGTTTCCCAGTCTTAGAGAAGTATCTTTCTTTCTGCGAAAGTGCTGTTTTCACGGTGCTAAGTACTCCTAACTCTATCAACAATGTAGGTTTTATCAGTTTTCTAAGTCTCTCTTATTTTCTTGTACTTATACTTGGAATTCTTTGTATAAACCTCTGTAACTTCTCTAGGTAGATGAATCAATGTGTACTTTCTCTTGCTTCTATCTGTTACCAATCTTGAGAAACTCATACATTCTGTTCACTGTTTCCTGGTCTTTGAGAAGTAGATTTCGTTCTGCGAAAGTGCTGTTTTCACAGTGCTATGTACTCCCAACTCTATCAACAGTGTAGCTTTTACCAGTTTTCTAAGTCTCTTTTATTTACTTGTACTTATTCTGGGAATTCTCTGTGTCAACCTCTGTAACTTCTCTAGGAAGATGAATCACTGTGTACTTTCTCTTGTTTCTATGTGTTACCAATCTTGAGAAACTCATACCTTCTCTTTTCACTGTTTCGCGGTATTAGAGAAGTAGATTTCCTTGTGCGAAAGTGTTGTTTTCACAATGCTAAGTCCTCCCAACTCTATCAACAATGTAGATTTTACCAGTTTTCTAAGTCTCTCTTATTTAATTGTACTTATACTGAGAATTC
>CM053153.1:98238814-98248814 GCA_028571685.1 Heterohyrax brucei | reverse complement strand
TTACCAATCTTGAGAAACTCATACGTTCTCTGTTTACTGTTTCCCGGTCTTAGACTAGTAGATTTCTCTCTGCGAAAGTGCTGTTTTCACAGTACTAAGTACTCCCAACTCTATCAACAATGTAGGTTTAACCAGTTTTCGAAGTCTCTCTTATTTTCTTGTACTTATAATTGGAATTCTCTGTGTAAACCTCTGTAACGTCTCTAGGTAGATGAATCACTGTGTACTTTCTCTTGTTTCTATGTGTTACCAATCTTGAGAAACTCATACATTGTCCTTTCACTGTTTCGCGGTATTAGAGAAGTAGATTTCTTTGTGCGAAAGTGCTGTTTTCACAGTGCTAAGTACTCCCAACTCTATCAACAATGTAGGTTTTACCAGTTTTCTAAGTCTCTCTTATTTACTTGTACTTATACTGGGAATTCTCTGTGTAAACCTCTATAACTTCTCTAGGTAGATGAATCATTGTGTACTTTCTCTTGTTTCTATCTGTTACAAATCTTGAGAAACTCGTACATTCTCTGTTCACTGTTTCCCAGTCTTAGAGAAGTAGATTTCTTTCTGCGAAAGTGGTGTTTTCACAGTGCTAAATACTCCTAACTCTATCAACAATGTAGGTTTTACCAGTTTTCTAAGTCTCTTTTATATACTTGTACTTATACTGGGAATTCTCTGTGTAAACCTCTGTAACTTCTCTAGGTAGATGAATCATTGTGTACTTTCTCTTGTTTCTATCTGTTACCAATCTTGAGAAACTCATACATTCTCTGTTCACTGTTTCCCGGTCTTAGACAACTAGATTTCTCTCTGCGAAAGTGCTGTTTTCACAGTGCTAAGTACTCCCAACTCTATCAACAATGTAGGTTTTACCAGTTTTCTAAGTCTCTCTTATTTACTTGTACTTATACTGGGAATTCTCTGTGTCAACCTCTGTAACTTCTCTAGGAAGATGAATCACTGGGTACTTTCTCTTGTTTCTATGTGTGACCAATCTTGAGAAAATCATACATTCCCTTTTCACTGTTTCCCGGTCTTAAAGAAGTAGATTTCTTTCTGTGAATGTGCTGTTTTCACAGTGCTAAGTACTCCCAACTCTGTCAATAATGTAGGTTTTACCAGTTTTCTAAGTCTCTCTTATTTTCTTGTACTTATACTTGGAATTCTCTGTGTAAACCTCTGTAACTTCTCCAGGTAGATGAATCACCGTGTACTTTCTCTTCTTTCTATCTGTTAGCATACATCAGACACTCATAGATTCTCTTTTCACTGTTTCACGGTCTTAGAGAAGTAGATTTCTTTCTGCGAAAGTGCTGTTTTCACAGTGCTAAGTACTCCCAGCTCTATCAACAATGTAGGTTTTACCAGTTTTCTAAGTCTCTCTTATTTTCTTGTACTTATACTGGGAATTGTCTGTGTAAACCTCTGTAACTTCTCCAGGTAGATGAATCACTGTGTACTTTCTCTTGTTTCTATCTGTTACCAATCTTGACAAAGTCATACATTCTCTGTTCACTGTTTCCCAGTCTTAGAGAAGTAGATTTCTTTCTGCGAAAGTGCTGTTTTCACGGTGCTAAGCACTCCTAACTCTATCAACAATGTAGGTTTTATCAGTTTTCTAAGTCTCTCTTATTTTCTTGTACTTATATTTGGAATTCTTTGTATAAACCTCTCTAACTTCTCTAGGTAGATGAATCAATGTGTACTTTCTCTTGTTTCTATCTGTTACCAATCTTTAGAAACTCATACATTCTGTTCACTGTTTACTGGTCTTAGAGAAGTAGATTTTTTCATGAGAAAGTGATGTTTTCACAATGCTAAATACTCCCAACTCTATCAACAATGTAGGTTTTACCAGTTTTCTAAGTCTCTCTTATTTTCTTGTACTTATACTGGGAATTCTCTGTGTAAACCATTTGTAACTTCTCTAGGTACATGAATCACTGTGTACTTTCTGTTGTTTCTATCTGTTACCAATCTTTAGAAACTGATACTGTCTCTGTTCACTGTTTCCCAGTCTTAGAGAAGTAGATTTCTTTCTGCCAAGGTGCTGTTTTTACAGTGCTACGTACTCCTAGCTCTATCAACAATGTAGGTTTTACCAGTTTTCTAAGTCTCTTTTATATACTTGTACTTATACTGGGAATTCTCTGTGTAAACCTCTGTAACTTCTCTAGGTAGATGAATCATTGTGTACTTTCTCTTGTTTCTATCTGTTACCAATCTTGAGAAACTCATACATTCTCTGTTCACTGTTTCCCGGTCTTAGACAACTAGATTTCTCTCTGTGAAAGTGCTGTTTCCACAGTGCTAAGTACTCCCAGCTCTATCAACAATGTAGGTTTTACCAGTTTTCTAGTCTGTCTTACCTTCTTGTACTTATACTGGGAATTCTCTCTGTAAACGTCTGTAACTTCTCTAGGTACATGAATCACTGTGTACTTTCTGTTGTTTCTATCTGTTACCAATCTAGAGAAAGTCATACATTATCTTTTCACTGTTTCGCGGTATTAGAGAAGTAGATTTCTTTGTGCGAAAGTGATGTTTTCACAATGCTAAGTACTCCCAACTCTATCAACAATGTAGGTTTTACCCGTTTTCTAAGTCTCTCTTATTTACTTGTACTTATACTGGGAATTCTCTGTGTAAACCTCTGTAACTTCCCTAGGTAGATGATTCATTGTGTACTTTCTCTTTTTTCTATCTGTTACCAATCTTGAGAAACTCATACATTCTCTGTTCACTGTTTCCCTTTCTTAGAGAAGTAGATTTCTTTCGGCGAAAGTGATGTTTTCACACTGCTAAGTACTCTCAACTCAGTCAACAATGTAGGTTTTAACTGTTTTCTAAGTCTCTTTTATTTTCTTGTACTTATACTAGGAATTCTCTGTGTAAACCTCTGTAACTTCTCTAGCGAGATGAATCACTGTGTACTTTCTCTTATTTCTATCTGTTACCAATCTTGAGAAACTCATACATTCTCTGTTCACTGTTTCCCCGTCTTAGAGAAGTAGATTTCTTTCTGCGCAAGTGCTGTTTTCACAGTGCTAAGTACTCTCAGCTCTATCAACAATGTAGGTTTTACCAGTTTTCTAAGTCTCTCTGATTTTCCTGTACTTATACTCTCTGATTTTCCTGTACTTATACTGGGAATTCTCTGTGTAAACGTCTGTAACTTCTCTAGGTAGATGAATCACTGTGTACTTTCTCTTGTTTCTATCTGTTACCAATCTTGAGAAACTCATACCTTCTCTTTTCACTGTTTCGCGGTATTAGAGAAGTCAATTTCTTTGGGCGAAAGTGATATTTTCACAATGCTAAGTACTCCAAACTCTATCAACAATGTAGGTTTTACCGGTTTTCTAAGTTTCTCTTATTTACTTATACTTATACTGGGAATTCTCTGTGTAAACCACTATAACTTCTCTAGGTAGATGAATCATTGTGTACTTTCTCTTGTTTCTATCTGTTACCAATCTTGAGAAACTCATACATTCTCTATTCACTGTTTCCCGGTCTTAGAGAAGTAGATTTCTTTCTGCGAAAGTGATGTTTTCACAGTGCTAAGTACTCCAAGCTCTATCAACAATGTAGGTTTTATCAGTTTTCTAACTCTCTTATTTTCTTGTACTTATACTTGAAATTCTTTGTATAAACCTCTGTAACTTCTCTAGGTAGATGAATCACTGTGTACTTTCTCTTGTTTCTATCTGTTACCAATCTTGAGAAACTCATACATTCTCTGTTCCCTGTTTCCCCGTCTTAGCGAAGTAGATTTCTTTCTGCGAAAGTGCTGTTTTCACAGTGCTAAGTACTCCCAGCTCTATCAACAAAGTAGGTTTTACCAGTTTTCTAAGTCTCTCTTATTTTCTTGTACTCATACTTGGAATTCTTTGTATAAACCTCTGTAACTTCTCTAGGTAGATGAATCAATGTGTACTTTCTCTTGTTTCTATCTGTTACCAATCTTGGGAAACTCATACATTCTCTGTTCACAGTTTCGCGGTCTTAGAGAAGTAGATTTCTTTGTGCGAAAGTGATGTTTACAAAATGCTAAGTACAACCAACTGTATCAACAATGTAGGTTTTACCAGTTTTCCAAGTCTCTCTTATTTTCTTGTACTTATACTTGGAATTCTCTGTGTAAACCTCTGTAACTTCTCCAGGTAGATGAATCACTGTGTACTTTCTCTTGTTTCTATCTGTTACCAATCTTGAGAAACTCATACATTCTCTGTTCACTGTTTCTCGGTCTTACAGAAGTAGATTTCTTTGTGCGAAAGTGCTGTTTTCACAGTGCTAAGTACTCCCAACTCTATCAACAATGTAGGTTTTACCAGTTTTCTAAGTCTCTCTTATTTTCTTGTACTTATACTGGGAATTCTCTGTGTAAACGTCTGTAACTTCTCTAGGTGGATGAATCACTGAGTACTTTCTCTTGTTTCTATCTTTTACCAATCTTGAGAAACTCATACGTTCTCTGTTTACTGTTTCCCGGTCTTAGACTAGTAGATTTCTCTCTGCGAAAGTGCTGTTTTCACAGTACTATGTACTCCCAACTCTATCAACAATGTAGGTTTAACCAGTTTTCGAAGTCTCTCTTATTTTCTTGTACTTATAATTGGAATTCTCTGTGTAAACCTCTGTAACGTCTCTAGGTAGATGAATCACTGTGTACTTTCTCTTGTTTCTATGTGTTACCAATCTTGAGAAACTCATACATTGTCCTTTCACTGTTTCGCGGTATTAGAGAAGTAGATTTCTTTGTGCGAAAGTGCTGTTTTCACAGTGCTAAGTACTCCCAACTCTATCAACAATGTAGGTTTTACCAGTTTTCTAAGTCTCTCTTATTTACTTGTACTTATACTGGGAATTCTCTGTGTAAACCTCTATAACTTCTCTAGGTAGATGAATCATTGTGTACTTTCTCTTGTTTCTATCTGTTACAAATCTTGAGAAACTCGTACATTCTCTGTTCACTGTTTCCCAGTCTTAGAGAAGTAGATTTCTTTCTGCGAAAGTGGTGTTTTCACAGTGCTAAATACTCCTAACTCTATCAACAATGTAGGTTTTACCAGTTTTCTAAGTCTCTTTTATATACTTGTACTTATACTGGGAATTCTCTGTGTAAACCTCTGTAACTTCTCTAGGTAGATGAATCATTGTGTACTTTCTCTTGTTTCTATCTGTTACCAATCTTGAGAAACTCATACATTCTCTGTTCACTGTTTCCCGGTCTTAGACAACTAGATTTCTCTCTGCGAAAGTGCTGTTTTCACAGTGCTAAGTACTCCCAACTCTATCAACAATGTAGGTTTTACCAGTTTTCTAAGTCTCTCTTATTTACTTGTACTTATACTGGGAATTCTCTGTGTCAACCTCTGTAACTTCTCTAGGAAGATGAATCACTGGGTACTTTCTCTTGTTTCTATGTGTGACCAATCTTGAGAAAATCATACATTCCCTTTTCACTGTTTCCCGGTCTTAAAGAAGTAGATTTCTTTCTGTGAATGTGCTGTTTTCACAGTGCTAAGTACTCCCAACTCTGTCAATAATGTAGGTTTTACCAGTTTTCTAAGTCTCTCTTATTTTCTTGTACTTATACTTGGAATTCTCTGTGTAAACCTCTGTAACTTCTCCAGGTAGATGAATCACCGTGTACTTTCTCTTCTTTCTATCTGTTAGCATACATCAGACACTCATAGATTCTCTTTTCACTGTTTCACGGTCTTAGAGAAGTAGATTTCTTTCTGCGAAAGTGCTGTTTTCACAGTGCTAAGTACTCCCAGCTCTATCAACAATGTAGGTTTTACCAGTTTTCTAAGTCTCTCTTATTTTCTTGTACTTATACTGGGAATTGTCTGTGTAAACCTCTGTAACTTCTCCAGGTAGATGAATCACTGTGTACTTTCTCTTGTTTCTATCTGTTACCAATCTTGACAAAGTCATACATTCTCTGTTCACTGTTTCCCAGTCTTAGAGAAGTAGATTTCTTTCTGCGAAAGTGCTGTTTTCACGGTGCTAAGCACTCCTAACTCTATCAACAATGTAGGTTTTATCAGTTTTCTAAGTCTCTCTTATTTTCTTGTACTTATATTTGGAATTCTTTGTATAAACCTCTCTAACTTCTCTAGGTAGATGAATCAATGTGTACTTTCTCTTGTTTCTATCTGTTACCAATCTTTAGAAACTCATACATTCTGTTCACTGTTTACTGGTCTTAGAGAAGTAGATTTTTTCATGAGAAAGTGATGTTTTCACAATGCTAAATACTCCCAACTCTATCAACAATGTAGGTTTTACCAGTTTTCTAAGTCTCTCTTATTTTCTTGTACTTATACTGGGAATTCTCTGTGTAAACCATTTGTAACTTCTCTAGGTACATGAATCACTGTGTACTTTCTGTTGTTTCTATCTGTTACCAATCTTTAGAAACTGATACTGTCTCTGTTCACTGTTTCCCAGTCTTAGAGAAGTAGATTTCTTTCTGCCAAGGTGCTGTTTTTACAGTGCTACGTACTCCTACCTCTATCAACAATGTAGGTTTTACCAGTTTTCTAAGTCACTTTTATATACTTGTACTTATACTGGGAATTCTCTGTGTAAACCTCTGTAACTTCTCTAGGTAGATGAATCATTGTGTACTTTCTCTTGTTTCTATCTGTTACCAATCTTGAGAAACTCATACATTCTCTGTTCACTGTTTCCCGGTCTTAGACAACTAGATTTCTCTCTGTGAAAGTGCTGTTTCCACAGTGCTAAGTACTCCCAGCTCTATCAACAATGTAGGTTTTACCAGTTTTCTAGTCTGTCTTACCTTCTTGTACTTATACTGGGAATTCTCTCTGTAAACGTCTGTAACTTCTCTAGGTACATGAATCACTGTGTGCTTTCTGTTGTTTCTATCTGTTACCAATCTAGAGAAAGTCATACATTATCTTTTCACTGTTTCGCGGTATTAGAGAAGTAGATTTCTTTGTGCGAAAGTGATGTTTTCACAATGCTAAGTACTCCCAACTCTATCAACAATGTAGGTTTTACCCGTTTTCTAAGTCTCTCTTATTTACTTGTACTTATACTGGGAATTCTCTGTGTAAACCTCTGTAACTTCCCTAGGTAGATGATTCATTGTGTACTTTCTCTTTTTTCTATCTGTTACCAATCTTGAGAAACTCATACATTCTCTGTTCACTGTTTCCCTTTCTTAGAGAAGTAGATTTCTTTCGGCGAAAGTGATGTTTTCACACTGCTAAGTACTCTCAACTCAGTCAACAATGTAGGTTTTAACTGTTTTCTAAGTCTCTTTTATTTTCTTGTACTTATACTAGGAATTCTCTGTGTAAACCTCTGTAACTTCTCTAGCGAGATGAATCACTGTGTACTTTCTCTTATTTCTATCTGTTACCAATCTTGAGAAACTCATACATTCTCTGTTCACTGTTTCCCCGTCTTAGAGAAGTAGATTTCTTTCTGCGCAAGTGCTGTTTTCACAGTGCTAAGTACTCTCAGCTCTATCAACAATGTAGGTTTTACCAGTTTTCTAAGTCTCTCTGATTTTCCTGTACTTATACTGGGAATTCTTTGTGTAAACGTCTGTAACTTCTCTAGGTAGATGAATCACTGTGTACTTTCTCTTGTTTCTATCTGTTACCAATCTTGAGAAACTCATACCTTCTCTTTTCACTGTTTCGCGGTATTAGAGAAGTCAATTTCTTTGGGCGAAAGTGATATTTTCACAATGCTAAGTACTCCTAACTCTATCAACAATGTAGGTTTTACCGGTTTTCTAAGTTTCTCTTATTTACTTATACTTATACTGGGAATTCTCTGTGTAAACCACTATAACTTCTCTAGGTAGATGAATCATTGTGTACTTTCTCTTGTTTCTATCTGTTACCAATCTTGAGAAACTCATACATTCTCTATTCACTGTTTCCCGGTCTTAGAGAAGTAGATTTCTTTCTGCGAAAGTGATGTTTTCACAGTGCTAAGTACTCCAAGCTCTATCAACAATGTAGGTTTTATCAGTTTTCTAACTCTCTTATTTTCTTGTACTTATACTTGAAATTCTTTGTATAAACCTCTGTAACTTCTCTAGGTAGATGAATCACTGTGTACTTTCTCTTGTTTCTATCTGTTACCAATCTTGAGAAACTCATACATTCTCTGTTCCCTGTTTCCCCGTCTTAGCGAAGTAGATTTCTTTCTGCGAAAGTGCTGTTTTCACAGTGCTAAGTACTCCCAGCTCTATCAACAAAGTAGGTTTTACCAGTTTTCTAAGTCTCTCTTATTTTCTTGTACTCATACTTGGAATTCTTTGTATAAACCTCTGTAACTTCTCTAGGTAGATGAATCAATGTGTACTTTCTCTTGTTTCTATCTGTTACCAATCTTGGGAAACTCATACATTCTCTGTTCACAGTTTCGCGGTCTTAGAGAAGTAGATTTCTTTGTGCGAAAGTGATGTTTACAAAATGCTAAGTACAACCAACTGTATCAACAATGTAGGTTTTACCAGTTTTTGAAGTCTCTCTTATTTACTTGTACTTATACTGGGAATTGTCTGTGTAAACCTCTGTAACTTCTCTAGGTAGATGAATCACTGTGTACTTTCTTTTGTTTCCATCTGTTACCAATCTTGAGAAACTGATACATTCTCTGTTCACTGTTTCCCGGTCTTAGACAAATAGATTTCTCTCTGTGAAAGTGCTGTTTCCACAGTGCTAAGTACTCCCAGCTCTATCAGCAATGTAGGTTTTACCAGTTTTCTAAGTCTCTCTTACCTTCTTGTACTTATACTGGGAATTCTCTGTGTAAACCTCTGTAACTTCTCTAGGTACATGGATCACTGTGTACTTTCTCTTGTTTCTATCTGTTACCAATCTTGAGAAACTGATACTTTCTCTGTTCACTGTTTCCCAGTCTTAGAGAAGTATCTTTCTTTCTGCGAAAGTGCTGTTTTCACGGTGCTAAGTACTCCTAACTCTATCAACAATGTAGGTTTTATCAGTTTTCTAAGTCTCTCTTATTTTCTTGTACTTATACTTGGAATTCTTTGTATAAACCTCTGTAACTTCTCTAGGTAGATGAATCAATGTGTACTTTCTCTTGCTTCTATCTGTTACCAATCTTGAGAAACTCATACATTCTGTTCACTGTTTCCTGGTCTTTGAGAAGTAGATTTCGTTCTGCGAAAGTGCTGTTTTCACAGTGCTATGTACTCCCAACTCTATCAACAGTGTAGCTTTTACCAGTTTTCTAAGTCTCTTTTATTTACTTGTACTTATTCTGGGAATTCTCTGTGTCAACCTCTGTAACTTCTCTAGGAAGATGAATCACTGTGTACTTTCTCTTGTTTCTATGTGTTACCAATCTTGAGAAACTCATACCTTCTCTTTTCACTGTTTCGCGGTATTAGAGAAGTAGATTTCCTTGTGCGAAAGTGTTGTTTTCACAATGCTAAGTCCTCCCAACTCTATCAACAATGTAGATTTTACCAGTTTTCTAAGTCTCTCTTATTTAATTGTACTTATACTGAGAATTCCCTGTGTAAATCACTATAACTTCTCTAGGTAGATGAATCATTGTGTACTTTCTCTTGTTTCTGTCTTTTACCAATCTTGAGAAACTCATACATTCTCTTTTCAATGTTTCCCGGTCTTAGACAAGTATATTTCTCTCTAAGAAAGTGCTCTTTTCACAGTGCTAAATACTCCCAACTCTATCAACAATGTAGGTTTTACCAGTTTTCTAAGTCTCTCTTATTTTCTTGTACTTATACTTGGAATTCTCTCTGTAAACCTCTGTAACTTTTCCAGGTAGATGAATCACTGTGTACTTTCTCTTGTTTCTATCTGTTACCAATCTTGAGAAACTCATACATTCTCTGTTCAATGTTTCCCGGTCTTAGACAAGTATATTTCTCTCTGCGAAAGTGCTGTTTTCACAGTGCTAAGTACTCCCAACTCTATCAACAATGTAGGTTTTACCAGTTTTCTAAGTC
>CM053153.1:98228814-98233814 GCA_028571685.1 Heterohyrax brucei | reverse complement strand
TTTCCTGGTCTTAGAGAAGTAGACTTCTTCATGAGAAAGTGATGTTTTCACAATGCTAAGTACTCCCAACTCTATCAAAAATGTAGGTTTTACCAGTTTTCCAAGTCTCTCTTATTTTCTTGTACTTATACTTGGAATTCTCTGTGTAAACCTCTGTAACTTCTCCAGGTAGATGAATCACTGTGTACTTTCTCTTGTTTCTATCTGTTACCAATCTTGAGAAACTCATACATTCTCTGTTCACTGTTTCTCGGTCTTACACAAGTAGATTTCTTTGTGCGAAAGTGCTGTTTTCACAGTGCTAAGTACTCCCAACTCTATCAACAATGTAGGTTTTACCAGTTTTGTAAGTCTCTCTTATTTTCTTGTACTTATACTGGGAATTCTCTGTGTAAACGTCTGTAACTTCTCTAGGTGGATGAATCACTGAGTACTTTCTCTTGTTTCTATCTTTTACCAATCTTGAGAAACTCATACATTCTCTGTTTACTGTTTCCCGGTCTTAGACTAGTAGATTTCTCTCTGCGAAAGTGCTGTTTTCACAGTACTAAGTACTCCCAACTCTATCAACAATGTAGGTTTAACCAGTTTTCGAAGTCTCTCTTATTTTCTTGTACTTATAATTGGAATTCTCTGTGTAAACCTCTGTAACGTCTCTAGGTAGATGAATCACTGTGTACTTTCTCTTGTTTCTATGTGTTACCAATCTTGAGAAACTCATACATTGTCCTTTCACTGTTTCGCGGTATTAGAGAAGTAGATTTCTTTGTGCGAAAGTGCTGTTTTCACAGTGCTAAGTACTCCCAACTCTATCAACAATGTAGGTTTTACCCGTTTTCTAAGTCTCTCTTATTTACTTGTACTTATACTGGGAATTCTCTGTGTAAACCTCTGTAACTTCCCTAGGTAGATGATTCATTGTGTACTTTCTCTTTTTTCTATCTGTTACCAATCTTGAGAAACTCATACATTCTCTGTTCACTGTTTCCCGGTCTTAGAGAAGTAGATTTCTTTCGGCGAAAGTGATGTTTTCACACTGCTAAGTACTCTCAACTCAGTCAACAATGTAGGTTTTAACTGTTTTCTAAGTCTCTTTTATTTTCTTGTACTTATACTAGGAATTCTCTGTGTAAACCTCTGTAACTTCTCTAGCGAGATGAATCACTGTGTACTTTCTCTTATTTCTATCTGTTACCAATCTTGAGAAACTCATACATTCTCTGTTCACTGTTTCCCCGTCTTAGAGAAGTAGATTTCTTTCTGCGCAAGTGCTGTTTTCACAGTGCTAAGTACTCTCAGCTCTATCAACAATGTAGGTTTTACCAGTTTTCTAAGTCTCTCTGATTTTCCTGTACTTATACTGGGAATTCTCTGTGTAAACGTCTGTAACTTCTCTAGGTAGATGAATCACTGTGTACTTTCTCTTGTTTCTATCTGTTACCAATCTTGAGAAACTCATACCTTCTCTTTTCACTGTTTCGCGGTATTAGAGAAGTCAATTTCTTTGGGCGAAAGTGATGTTTTCACAATGCTAAGTACTCCTAACTCTATCAACAATGTAGGTTTTACCGGTTTTCTAAGTTTCTCTTATTTACTTATACTTATACTGGGAATTCTCTATGTAAACCACTATAACTTCTCTAGGTAGATGAATCATTGTGTACTTTCTCTTGTTTCTATCTGTTACCAATCTTGAGAAACTCATACATTCTCTATTCACTGTTTCCCGGTCTTAGAGAAGTAGATTTCTTTCTGCGAAAGTGATGTTTTCACAGTGCTAAGTACTCCAAGCTCTATCAACAATGTAGGTTTTATCAGTTTTCTAACTCTCTTATTTTCTTGTACTTATACTTGAAATTCTTTGTATAAACCTCTGTAACTTCTCTAGGTAGATGAATCACTGTGTACTTTCTCTTGTTTCTATCTGTTACCAATCTTGAGAAACTCATACATTCTCTGTTCCCTGTTTCCCCGTCTTAGCGAAGTAGATTTCTTTCTGCGAAAGTGCTGTTTTCACAGTGCTAAGTACTCCCAGCTCTATCAACAAAGTAGGTTTTACCAGTTTTCTAAGTCTCTCTTATTTTCTTGTACTCATACTTGGAATTCTTTGTATAAACCTCTGTAACTTCTCTAGGTAGATGAATCAATGTGTACTTTCTCTTGTTTCTATCTGTTACCAATCTTGGGAAACTCATACATTCTCTGTTCACAGTTTCGCGGTCTTAGAGAAGTAGATTTCTTTGTGCGAAAGTGATGTTTACAAAATGCTAAGTACAACCAACTGTATCAACAATGTAGGTTTTACCAGTTTTCGAAGTCTCTCTTATTTACTTGTACTTATACTGGGAATTGTCTGTGTAAACCTCTGTAACTTCTCTAGGTAGATGAATCACTGTGTACTTTCTTTTGTTTCCATCTGTTACCAATCTTGAGAAACTGATACATTCTCTGTTCACTGTTTCCCGGTCTTAGACAAATAGATTTCTCTCTGTGAAAGTGCTGTTTCCACAGTGCTAAGTACTCCCAGCTCTATCAGCAATGTAGGTTTTACCAGTTTTCTAAGTCTCTCTTACCTTCTTGTACTTATACTGGGAATTCTCTGTGTAAACCTCTGTAACTTCTCTAGGTACATGGATCACTGTGTACTTTCTCTTGTTTCTATCTGTTACCAATCTTGAGAAACTGATACTTTCTCTGTTCACTGTTTCCCAGTCTTAGAGAAGTATCTTTCTTTCTGCGAAAGTGCTGTTTTCACGGTGCTAAGTACTCCTAACTCTATCAACAATGTAGGTTTTTATCAGTTTTCTAAGTCTCTCTTATTTTCTTGTACTTATACTTGGAATTCTTTGTATAAACCTCTGTAACTTCTCTAGGTAGATGAATCAATGTGTACTTTCTCTTGCTTCTATCTGTTACCAATCTTGAGAAACTCATACATTCTGTTCACTGTTTCCTGGTCTTTGAGAAGTAGATTTCGTTCTGCGAAAGTGCTGTTTTCACAGTGCTATGTACTCCCAACTCTATCAACAGTGTAGCTTTTACCAGTTTTCTAAGTCTCTTTTATTTACTTGTACTTATTCAGGGAATTCTCTGTGTCAACCTCTGTAACTTCTCTAGGAAGATGAATCACTGTGTACTTTCTCTTGTTTCTATGTGTTACCAATCTTGAGAAACTCATACCTTCTCTTTTCACTGTTTCGCGGTATTAGAGAAGTAGATTTCCTTGTGCGAAAGTGTTGTTTTCACAATGCTAAGTCCTCCCAACTCTATCAACAATGTAGATTTTACCAGTTTTCTAAGTCTCTCTTATTTAATTGTACTTATACTGAGAATTCCCTGTGTAAATCACTATAACTTCTCTAGGTAGATGAATCATTGTGTACTTTCTCTTGTTTCTGTCTTTTACCAATCTTGAGAAACTCATACATTCTCTTTTCAATGTTTCCCGGTCTTAGACAAGTATATTTCTCTCTAAGAAAGTGCTCTTTTCACAGTGCTAAATACTCCCAACTCTATCAACAATGTAGGTTTTACCAGTTTTCTAAGTCTCTCTTATTTTCTTGTACTTATACGTGGAATTCTCTCTGTAAACCTCTGTAACTTTTCCAGGTAGATGAATCACTGTGTACTTTCTCTTGTTTCTATCTGTTACCAATCTTGAGAAACTCATACATTCTCTGTTCAATGTTTCCCGGTCTTAGACAAGTATATTTCTCTCTGCGAAAGTGCTGTTTTCACAGTGCTAAGTACTCCCAACTCTATCAACAATGTAGGTTTTACCAGTTTTCTAAGTCTCTCTTATTTTCTTGTTCTTATACAGGGAATTCTCTGTGTAAACGTCTGTAACTTCTCTAGGTAGATGAATCACTGTGTACTTTCTCTTGTTTCTATCTGTTACCAATCTTGAGAAACTCATACCTTCTCTTTTCACTGTTTCGCGGTATTAGAGAAGTAGATTTCTTTGTGCGAAAGTGATCTCTTCACAATGCTAAGTACTCCCAACTCTATCAGCAATGTAGGTTTTACCGGTTTTCTATGTTTCTCTTATTTACTTGTACTTATACTGGGAATTCTCTGTGTAAACCACTATAACTTCTCCAGGTAGATGAATCATTGTGTACTTTCTCTTGTTTCTATCTGTTACCAATCTTGAGAAACTCATACCTTATCTGTTCACTGTTTCCCGGTCTTAGAGAGGTAGATTTCTTTCTGCGAAAGTGCTGTTTTCACAGTGCTAAGTACTCCAAGCTCTATCAACAATGTAGGTTTTATCAGTTTTCTAAGTCTCTCTTACTTTCTTGTACTTATACTTGGAATTCTCTGTGTAAACCTCTGTAACTTCTCCAGGTAGATGAATCACTGTGTAGTTTCTCTGGTTTCTATCTGTTACCATACATCAGACACTCATACATTCTCTTTTCACTGTTTCCCGGTCTTAGAGAAGTAGATTTCTTTCTGCGAAAGTGCTGTTTTCAGAGTGCTAAGTACTCCCAACTCTATCAACAATGTAGGTTTTACCAGTTTTCTAAGTCTCTCTTATTTTCTTGTACTTATACTTGGAATTCTCTGTGTAAACCTGTGTAACTTCTCCAGGTAGATGAATCACTGTGTACTTTCTCTTGTTTCTATCTGTTACCAATCTTGAGAAACTCATACATTCTCTGTTCACTGTTTCTCGGTCTTACAGAAGTAGATTTCTTTGTGCGAAAGTGCTGTTTTCACAGTGCTAAGTACTCCCAACTCTATCAACAATGTAGGTTTTACCAGTTTTCTAAGTCTCTCTTATTTTCTTGTACTTGTACTGGGAATTCTCTGTGTAAACGTCTGTAACTTCTCTAGGTGGATGAATCACTGTGTACTTTCTCTTGTTTCTATCTTTTACCAATCTTGAGAAACTCATACGTTCTCTGTTTACTGTTTCCCGGTCTTAGAGAAGTAGATTTCTCTCTGCGAAAGTGCTGTTTTCACAGTACTAAGTACTCCCAACTCTATCAACAATG
>CM053153.1:98166314-98226314 GCA_028571685.1 Heterohyrax brucei | reverse complement strand
AAGTACTCCCAACTCTATCAATAATGTAGGTTTTACCTAGCTTTCTAAGTCTCTCTTATTTTCTTGTACTTATACTTGGAATTCTTTGTATAAACCTCTGTAACTTCTCTAGGTAGATGAATCAATGTGTACTTTCTCTTGCTTCTATCTGTTACCAATCTTGAGAAACTCATACATTCTGTTCACTGTTTCCTGGTCTTTGAGAAGTAGATTTCGTTCTGCGAAAGTGCTGTTTTCACAGTGCTATGTACTCCCAACTCTATCAACAGTGTAGCTTTTACCAGTTTTCTAAGTCTCTTTTATTTACTTGTACTTATTCTGGGAATTCTCTGTGTCAACCTCTGTAACTTCTCTAGGAAGATGAATCACTGTGTACTTTCTCTTGTTTCTATGTGTTACCAATCTTGAGAAACTCATACCTTCTCTTTTCACTGTTTCGCGGTATTAGAGAAGTAGATTTCCTTGTGCGAAAGTGTTGTTTTCACAATGCTAAGTCCTCCCAACTCTATCAACAATGTAGATTTTACCAGTTTTCTAAGTCTCTCTTATTTAATTGTACTTATACTGAGAATTCCCTGTGTAAATCACTATAACTTCTCTAGGTAGATGAATCATTGTGTACTTTCTCTTGTTTCTGTCTTTTACCAATCTTGAGAAACTCATACATTCTCTTTTCAATGTTTCCCGGTCTTAGACAAGTATATTTCTCTCTAAGAAAGTGCTCTTTTCACAGTGCTAAATACTCCCAACTCTATCAACAATGTAGGTTTTACCAGTTTTCTAAGTCTCTCTTATTTTCTTGTACTTATACTTGGAAATCTCTGTGTAAACCTCTGTAACTTTTCCAGGTAGATGAATCACTGTGTACTTTCTCTTGTTTCTATCTGTTACCAATCTTGAGAAACTCATACATTCTCTGTTCAATGTTTCCCGGTCTTAGACAAGTATATTTCTCTCTGCGAAAGTGCTGTTTTCACAGTGCTAAGTACTCCCAACTCTATCAACAATGTAGGTTTTACCAGTTTTCTAAGTCTCTCTTATTTTCTTGTTCTTATACAGGGAATTCTCTGTGTAAACGTCTGTAACTTCTCTAGGTAGATGAATCACTGTGTACTTTCTCTTGTTTCTATCTGTTACCAATCTTGAGAAACTCATACCTTCTCTTTTCACTGTTTCGCGGTATTAGAGAAGTAGATTTCTTTGTGCGAATGTGATCTCTTCACAATGCTAAGTACTCCCAACTCTATCAGCAATGTAGGTTTTACCGGTTTTCTATGTTTCTCTTATTTACTTGTACTTATACTGGGAATTCTCTGTGTAAACCACTATAACTTCTCCAGGTAGATGAATCATTGTGTACTTTCTCTTGTTTCTATCTGTTACCAATCTTGAGAAACTCATACATTATCTGTACACTGTTTCCCGGTCTTAGAGAGGTAGATTTCTTTCTGCGAAAGTGCTGTTTTCACAGTGCTAAGTACTCCAAGCTCTATCAACAATGTAGGTTTTATCAGTTTTCTGAGTCTCTCTTACTTTCTTGTACTTATACTTGGAATTCTCTGTGTAAACCTCTGTAACTTCTCCAGGTAGATGAATCACTGTGTAGTTTCTCTTGTTTCTATCTGTTACCATACATCAGACACTCATACATTCTCTTTTCACTGTTTCCCGGTCTTAGAGAAGTAGATTTCTTTCTGCGAAAGTGCTGTTTTCAGAGTGCTAAGTACTCCCAACTCTATCAACAATGTAGGTTTTACCAGTTTTCTTAGTCTCTCTTATTTTCTTGTACTTATACTTCGAATTCTCTGTGTAAACCTCTGTAACTTCTCCAGGTAGATGAATCACTGTGTACTTTCTCTTGTTTCTATCTGTTACCAATCTTGAGAAACTCATACATTCTCTGTTCACTGTTTCTCGGTCTTACAGAAGTAGATTTCTTTGTGCGAAAGTGCTGTTTTCACAGTGCTAAGTACTCCCAACTCTATCAACAATGTAGGTTTTACCAGTTTTCTAAGTCTCTCTTATTTTCTTGTACTTATACTGGGAATTCTCTGTGTAAACGTCTGTAACTTCTCTAGGTGGATGAATCACTGTGTACTTTCTCTTGTTTCTATCTTTTACCAATCTTGAGAAACTCATACGTTCTCTGTTTACTGTTTCCCGGTCTTAGACAAGTAGATTTCTCTCTGCGAAAGTGCTGTTTTCACAGTACTAAGTACTCCCAACTCTATCAACAATGTAGGTTTAACCAGTTTTCGAAGTCTCTCTTATTTTCTTCTACTTATACTTGGAATTCTCTGTGTAAACCTCTGTAACGTCTCTAGGTAGATGAATCACTGTGTACTTTCTCTTGTTTCTATGTGTTACCAATCTTGAGAAACTCATACATTGTCTTTTCACTGTTTCGCGGTATTAGAGAAGTAGATTTCTTTGTGCGAAAGTGCTGTTTTCACAGTGCTAAGTACTCCCAACTCTATCAATAATGTAGGTTTTACCAGTTTTCTAAGTCTCTCTTATTTACTTGTACTTATACTGGGAATTCTCTGTGTAAACCTCTATAACTTCTCTAGGTAGATGAATCATTGTGTACTTTCTCTTGTTTCTATCTGTTACAAATCTTGAGAAACTCGTACATTCTCTGTTCACTGTTTCCCGGTCTTAGACAAGTAGATTTCTCTCTGTGAAAGTGCTGTTTCCACAGTGCTAAGTACTGCCAGCCCTATCAACAATGTAGGTTTTACCAGTTTTCTAGTCTCTCTTGCCTTCTTGTACTTATACTGGGAATTCTCTGTGTAAACGTCTGTAACTTCTCTAGGTACATGAATCACTGTGTACTTTCTGTTGTTTCTATCTGTTACCAATCTTGAGAAAGTCATACATTATCTTTTCACTGTTTCGCGGTATTAGAGAAGTAGATTTCTTTGTGCGAAAGTGCTGTTTTCACAGTGCTAAGTTCTCTCAACTCAGTCAACAATGTAGGTTTTACCTGTTTTCTAAGTCTCTTTTATTTTCTTGTACTTATACTAGGAATTCTCTGTGTAAACCTTTGTAACTTCTCTAGCTAGATGAATCACTGTGTACTTTCTCTTGTTTCTATCTGTTATCAATCTTGAGAAACTCTTACATTCTCTGTTCACTGTTTCCCGGTCGTAGAGAAGTAGATTTCTTTCTGGGAAAGTGCTGTTTTCACAGTGGTAAGTACTCCCAACTCTATCAACAATGTAGGTTTTACCTAGCTTTCTAAGTCTCTCTTATTTTCTTGTACTTATACTTGAAATTCCCTGTGTAGGGGTAGGGGTAGGGGTAGGGGTCGGGGTCGGGGTAGGGTTAGGGGTAGGGTTAGGGTTAGGGTTAGGGTTAGGGTTAGGGTTAGGGTTAGGGTTAGGGTTAGAGTTAGGGTTAGGGTTAGGGTTAGGGTTAGGGTTAGGGTGTGGGTTAGGGTTAGGGTGTGTGTTAGGGTTAGGGTTAGGGTTAGGGTTAGGGTTAGGGTTAGGGTTAGGGTTAGGGTTAGGGTTAGGGTTAGGGTTAGGGTTAGGGTTAGGGTTAGGGTTAGGGTTAGGGTTAGGTTTAGGGTTAGGGTTAGGGTTAGGGTTAGGGTTAGGGTTAGGGTTAGGGTTAGGGTTAGGGTTAGGGTTAGGGTTAGGGTTAGGGTTAGGATTAGGGTAACTTCTCTAGCTAGATGAATCAGTGTTTACTTTCTCTTGTTTCTACCTGTTACCAATCTTGAGAAACTCATACATTCTTTGTTCACTGTTTCCCGGTCTTACAGAAGTAGATTTCGCTCTGCGAAAGTGATGTTTTCACAGTGCTAAGTACTCCTAACTCTATCAACAATGTAGGTTTTACCAGTTTTCTAAGTCTCTCTTATTTTCTTGTACTTATACTTGGAATTCTCTGTGTAAACCTCTGTAACTTCTCCAGGTAGATGAATCACTGTGTACTTTCTCTTGTTTCTATCTGTTACCAATCTTGAGAAACTCATACATTCTCTGTTCACTGTTTCCCGGTCTTAGAGAAGTATATTTCTCTCTGCGAAAGTGCTGTTTTCACATTGCTAAGTACTCCCAACTGTATCAACAATGTAGGCTTTACCAGTTTTCTAAGTCTCTCTTATTTATTTGTACTTATACTGGGAATTCTCTGTGTAAACCTCTATAACTTCTCCAGGTAGATGAATCACTGTGTACTTTCTCTTGTTTCTATCTGTTAACAATTTTGAGAAACTCGTACATTCTCTGTTCACTGTTTCCCGGTCTTAGACAAGTAGATTTCTCTCTGTGAAAGTGCTGTTTCCACAGTGCTAAGTACTCCCAGCTCTATCAACAATGTAGGTTTTACCAGTTTTCTAAGTCTCTCTCACCTTCTTGTACTTATACTGGGAATTGTCTGTGTAAACCTCTGTAACTTCTCTAGGTACATGAATCACTGTGTACTTTCTGTTGTTTCTATCTGTTACCAATCTTGAGAAACTGATACTTTCTCTGTTCACTGTTTCCAAGTCTTAGAGAAGTAGATTTCTTTCTGCGAAAGTGCTGTTTTCACAGTGCTAAGTACTCCAAGCTCTATCAACAATGTAGGTTTTATCAGTTTTCTAACTCTCTTATTTTCTTGTACTTATACTTGGAATTCTTTGTATAAACATCTATAACTTCTCTAGGTAGATGAATCAATGTGTACTTTCTCTTGTTTCTATGTGTTACCAATCTTGAGAAACTCATACATTCTCTGTTCACTGTTTCCCGGTTTTATAGAAGTAGATTTCACTCTGCGAAAGTGCTGTTTTCACAGTGCTAAGTACTCCCAACTCTATCAACAATGTAGGTTTTACCAGTTATCTATGTCTCTCTTATTTACTTGTACTTATACTGGGAATTCTCTGTGTCAACTTCTGTAACTTCTTTAGGAAGATGAATCACTGTGTACTTTGCCTTCTTTCCATGTGTTACCAATCTTGAGAAACTCATACCTTCTCTTTTCACTGTTTCGCGGTATTAGAGAAGTAGATTTCTTTGTGCGAAAGTGATGTTTTCACAATGCTAAGTACTCCCAACTCTATCAACAACGTAGGTTTTACCAGTTTTCTAAGTCTCTCTTATTTTCTTGTACTTATACTGGGAATTCTCTGTGTAAAGCTCTATAACTTCTCTAGGTAGATGAATCATTGTGTACTTTCTCTTGTTTCTATCTCTTACCAATCTTCAGAAACTCATACATTCCCTTTTCACTGTTTCCCGGTCTTAGAGAAGTAGATTTCTTTCTGTGAAAGTGCTGTTTTCACAGTGCTAAGTACTCCCAACTCTATCAACAATGTAGGTTTTACCAGTTTTCTAAGTCTCTTTATTTACTTGTACTTATACTGGGAATTCTCTGTGTCAACCACTGTAACTTCTCTAGGAAGATGAATCACTGTGTACTTTCTCTTGTTTCTGTCTGTTACCAATATTGAGACACTCATACATTCTCTGTTCACTGTTTCCCGGTCTTAGACAAGTAGATTTCTCCCTGCGAAAGTGCTGTTTTCACAGTGCTAAGTATTCCCAACTCTATCAATAATGTAGGTTTTACCAATTTTCTAAGTCTCTCTTATTTTGTTGTACTTATACTTCGAATTCTCTGGGTAAACCTCTGTAACTTCTCTAGGTAGATGAATCACTGTGTACTTTCTCTTGTTTCTGTCTGTTACCAATATTGAGACACTCATACATTCTCTGTTCACTGTTTCCCGGTCTTAGACAAGTAGATTTCTCCCTGCGAAAGTGCTGTTTTCACAGTGCTAAGTATTCCCAACTCTATCAACAATGTAGGTTTTACCAGTTTTCTAAGTCTCTCTTACTTTCTTGTACTTATACTTGGAATTCTCTGTGTAAACCTCTGTAATTTCTCTAGGTAGATGAATCACTGTGTACTTTCTCTTGTTTCTATCTGTTACCATACTTGAGAAACTCATACATTCTCTTTTCACTGTTTCCCGGTCTTAGACAAGTAGATTTCTTTCTGCGAAAGTGCTGTTTTCACAGTGCTAAGTACTCCGAACTCTATCAACAATGTAGGTTTTACCAGTTTTCTAAGTCTCTTTATTTACTTGTACTTATACTGGGAATTCTCTGTGTCAACCACTGTAACTTCTCTAGGAAGATGAATCACTGTGTACTTTCTCTTGTTTCTATCTGTTACCAATCTTGAGAAACTCATACATTCTCTGTTCACTGTTTCCCGGTCTTAGAGAAATAGATTTCTTTCTGCGAAAGTGCTGTTGTCACAGTGCTAAGTACTCCAAGCTGTATCAACAATGTAGGTTTTATCAGTTTTCTAACTCTCTTATTTTCTTGTACTTATACTTGGAATTCTTTGTATAAACATCTATAACTTCTCTAGGTAGATGAATCAATGTGTACTTTCTCTTGTTTCTACGTGTTACCAATCTTGAGAAACTCATACATTCTCTGTTCAATGTTTCCTGGTCTTAGACAACTAGATTTCTCTCTGCGAAAGTGCTGTTTTCACAGTGCTAAGTACTCCCAACTCTATCAACAATGTAGGTGTTACCAGTTTTCTAAGTCTCTCTTATTTTCTTGTACTTATACTTGCAATTCTCTGTGTAAACCTCTGTAACTTCTCCAGGTAGATGAATCACTGTTTACTTTCTCTTGTTTCTATCTGTTACCATACATCAGACACTCATACATTCTCTTTTCACTGTTTCTCGGTCTTAGAGAAGTAGATTTCTTTGTGCGAAAGTGCTGTTTTCACAGTGCTAAGTACTCCCAACTCTATCAACAATGTAGGTTTTACCAGTTTTCTAAGTCTCCCTTATTTACTTATACTTATACTGGGAATTCTCTGTGTAAAACTCTATAACTTCTCTAGGTAGATGAATCATTGTGTACTTTCTCTTGTTTCTATCTGTTACAAATCTTGAGAAACTCGTACATTCTCTGTTCACTGTTTCCCGGTCTTAGACAAGTAGATTTCTCTCTGTGAAAGTGCTGTTTCCACAGTGCTAAGTACTCCCAGCTCTATCAACAATGTAGGTTTTACCAGTTTCCTAAGTCTCTCTTACCTTTTTGTACTTATACTGGGAATTCTCTGTGTAAACGTCTGTAACTTCTCTAGGTACATGAATCATTGTGTACTTTCTGTTGTTTCTATCTGTTACCAATCTTGAGAAAGTCATACATTATCTTTTCACTGTTTCGCGGTATTAGAGAAGTAGATTTCTTTGTGCGAAATTGATGTTTTCACAATGCTAAGTACTCCCAACTCTATCAACAATGTAGGTTTTACCCGTTTTCTAAGTCTCTCTTATTTACTTGTACTTATACTGGGAATTCTCTGTGTAAACCTCTGTAACTGCCCTAGGTAGATGAATCATTGTGTACTTTCTCTTGTTTCTATCTGTTACCAATCTTGAGAAACTCATACATTCTCTGTTCACTGTTTCCCGGTCTTAGAGAAGTAGATTTCTTTCAGCGAAAGTGCTGTTTTCACAGTGCTAAGTACTCTCAACTCAGTCAACAATGTAGGTTTTACCAGTTTTCTAAGTCTCTTTTATTTTCTTGTACTTATACTAGGAATTCTCTGTGTAAACCTCTGTAACTTCTCTAGCTAGATGAATCACTGTGTACTTTCTCTTGTTTCTATCTGTTATCAATCTTGAGAAACTCTTACATTCTCTGTTCACCGTTTCCCGGTCTTAGAGAAGTAGATTTCTTTCTGGGAAAGTGCTGTTTTCACAGTGCTAAGTACTCCCAACTCTATCATCAATGTAGGTTTTACCTAGCTTTCTAAGTCTCTCTTATTTTCTTGTACTTATAGTTGAAATTCCCTGTCTAGGGGTAGGGGTAGGGGTAGGGGTAGGGGTAGGGGTAGGGGTACGGGTAGGGGTAGGGGTAGGGGTAGGGTTAGGGTTAGGGTTAGGGTTAGGGTTAGTTTTAGGGTTAGGGTTAGGGTTAGGGTTAGGGTTAGGGTGTGGGTTAGGGTTAGGTTTAGGGTTAGGGTTAGGGTTAGGGTTAGGGTTAGGGTTAGGGTTAGGGTTAGGGTTAGGGTTAGGGTTAGGGTTAGGGTTAGGGTTAGGGTTAGGGTTAGGGTTAGGGTTAGGGTTAGGGTTAGGGTTAGGGTTAGGCTTAGGGTTAGGGTTAGGGTTAGGGTTAGGGTTAGGGTTAGGGTTAGGGTTAGGGTTAGGGTTAGGGTTAGGGTTAGGGTTAGGGTTAGGGTTAGGGTTAGGGTTAGGGTTAGGGTTAGGGTTAGGGTTAGGGTTAGGGTAACTTCTCTAGCTAGATGAATCAGTGTTTACTTTCTCTTGTTTCTACCTGTTACCAATCTTGAGAAACTCATACATTCTTTGTTCACTGTTTCCCGGTCTTACAGAAGTAGATTTCGCTCTGCGAAAGTGCTGTTTTCACAGTGCTAAGTACTCCTACCTCTATCAACAATGTAAGTTTTACCAGTTCTCTAAGTCTCTCTTATTTTCTTGTACTTATACTTGGAATTCTCTGTCTAAACCTCTGTAACTTCTCTAGGTAGATGAATCACTGTGTACATTCTCTTGTTTCTATCTGTTACCAATCTTGAGAAACTCATACATTCTCTGTTCACTGATTCCTGGTCTTAGAGAAGTAGATTTCTTCATGAGAAAGTCATGTTTTCACAATGCTAAGTACTCCCAACTCTATCAACAATGTAGGTTTTACCAGTTTTCTAAGTCTCTCTTATTTACTTGTACTTATACTGGAAATTCTCTGTGTAAACCTCTTTAACTTCTCTAGGTACATGAATCACTGTGTACTTTCTGTTGTTTCTATCTGTTACCAATCTTTAGAAACTGATACTTTCTCTGTTCACTGTTTCCCAGTCTTAGAGAATTACATTTCTTTCTGCGAAAGTGCTGTTTTCACAGTGCTAAGTACTCCTAACTCTATCAACAATGTAGGTTTTACCAGTTTTCTAAGTCTCTCTTATTTTCTTGTACTTATACTTGGAAATCTCTGTGTAAACCTCTGTAACTTTTCCAGGTAGATGAATCACTGTGTACTTTCTCTTGTTTCTATCTGTTACCAATCTTGAGAAACTCATACATTCTCTGTTCACTGTTTCTCGGTCTTAGAGAAGTAGATTTCATTGTGCGAAAGTGCTGTTTTCACAGTGCTAAGTACTCCCAACTCTATCAACAATGTAGGTTTTACCAGTTTTCTAAGTCGCTCTTATTTTCTTGTACTTATACTTGGAATTCTCTGTGTAAACCTCTGTAACTTTTCCAGGTAGGCGAATCACTGTGTACTTTCTCTTGTTTCTATCTGTTACCAATCTTGAGAAACTCATACATTCTCTGTTCAATGTTTCCCAGTCTTAAAAAAGTAGATTTCTTTCTGCGAAAGTGCTGTTTTGACAGTGCTAAGTACTCCTAGCTCTATCAACAATGTAAGTTTTACCAGTTTTCTAAGTCTCTCTTATTTTCTTGTTCTTATACTTGGAATTCTCTGTGTAAACCTCTGTAACTTCTCTAGGTAGATGAATCACTGTGTACTTTCTCTTGTTTCTATCTGTTACCATACATCAGACACTCATACATTCACTTTTCACTGTTTCCCGGTCTTAGAGAAGTAGATTTCTTTCTGCGAAAGTGCTGTTTTCACAGTGCTAAGTACTCCCAACTCTATCAACAATGTAGGTTTTACCAGTTTTTTAAGTCTCTCTTATATACTTGTACTTATACTGCGAATTCTCTGTGTCAACCACTGTAACTTCTCTAGGAAGATGAATCACTGTGTACTTTCTCTAGTTTCTATGTGTTACCAATCTTTAGAAACTCATACCCTCTCTTTTCACTGTTTCGCGGTATTAGAGAAGTAGATTTCTTTGTGCGAAAGTGATGTTTTCACAATGCTAAGAACTCCCAACTGTATAAACAATGTAGGTTTTACCGGTTTTCTAAGTCTCTCTTATTTAGGTGTACTTATACTGTGAATTGTCTGTGTAAACCTGTGTAACTTCTCTAGGTAGATGAATCATTGTGTACTTTCTCTTGTTTCTATCTGTTACCAATCTTCAGAAACTCGTACATTCTCTGTTCACTGTTTCCCGGTCTTAGACAAGTAGATTTCTCTCTGCGAAAGTGCTGTTTCCACAGTGCTAAGTACTCCCAGCTCTATCACCAATGTAGGTTTTACCAGTTTTGTAAGTCTCTCTTAACTTCTTGTACTTATACTGGGAATTGTCTGTGTAAACCTCTGTAACCTCTCTAGGTAGATGAATCACTGTGTACTTTCTGTTGTTTCTATCTGTTACCAATCTTGAGAAACTCATACATTCTCTGTTCACTGTTTCCTGGTCTTAGAGAAGTAGACTTCTTCATGATAAAGTGATGTTTTCACAATGCTAAGTACTCCCAACTCTGTCAACAATGTAGGTTTTACCAGTTTTCTAAGTCTCTCTTATTTACTTGTACTTATACTGGGAATTCTCTGTGTAAACCTCTGTAACTTCTCTAGGTACATGAATCACTGTGTACTTTCTGTTGTTTCTATCTGTTACCAATCTTGAGAAACTGATACTTTCTCTGTTCACTGTTTCCCAGTCTTAGAGAAGTAGATTTCTTTCTGCGAAAGTGCTGTTTTCACAGTGCTAAGTACTCCTAACTCTATCAACAATGTGGGTTTTACCAGTTTTCTAAGTCTCTCTTATTTTCTTGTACTTATACTTGGAAATCTCTGGGTAAACCTCTGTAATTTCTCTAAGTAGACGAATCACTGTGTACTTTCTCTTGTTTCTATCTGTTACCATACATCAGACACTCATACATTCTCTTTTCACTGTTTCCCGGTCTTAGAGAAGTAGATTTCTTTCTGCGAAACTGCTGTTTTCACAGTGCTAAGTACTCCCAACTCTATCAACAATGTAGGTTTTACCAGTTTTCTAAGTCTCTCTTATTTACTTGTACTTATACTGGGAATTCTCTGTGTCAACCACTGTAAATTCTCTAGGAAGATGAATCACTGGGTACTTTCTTTTGTTTCTATGTGTTACCAATCTTGAGAAACTCATACATTCCCTTTTCACTGTTTCCCGGTCTTAGAGAAGTAGATTTCTTTCTGTGAAAGTGCTGTTTTCACAGTGCTAAGTACTCCCAACTCTATCAACAATGTAGGTTTTACCAGTTTTCTAAGTCTCTCTTATTTTGTTGTACTTTTACTTGGAATTCTCTGGGTAAACCTCTGTAACTTCTCTAGGTAGATGAATCACTGTGTACTTTCTCTTGTTTCTGTCTGTTACCAATATGGAGACACTCATACATTCTCTGTTCACTGTTTCCCGGTCTTAGACAAGTAGATTTCTCCCTGCGAAAGTGCTGTTTTCACAGTGCTAAGTATTCCCAACTCTATCAACAATGTAGGTTTTACCAGTTTTCTAAGTCTCTTTTATTTTCTTGTACTTATACTAGGAATTCTCTGTGTAAAACTCTGTAACTTCTCTAGCTAGATGAATCACTGTGTACTTTCTCTTGTTTCTATCTGCTATCAATCTTGAGAAACTCTTTCATTCTCTGTTTACTGTTTCCCGGTCGTAGAGAAGTAGATTTCTTTCTGGGAAAGTGCTGTTTTCACAGTGCTAAGTACTCCCAACTCTATCAACAATGTAGGTTTTACCTAGCTTTCTAAGTCTCTCTTATTTTCTTGTACTTCTACTTGAAATTCCCTGTGTAGGGGTAGGGGTAGGGGTAGGGGTAGGGGTAGGGGTGGGGGTGGGGGTAGGGGTAGGGGTAGGGGTAGGGGTAGGGTTAGGGTTAGGGTTAGGGTTAGGGTTAGGGTTAGGGTTAGGGTTACGGTTAGGGTTAGGGTGTGGATTAGGGTTAGGGTTAGGGTTAGGGTTAGGGTTAGGGTTAGGGTGTGGGTTAGCGTTAGGGTTAGGGTTAGGGTTAGGGTGAGGGTTAGGGTTAGGGTTAGGGTTAGGGTTAGGGTTAGGGTTAGGGTTAGGGTTAGGGTTAGGGTTAGGGTTAGGGTTAGGGTTAGGGTTAGGGTTAGCGTGTGGGTTAGGGTGTGGGTTAGGGTTAGGGATAGGGTTAGGGTTAGGGTTAGGGTTAGGGTTAGGGATAGGGTTAGGGTTAGGGTTAGGGTAACTTCTCTAGCTAGATGAATCAGTGTTTACATTCTCTTGTTTCTACCTGTTACCAATCTTGAGAAACTCATACATTCTTTGTTCACTGTTTCCCGGTCTTACAGAAGTAGATTTCGCTCTGCGAAAGTGATGTTTTCACAGTGCTAAGTACTCCTAACTCTATCAACAATGTAGGTTTTACCAGTTTTCTAAGTCTCTCTTATTTTCTTGTACTTATACTTGGAATTCTCTGTGAAAACCTCTGTAACTTCTCCAGGTAGGTGAATCACTGTGTACTTTCTCTTGTTTCTATCTGTTACCAATCTTGAGAAACTCATACGTTCTCTGTTTACTGTTTCCCGGTCTTAGACAAGTAGATTTCTCTCTGCGAAAGTGCTGTTTTCACAGTACTAAGTACTCCCAACTCTATCAACAATGTAGGTTTAACTAATTTTCGAAGTCTCTCTTATTTTCTTGTACTTATACTTGGAATTCTCTGTGTAAAACTCTGTAACGTCTCTAGGTAGATGAATCACTGTGTACTTTCTCTTGTTTCTATGTGTTACCAATCTTGAGAAACTCATACATTGTCTTTTAACTGTTTCGCGGTATTAGAGAAGTAGATTTCTTTGTGCGAAAGTGCTGTTTTCACAGTGCTAAGTACTCCCAACTCTATCAACAATGTAGGTTTTACCAGTTTTCTAAGTCTCCCTTATTTACTTATACTTATACTGGGAATTCTCTGTGTAAACCTCTATAACTTCTCTAGGTAGATGAATCATTGTGTACTTTCTCTTGTTTCTATCTGTTACAAATCTTCAGAAACTCGTACATTCTCTGTTCACTGTTTCCCGGTCTTAGACAAGTAGATTTCTCTCTGTGAAAGTGCTGTTTCCACAGTGCTAAGTACTCCCAGCTCTATCAACAATGTAGGTTTTACCAGTTTCCTAAGTCTCTCTTACCTTTTTGTACTTATACTGGGAATTCTCTGTGTAAACGTCTGTAACTTCTCTAGGTACATGAATCACTGTGTACTTTCTGTTGTTTCTATCTGTTACCAATCTTGAGAAACTGATACTTTCTCTGTTCACTGTTTCCAAGTCTTAGAGAAGTAGATTTCTTTCTGCGAAAGTGCTGTTTTCACAGTGCTAAGTACTCCAAGCTCTATCAACAATGTAGGTTTTATCAGTTTTCTAACTCTCTTATTTTCTTGTACTTATACTTGGAATTCTTTGTATAAACATCTATAACTTCTCTAGGTAGATGAATCAATGTGTACTTTCTCTTGTTTCTATGTGTTACCAATCTTGAGAAACTCATACATTCTCTGTTCACTGTTTCCCGGTTTTACAGAAGTAGATTTCACTCTGCGAAAGTGCTGTTTTCACAGTGCTAAGTACTCCCAACTCTATCAACAATGTAGGTTTTACCAGTTATCTATGTCTCTCTTATTTACTTGTACTTATACTGGGAATTCTCTGTGTCAACTTCTGTAACTTCTTTAGGAAGATGAATCACTGTGTACTTTGCCTTCTTTCCATGTGTTACCAATCTTGAGAAACTCATACCTTCTCTTTTCACTGTTTCGCGGTATTAGAGAAGTAGATTTCTTTGTGCGAAAGTGATGTTTTCACAATGCTAAGTACTCCCAACTCTATCAACAACGTAGGTTTTACCAGTTTTCTAAGTCTCTCTTATTTTCTTGTACTTATACTGGGAATTCTCTGTGTAAAGCTCTATAACTTCTCTAGGTAGATGAATCATTGTGTACTTTCTCTTGTGTCTATCTCTTACCAATCTTCAGAAACTCATACATTCCCTTTTCACTGTTTCCCGGTCTTAGAGAAGTAGATTTCTTTCTGTGAAAGTGCTGTTTTCACAGTGCTAAGTACTCCCAACTCTATCAACAATGTAGGTTTTACCAGTTTTCTAAGTCTCTTTATTTACTTGTACTTATACTGGGAATTCTCTGTGTCAACCACTGTAACTTCTCTAGGAAGATGAATCACTGTGTACTTTCTCTTGTTTCTGTCTGTTACCAATATTGAGACACTCATACATTCTCTGTTCACTGTTTCCCGGTCTTAGACAAGTAGATTTCTCCCTGCGAAAGTGCTGTTTTCACAGTGCTAAGTATTCCCAACTCTATCAATAATGTAGGTTTTACCAGTTTTCTAAGTCTCTCTTAGTTTGTTGTACTTATACTTGGAATTCTCTGGGTAAACCTCTGTAACTTCTCTAGGTAGATGAATCACTGTGTACTTTCTCTTGTTTCTGTCTGTTACCAATATTGAGACACTCATACATTCTCTGTTCACTGTTTCCCGGTGTTAGACAAGTAGATTTCTCCCTGCGAAAGTGCTGTTTTCACAGTGCTAAGTATTCCCAACTCTATCAACAATGTAGGTTTTACCAGTTTTCTAAGTCTCTCTTACTTTCTTGTACTTATACTTGGAATTCTCTGTGTAAACCTCTGTAATTTCTCTAGGTAGATGAATCACTGTGTACTTTCTCTTGTTTCTATCTGTTACCATACTTGAGAAACTCATACATTCTCTTTTCACTGTTTCCCGGTCTTAGACAAGTAGATTTCTTTCTGCGAAAGTGCTGTTTTCACAGTGCTAAGTACTCCGAACTCTATCAACAATGTAGGTTTTACCAGTTTTCTAAGTCTCTTTATTTACTTGTACTTATACTGGGAATTCTCTGTGTCAACCACTGTAACTTCTCTAGGAAGATGAATCACTGTGTACTTTCTCTTGTTTCTATCTGTTACCAATCTTGAGAAACTCATACATTCTCTGTTCACTGTTTCCCGGTCTTAGAGAAATAGATTTCTTTCTGCGAAAGTGCTGTTGTCACAGTGCTAAGTACTCCAAGCTGTATCAACAATGTAGGTTTTATCAGTTTTCTAACTCTCTTATTTTCTTGTACTTATACTTGGAATTCTTTGTATAAACATCTATAACTTCTCTAGGTAGATGAATCAATGTGTACTTTCTCTTGTTTCTACGTGTTACCAATCTTGAGAAACTCATACATTCTCTGTTCAATGTTTCCTGGTCTTAGACAACTAGATTTCTCTCTGCGAAAGTGCTGTTTTCACAGTGCTAAGTACTCCCAGCTCTATCAACAATGTAGGTTTTACCAGTTTCCTAAGTCTCTCTTACCTTTTTGTACTTATACTGGGAATTCTCTGTGTAAACGTCTGTAACTTCTCTAGGTACATGAATCATTGTGTACTTTCTGTTGTTTCTATCTGTTACCAATCTTGAGAAAGTCATACATTATCTTTTCACTGTTTCGCGGTATTAGAGAAGTAGATTTCTTTGTGCGAAATTGATGTTTTCACAATGCTAAGTACTCCCAACTCTATCAACAATGTAGGATTTACCCGTTTTCTAAGTCTCTCTTATTTACTTGTACTTATACTGGGAATTCTCTGTGTAAACCTCTGTAACTGCCCTAGGAAGATGAATCATTGTGTACTTTCTCTTGTTTCTATCTGTTACCAATCTTGAGAAACTCATACATTCTCTGTTCACTGTTTCCCGGTCTTAGAGAAGTAGATTTCTTTCAGCGAAAGTGCTGTTTTCACAGTGCTAAGTACTCTCAACTCAGTCAACAATGTAGGTTTTACCAGTTTTCTAAGTCTCTTTTATTTTCTTGTACTTATACTAGGAATTCTCTCTGTAAACCTCTGTAACTTCTCTAGCTAGATGAATCACTGTGTACTTTCTCTTGTTTCTATCTGTTATCAATCTTGAGAAACTCTTACATTCTCTGTTCACCGTTTCCCGGTCTTAGAGAAGTAGATTTCTTTCTGGGAAAGTGCTGTTTTCACAGTGCTAAGTACTCCCAACTCTATCATCAATGTAGGTTTTACCTAGCTTTCTAAGTCTCTCTTATTTTCTTGTACTTATAGTTGAAATTCCCTGTCTAGGGGTAGGGGTAGGGGTAGGGGTAGGGGTAGGGGTAGGGGTACGGGTAGGGGTAGGGGTAGGGGTAGGGTTAGGGTTAGGGTTAGGGTTAGGGTTAGTTTTAGGGTTAGGGTTAGGGTTAAGGTTAGGGTTAGGGTGTGGGTTAGGGTTAGGTTTAGGGTTAGGGTTAGGGTTAGGGTTAGGGTTAGGGTTAAGGTTAGGGTTAGGGTTAGGGTTAGGGTTAGGGTTAGGGTTAGGGTTAGGGTTAGGGTTAGGGTTAGGGTTAGGCTTAGGGTTAGGGTTAGGCTTAGGGTTAGGGTTAGGGTTAGGGTTAGGGTTAGGGTTAGGGTTAGGTTTAGGGTTAGGGTTAGGGTTAGGGTTAGGGTTAGGGTTAGGGTTAGGGTTAGGGTAACTTCTCTAGCTAGATGAATCAGTGTTTACTTTCTCTTGTTTCTACCTGTTACCAATCTTGAGAAACTCATACATTCTTTGTTCACTGTTTCCCGGTCTTACAGAAGTAGATTTCGCTCTGCGAAAGTGCTGTTTTCACAGTGCTAAGTACTCCTACCTCTATCAACAATGTAAGTTTTACCAGTTCTCTAAGTCTCTCTTATTTTCTTGTACTTATACTTGGAATTCTCTGTCTAAACCTCTGTAACTTCTCTAGGTAGATGAATCACTGTGTACATTCTCTTGTTTCTATCTGTTACCAATCTTGAGAAACTCATACATTCTCTGTTCACTGATTCCTGGTCTTAGAGAAGTAGATTTCTTCATGAGAAAGTCATGTTTTCACAATGCTAAGTACTCCCAACTCTATCAACAATGTAGGTTTTACCAGTTTTCTAAGTCTCTCTTATTTACTTGTACTTATACTGGGAATTCTCTGTGTAAACCTCTTTAACTTCTCTAGGTACATGAATCACTGTGTACTTTCTGTTGTTTCTATCTGTTACCAATCTTTAGAAACTGATACTTTCTCTGTTCACTGTTTCCCAGTCTTAGAGAATTACATTTCTTTCTGCGAAATTGCTGTTTTCACAGTGCTAAGTACTCCTAACTCTATCAACAATGTAGGTTTTACCAGTTTTCTAAGTCTCTCTTATTTTCTTGTACTTATACTTGGAAATCTCTGTGTAAACCTCTGTAACTTTTCCAGGTAGATGAATCACTGTGTACTTTCTCTTGTTTCTATCTGTTACCAATCTTGAGAAACTCATACATTCTCTGTTCACTGTTTCTCTTTCTTAGAGAAGTAGATTTCATTGTGCGAAAGTGCTGTTTTCACAGTGCTAAGTACTCCCAACTCTATCAACAATGTAGGTTTTACCAGTTTTCTAAGTCGCTCTTATTTTCTTGTACTTATACTTGGAATTCTCTGTGTAAACCTCTGTAACTTCTCCAGGTAGGCGAATCACTGTGTACTTTCTCTTGTTTCTATCTGTTACCAATCTTGAGAAACTCATACATTCTCTGTTCAATGTTTCCCAGTCTTAAAAAAGTAGATTTCTTTCTGCGAAAGTGCTGTTTTGACAGTGCTAAGTACTCCTAGCTCTATCAACAATGTAAGTTTTACCAGTTTTCTAAGTCTCTCTTATTTTCTTGTTCTTATACTTGGAATTCTCTGTGTAAACCTCTGTAACTTCTCTAGGTAGATGAATCACTGTGTACTTTCTCTTGTTTCTATCTGTTACCATACATCAGACACTCATACATTCACTTTTCACTGTTTCCCGGTCTTAGAGAAGTAGATTTCTTTGTGCGAAAGTGCTGTTTTCACAGTGCTAAGTACTCCCAACTCTATCAACAATGTAGGTTTTACCAGTTTTTTAAGTCTCTCTTATATACTTGTACTTATACTGCGAATTCTCTGTGTCAACCACTGTAACTTCTCTAGGAAGATGAATGACTGTGTACTTTCTCTAGTTTCTATGTGTTACCAATCTTTAGAAACTCATACCCTCTCTTTTCACTGTTTCGCGGTATTAGAGAAGTAGATTTCTTTGTGCGAAAGTGATGTTTTCACAATGCTAAGAACTCCCAACTGTATAAACAATGTAGGTTTTACCGGTTTTCTAAGTCTCTCTTATTTAGGTGTACTTATACTGTGAATTGTCTGTGTAAACCTGTGTAACTTCTCTAGGTAGATGAATCATTGTGTACTTTCTCTTGTTTCTATCTGTTACCAATCTTCAGAAACTCGTACATTCTCTGTTCACTGTTTCCCGGTCTTAGACAAGTAGATTTCTCTCTGCGAAAGTGCTGTTTCCACAGTGCTAAGTACTCCCAGCTCTATCACCAATGTAGGTTTTACCAGTTTTGTAAGTCTCTCTTAACTTCTTGTACTTATACTGGGAATTGTCTGTGTAAACCTCTGTAACCTCTCTAGGTAGATGAATCACTGTATACTTTCTGTTGTTTCTATCTGTTACCAATCTTGAGAAACTGATACTTTCTCTGTTCACTGTTTCCCAGTCTTAGAGAAGTAGATTTCTTTCTGCTAAAGTGCTGTTTTCACAGTGCTAAGTACTCCTAACTCTATCAACAATGTAGGTTTTACCAGTTTTCTAAGTCTCTCTTATTTTCTTGTACTTATACTTGGAAATCTCTGGGTAAACCTCTGTAATTTCTCTAAGTAGACGAATCACTGTGTACTTTCTCTTGTTTCTATCTGTTACCATACATCAGACACTCATACATTCTCTTTTCACTGTTTCCCGGTCTTAGAGAAGTAGATTTCTTTCTGCGAAAGTGCTGTTTTCACAGTGCTAAGTACTCCCAACTCTATCAACAATGTAGGTTTTACCAGTTTTCTAAGTCTCTCTTATTTACTTGTACTTATACTGGGAATTCTCTGTGTCAACCACTGTAAATTCTCTAGGAAGATGAATCACTGGGTACTTTCTTTTGTTTCTATGTGTTACCAATCTTGAGAAACTCATACATTCCCTTTTCACTGTTTCCCGGTCTTAGAGAAGTAGATTTCTTTCTGTGAAAGTGCTGTTTTCACAGTGCTAAGTACTCCCAACTCTATCAACAATGTAGGTTTTACCAGTTTTCTAAGTCTCTCTTATTTTGTTGTACTTTTACTTGGAATTCTCTGGGTAAACCTCTGTAACTTCTCTAGGTAGATGAATCACTGTGTACTTTCTCTTGTTTCTGTCTGTTACCAATATGGAGACACTCATACATTCTCTGTTCACTGTTTCCCGGTCTTAGACAAGTAGATTTCTCCCTGCGAAAGTGCTGTTTTCACAGTGCTAAGTATTCCCAACTCTATCAACAATGTAGGTTTTACCAGTTTTCTAAGTCTCTTTTATTTTCTTGTACTTATACTAGGAATTCTCTGTGTAAACCTCTGTAACTTCTCTAGCTAGATGAATCACTGTGTACTTTCTCTTGTTTCTATCTGCTATCAATCTTGAGAAACTCTTTCATTCTCTGTTCACTGTTTCCCGGTCGTAGAGAAGTAGATTTCTTTCTGGGAAAGTGCTGTTTTCACAGTGCTAAGTACTCCCAACTCTATCAATAATGTAGGTTTTACCTAGCTTTCTAAGTCTCTCTTATTTTCTTGTACTTCTACTTGAAATTCCCTGTGTAGGGGTAGGGGTAGGGGTAGGGGTAGGGGTAGGGGTGGGGGTAGGGGTAGGGGTAGGGGTAGGGGTAGGGTTAGGGTTAGGGTTAGGGTTAGGGTTAGGGTTACGGTTAGGGTTAGGGTGTGGGTTAGGGTTAGGGTTAGGGTTAGGGTTAGGGTTAGGGTTAGGGTTAGGGTGTGGGTTAGCGTTAGGGTTAGGGTTAGGGTTAGGGTGAGGGTTAGGGTTAGGGTTAGGGTTAGGGTTAGGGTTAGGGTTAGGGTTAGGGTTAGGGTTAGGGTTAGGGTTAGGGTTAGGGTTAGGGTTAGGGTTAGGGTTAGCGTGTGGGTTAGGGTGTGGGTTAGAGTTAGGGATAGGGTTAGGGTTAGGGTTAGGGTTAGGGATAGGGTTAGGGTTAGGGTTAGGGTTAGGGTTAGGGTTAGGGTTAGGGTTAGGGTTAGGGTTAGGGTTAGGGTTAGCGTGTGGGTTAGGGTGTGGGTTAGGGTGTGGGTTAGGGTTAGGGTATGGGTTAGGGTTCGGGTTAGGGTTAGGGTGTGGGTTTGGGTGTGGGTTTGGGTGTGGGTTAGGGTGTGGGTTAGGGTTAGGGTTAGGGTTAGGGTTAGGGTTAGGGTTAGGGTTAGGGTTAGGGTTGGGGTTAGGGTTGGGGTTAGGGTAACTTCTCTAGCTAGATGAATCAGTTAGGGTTAGGGTTAGGGTTAGGGTTAGGGTTAGGGTTAGGGTTAGGGTTAGGGTTAGGGTTAGGGATAGGGTTAGGGTTAGGGTTAGGGTTAGGGTTAGGGTTAGGGTTAGGGTTAGGGTTAGGGTAACTTCTCTAGCTAGATGAATCAGTGTTTACTTTCTCTTGTTTCTACCTGTTACCAATCTTGAGAAACTCATACATTCTTTGTTCACTGTTTCCCGGTCTTACAGAAGTAGATTTCGCTCTGCGAAAGTGATGTTTTCACAGTGCTACGTACTCCTAACTCTATCAGCAATGTAGGTTTTACCAGTTTTCTAAGTCTCTCTTATTTACTTGTACTTATACTGGGAATTCTCTGTGTAAACCTCTTTAACTTCTCTAGGTACATGAATCACTGTGTACTTTCTGTTGTTTCTATCTGTTACCAATCTTTAGAAACTGATACTTTCTCTGTTCACTGTTTCCCAGTCTTAGAGAATTACATTTCTTTCTGCGAAAGTGCTGTTTTCACAGTGCTAAGTACTCTTAACTCTATCAACAATGTAGGTTTTACCAGTTTTCTAAGTCTCTCTTATTTTCTTGTACTTATACTTGGAATTCTCTATGTAAACCTCTGTAACTTCTCCAGGTAGATGAATCACTGTGTACTTTCCCTTGTTTCTATCTGTTACCAATCTTGAGAAAGTCATACATTCTCTGTTCACTGTTTCCCGGTCTTAGAGAAGTAGATTTCTTTCTGCGAAAGTGCTGTTTTCACAGTGCTAAGTACTACCAACTCTATCAACAATGTAGGTTTTACCAGTTTTCTAAGTCTCTCTTATTTTCTTGTACTTATACTTGGAAATCTCTGTGTAAACCTCTGTAACTTTTCCAGGTAGATGAATCACTGTGTACTTTCTATTCTTTCTATCTGTTACCAATCTTGAGAAACTCATACATTCTCTGTTCACTGTTTCACGGACTTAGAGAACTAAATTTCTTTCGGCGAAAGTGCTGTTTTCACAGTGCTAAGTACTCCCAACTCTATCAACAATGTAGGTTTTGCCAGTTTTCTAATTCTTTCTTATTTTCTTGTACTTATACTTGGAATTCTCTGTGTAAACCTCTGTAACTTTTCTAGGTAGATGAATCACTGTGTACTTTCGCGTGTTTCTGTCTGTTACCAAACTTGAGAAAGTCATACATTCTCTGTTCACTGTTTCACGGACTTAGAGAACTAAATTTCCTTCGGCGAAAGTGCTGTTTTCACAGTGCTAAGTACTCCCAACTCTATCCACAATGTAGGTTTTACCAGTTTTCTAAGTCTCTCTTATTTTCTTGTAGTTATACTTGGAATTCTCTGTGTAAACCTCTGTAACTTCTCTAGGTAGATGAATCACTGCGTACTTTCTCTCGTTTCTATCTGTTACCAATCTTGAGAAACTCATACATTTTCTGTTCACTGTTTCACGGACTTAGAGAACTAAATTTCTTTCGGCAAAAGTGCTGTTTTCACAGTGCTAAGTACTCCCAACTCTATCAACAATGTAGGTATTTACCGGTTTTCTAAGTCTCTCTTATTTTCTTGTACTAATACTTGGAATTCTCTGTGTAAACCTCTGTAACTTTTCTCGGTAGATGAATCACTGTGTACTTTCTCATGTTTCTATCTGTTATTAATCTTCAGAAACTCATACATTCTCTGTTCACTGTTTCCCAGTGTTAGAGAAGTAGGTTTCTTTCTGCGAAAGTGCTGTTTTCACAATGCTAAGTACTCCCAACTCTATTACCTATGTAGGTTTTACCAGTTTTCTAAGTCTCTCTTATTTTTTTGTACTTATCCTTGGAATTCTCTATGTAAACCTCTGTAACTTATCTAGGTAGATGAATCACTGTGTACTTTCTCTTGTTTCTATCTGTTACCAATCTTGAGAAACTCATATATTTTCTGTTCACTGTTTCACGGACTTAGAGAACTAAATTTCTTTCGGCGAAAGTGCTGTTTTCACAGTGCTAAGTACTCGCAACTCTATCCACAATGTAGGTTTTACCAGTTTTCTAAGTCTCTCTTATTGTCTTGTACTTATACTTGGAATTCTTTGTATAAACTTCTGTAACTTCTCTAGGTAGATGAATCACTGTGTACTTTCTCTTGTTTCTATCTGTTACCAATCTTGAGAAACTCATACATTCTCTATTCATTGTTTCCCAGTCTGAGAGAAGTAGATTTCTTTCTGCGAAAGTGCTGCTTTCACAGTGCCAAGTACTCCCAACTCTATCAACAATGTAGGTTTTGCCAGTTTTCTAATTCTTTCTTATTTTCTTGTACTTATACTTGGAATTCTCAGTGTAAACCTCTGTAACTTTTCTAGGTAGATGAATCACTGTGTACTTTCTCTTGTTTCTATCTGTTACCAATCTTGAGAAACTCATACATTCTCTGTTCACTGTTTCACGGACTTAGAGAACTACATTTCTTTCGGCGAAAGTGCTGTTTTCACAGTGCTATGTACTCCCAACTCTATCAACAATGTAGGTTTTACCAGTTTTCTAAGTCTCTCTTATTTTCTAATACTTATCCTTGGAATTCTCTATGTAAACCTCTGTAACTTTTCTAGGTAGATGAATCACTGTGTACTTTCTCTTGTTTCTATCTGTTACCAATCTTGAGAAACTCATACATTCTCTGTTCACTGTTTCCCAGTGTTAGAGAAGTAGATTTCTTTCTGGGAAAGTGCTGTTTTCACAGTGCTAAGTACTCCCAACTCTATCAACAATGTAGGTTTTACCAGTTTTCTAAGTCTCTCTTATTTTCTTGTACTTATACTTGGAATTCTCTGTGTAAACCTCTGTAACTTTTATAGGTAGATGAATCACTGTGTACTTTCTCTTGTTTCTATCTGTTACCAATCTTGAGAAACTCATACATTCTCTGTTCACTGTTTCACGGACTTAGAGAACTAAATTTCTTTCGGCGAAAGTGCTGTTTTCACAGTGCTACGTACTCCCTTCTCTATCAACAATGTAGGTTTTACCAGTTTTCTAAGTCTCTCTTATTTTCTTGTACTTATACTTGGTTTTCTCTGTGTAAACCTCTGTAACTCTTCTAGGTAGATGAATCACTGTGTACTTTCGCTTGTTTCTGTCTGTTACCAAACTTGAGAAACTCATACATTCTCTGTTCCCTGTTTCACGGACTTAGAGAACTAAATTTCCTTCGGCGAAAGTGCTGTTTTCACAGTGCTAAGTACTCCCAACTCTATCCACAATGTAGGTTTTACCAGTTTTCTAAGTCTCTCTTATTTTCTTGTACTTATACTTGGAATTCTCTGTGTAAACCTCTGTAACTTCTCTAGGTAGATGAATCACTGCGTACTTTCTCTCGTTTCTATCTGTTACCAATCTTGAGAAACTCATACATTTTCTGTTCACTGTTTCACGGACTTAGAGAACTAAATTTCTTTCGGCAAAAGTGCTGTTTTCACAGTGCTAAGTACTCCCAACTCTATCAACAATGTAGGTATTTACCGGTTTTCTAAGTCTCTCTTATTTTCTTGTACTAATACTTGGAATTCTCTGTGTAAACCTCTGTAACTTTTCTCGGTAGATGAATCACTGTGTACTTTCTCATGTTTCTATCTGTTATTAATCTTGAGAAACTCATACATTCTCTGTTCACTGTTTCCCAGTGTTAGAGAAGTAGGTTTCTTTCTGCGAAAGTGCTGTTTTCACAATGCTAAGTACTCCCAACTCTATTACCTATGTAGGTTTTACCAGTTTTCTAAGTCTCTCTTATTTTTTTGTACTTATCCTTGGAATTCTCTATGTAAACCTCTGTAACTTATCTAGGTAGATGAATCACTGTGTACTTTCTCTTGTTTCTATCTGTTACCAATCTTGAGAAACTCATACATTTTCTGTGCACTGTTTCACGGACTTAGAGAACTAAATTTCTTTCGGCGAAAGTGCTGTTTTCACAGTGCTAAGTACTCGCAACTCTATCCACAATGTAGGTTTTACCAGTTTTCTAAGTCTCTCTTATTGTCTTGTACTTATACTTGGAATTCTTTGTATAAAGTTCTGTAACTTCTCTAGGTAGATGAATCACTGTGTACTTTCTCTTGTTTCTATCTGTTACCAATCTTGAGAAACTCATACATTCTCTATTCATTGTTTCCCAGTCTGAGAGAAGTAGATTTCTTTCTGCGAAAGTGCTGCTTTCACAGTGCCAAGTACTCCCAACTCTATCAACAATGTAGGTTTTGCCAGTTTTCTAATTCTTTCTTATTTTCTTGTACTTATACTTGGAATTCTCAGTGTAAACCTCTGTAACTTTTCTAGGTAGATGAATCACTGTGTACTTTCTCTTGTTTCTATCTGTTACCAATCTTGAGAAACTCATACATTCTCTCTTCACTGTTTCACGGACTTAGAGAACTACATTTCTTTCGGCGAAAGTGCTGTTTTCACAGTGCTACGTACTCCCAACTCTATCAACAATGTAGGTTTTACCAGTTTTCTAAGTCTCTCTTATTTTCTAATACTTATCCTTGGAATTCTCTATGTAAACCTCTGTAACTTTTCTAGGTAGATGAATCACTGTGTACTTTCTCTTGTTTCTATCTGTTACCAATCTTGAGAAACTCATACATTCTCTGTTCACTGTTTCCCAGTTTTAGAGAAGTAGATTTCTTTCTGGGAAAGTGCTGTTTTCACAGTGCTAAGTACTCCCAACTCTATCAACAATGTAGGTTTTACCAGTTTTCTAAGTCTCTCTTATTTTCTTGTACTTATACTTGGAATTCTCTGTGTAAACCTCTGTAACTTTTATAGGTAGATGAATCACTGTGTACTTTCTCTTGTTTCTATCTGTTACCAATCTTGAGAAACTCATACATTCTCTGTTCACTGTTTCACGGACTTAGAGAACTAAATTTCTTTTGGCGAAAGTGCTGTTTTCACAGTGCTACGTACTCCCAACTCTATCCACAATGTAGGTTTTACCAGTTTTCTAAGTCTCTCTTATTTTCTTGTACTTATACTTGGAATTCTCTGTGTAAACCTCTGTAACTTCTCTAGGTAGATGAATCACTGCGTACTTTCTCTCGTTTCTATCTGTTACCAATCTTGAGAAACTCATACATTTTCTGTTCACTGTTTCACGGACTTAGAGAACTAAATTTCTTTCGGCAAAAGTGCTGTTTTCACAGTGCTAAGTACTCCCAACTCTATCAACAATGTAGGTATTTACCGGTTTTCTAAGTCTCTCTTATTTTCTTGTACTAATACTTGGAATTCTCTGTGTAAACCTCTGTAACTTTTCTCGGTAGATGAATCACTGTGTACTTTCTCATGTTTCTATCTGTTATTAATCTTGAGAAACTCATACATTCTCTGTTCACTGTTTCCCAGTGTTAGAGAAGTAGGTTTCTTTCTGCGAAAGTGCTGTTTTCACAATGCTAAGTACTCCCAACTCTATTACCTATGTAGGTTTTACCAGTTTTCTAAGTCTCTCTTATTTTTTTGTACTTATCCTTGGAATTCTCTGTGTAAACCTCTGTAACTTATCTAGGTAGATGAATCACTGTGTACTTTCTCTTGTTTCTATCTGTTACCAATCTTGAGAAACTCATACATTTTCTGTTCACTGTTTCACGGACTTAGAGAACTAAATTTCTTTCGGCGAAAGTGCTGTTTTCACAGTGCTAAGTACTCGCAACTCTATCCACAATGTAGGTTTTACCAGTTTTCTAAGTCTCTCTTATTGTCTTGTACTTATACTTGGAATTCGTTGTATAAACTTCTGTAACTTCTCTAGGTAGATGAATCACTGTGTACTTTCTCTTGTTTCTATCTGTTACCAATCTTGAGAAACTCATACATTCTCTATTCATTGTTTCCCAGTCTGAGAGAAGTAGATTTCTTTCTGCGAAAGTGCTGCTTTCACAGTGCCAAGTACTCCCAACTCTATCAACAATGTAGGTTTTGCCAGTTTTCTAATTCTTTCTTATTTTCTTGTACTTATACTTGGAATTCTCAGTGTAAACCTCTGTAACTTTTCTAGGTAGATGAATCACTGTGTACTTTCTCTTGTTTCTATCTGTTACCAATCTTGAGAAACTCATACATTCTCTGTTCACTGTTTCACGGACTTAGAGAACTACATTTCTTTCGGCGAAAGTGCTGTTTTCACAGTGCTACGTACTCCCAACTCTATCAACAATGTAGGTTTTACCAGTTTTCTAAGTCTCTCTTATTTTCTAATACTTATCCTTGGAATTCTCTATGTAAACCTCTGTAACTTTTCTAGGTAGATGAATCACTGTGTACTTTCTCTTGTTTCTATCTGTTACCAATCTTGAGAAACTCATACATTCTCTGTTCACTGTTTCCCAGTGTTAGAGAAGTAGATTTCTTTCTGGGAAAGTGCTGTTTTCACAGTGCTAAGTACTCCCAACTCTATCAACAATGTAGGTTTTACCAGTTTTCTAAGTCTCTCTTATTTTCTTGTACTTATACTTGGAATTCTCTGTGTAAACCTCTGTAACTTTTATAGGTAGATGAATCACTGTGTACTTTCTCTTGTTTCTATCTGTTACCAATCTTGAGAAACTCATACATTCTCTGTTCACTGTTTCACGGACTTAGAGAACTAAATTTCTTTCGGCGAAAGTGCTGTTTTCACAGTGCTACGTACTCCCTTCTCTATCAACAATGTAGGTTTTACCAGTTTTCTAAGTCTCTCTTATTTTCTTGTACTTATACTTGGTTTTCTCTGTGTAAACCTCTGTAACTCTTCTAGGTAGATGAATCACTGTGTACTTTCGCTTGTTTCTGTCTGTTACCAAACTTGAGAAACTCATACATTCTCTGTTCACTGTTTCACGGACTTAGAGAACTAAATTTCCTTCGGCGAAAGTGCTGTTTTCACAGTGCTAAGTACTCCCAACTCTATCAACAATGTAGGTTTTACCAGTTTTCTAAGTCTCCCTTATTTACTTATACTTATACTGGGAATTCTCTGTGTAAACCTCTATAAGTTCTCTAGGTAGATGAATCATTGTGTACTTTCTCTTGTTTCTATCTGTTACAAATCTTGAGAAACTCGTACATTCTCTGTTCACTGTTTCCCGGTCTTAGACAAGTAGATTTCTCTCTGTGAAAGTGCTGTTTCCACAGTGCTAAGTTCTCCCAGCTCTATCAACAATGTAGGTTTTACCAGTTTCCTAAGTCTCTCTTACCTTTTTGTACTTATACTGGGAATTCTCTGTGTAAACGTCTGTAACTTCTCTAGGTACATGAATCATTGTGTACTTTCTGTTGTTTCTATCTGGTACCAATCTTGAGAAAGTCATACATTCTCTGTTCACTGTTTCCCGGTCTTAGAGAAGTAGATTTCTTTCAGCGAAAGTGCTGTTTTCACAGTGCTAAGTACTCTCAACTCAGTCAACAATGTAGGTTTTACCAGTTTTCTAAGTCTCTTTTATTTTCTTGTACTTATACTAGGAATTCTCTGTGTAAACCTCTGTAACTTCTCTAGCTAGATGAATCACTGTGTACTTTCTCTTGTTTCTATCTGTTATCAATCTTGAGAAACTCTTACATTCTCTGTTCACCGTTTCCCGGTCTTAGAGAAGTAGATTTCTTTCTGGGAAAGTGCTGTTTTCACAGTGCTAAGTACTCCCAACTCTATCATCAATGTAGGTTTTACCTAGCTTTCTAAGTCTCTCTTATTTTCTTGTACTTATAGTTGAAATTCCCTGTCTAGGGGTAGGGGTAGGGGTAGGGGTAGGGGTAGGGGTAGGGGTACGGGTAGGGGTAGGGGTAGGGGTAGGGTTAGGGTTAGGGTTAGGGTTAGGGTTAGTTTTAGGGTTAGGGTTAGGGTTAGGGTTAGGGTTAGGGTAAGGGTTAGGGTGCGGTTTAGGGTTAGGGTTAGGGTTAGGGTTAGGGTTAGGGTTAGGGTTAGGGTTAGGGTTAGGGTTAGGGTTAGGGTTAGGGTTAGGGTTAGGGTTAGGGTTATTGTTAGGGTTAGGGTTAGGGTTAGGGTTAGAGTTATGCTTAGGGTTAGGGTTAGGGTTAGGGTTAGGGTTAGGGTTAGGGTTAGGGTTAGGGTTAGGGTTAGGGTTAGGGTAACTTCTCTAGCTAGATGAATCAGTGTTTACTTTCTCTTGTTTCTACCTGTTACCAATCTTGAGAAACTCATACATTCTCTGTTCAATGTTTCCCAGTCTTAAAAAAGTAGATTTCTTTCTGCGAAAGTGCTGTTTTGACAGTGCTAAGTACTCCTAGCTCTATCAACAATGTAAGTTTTACCAGTTTTCTAAGTCTCTCTTATTTTCTTGTTCTTATACTTGGAATTCTCTGTGTAAACCTCTGTAACTTCTCTAGGTAGATGAATCACTGTGTACTTTCTCTTGTTTCTATCTGTTACCATACATCAGACACTCATACATTCACTTTTCACTGTTTCCCGGTCTTAGAGAAGTAGATTTCTTTCTGCGAAAGTGCTGTTTTCACAGTGCTAAGTACTCCCAACTCTATCAACAATGTAGGTTTTACCAGTTTTTTAAGTCTCTCTTATATACTTGTACTTATACTGCGAATTCTCTGTGTCAACCACTGTAACTTCTCTAGGAAGATGAATCACTGTGTACTTTCTCTAGTTTCTATGTGTTACCAATCTTTAGAAACTCATACCTTCTCTTTTCACTGTTTCGCGGTATTTGAGAAGTAGATTTCTTTGTGCGAAAGTGATGTTTTCACAATGCTAAGTACTCCCAACTGTATAAACAATGTAGGTTTTACCGGTTTTCTAAGTCTCTCTTATTTAGGTGTACTTATACTGTGAATTGTCTGTGTAAACCTCTGTAACTTCTCTAGGTAGATGAATCATTGTGTACTTTCTCTTGTTTCTATCTGTTACCAATCTTGAGAAACTCGTACATTCTCTGTTCACTGTTTCTCGGTCTTAGACAAGTAGATTTCTCTCTGCGAAAGTGCTGTTTCCACAGTGCTAAGTACTCCCAGCTCTATCACCAATGTAGGTTTTACCAGTTTTCTAAGTCTCTCTTACCTTCTTGTACTTATACTGGGAATTGTCTGTGTAAACCTCTGTAACCTCTCTAGGTACATGAATCACTGTGTACTTTCTGTTGTTTCTATCTGTTACCAATCTTGAGAAACTGATACTTTTTCTGTTGACTGTTTCCCAGTCTTAGAGAAGTAGATTTCTTTCTGCTAAAGTGCTGTTTTCACAGTGCTAAGTACTGCTAACTCTATCAACAATGTAGGTTTTACCATTTTCTAAGTCTCTCTTATTTTCTTGTACTTATACTTGGAATTCTTTGTATATACCTCTGTAACTTCTCTAGGTAGATGAATCAATGTGTACTTTCTCTTGTTTCTATCTGTTATTAATCTTGAGAAACTCATACATTCTCTGTTCACTGTTTCCTGGTCTTAGAGAAGTAGACTTCTTCATGAGAAAGTGATGTTTTCACAATGCTAAGTACTCCCAACTCTATCAACAATGTAGGTTTTACCAGTTTTCTAAGTCTCTCTTATTTTCTTGTACTTATACTGGGAATTCTCTGTGTAAACGTCTGTAACTTCTCTAGGTGGATGAATCACTGAGTACTTTCTCTTGTTTCTATCTTTTACCAATCTTGAGAAACTCATACGTTCTCTGTTTACTGTTTCCCGGTCTTAGACTAGTAGATTTCTCTCTGCGAAAGTGCTGTTTTCACAGTACTAAGTACTCCCAACTCTATCAACAATGTAGGTTTAACCAGTTTTCGAAGTCTCTCTTATTTTCTTGTACTTATACTTGGAATTCTCTGTGTAAACCTCTGTAACGTCTCTAGGTAGATGAATCACTGTGTACTTTCTCTTGTTTCTATGTGTTACCAATCTTGAGAAACTCATACATTGTCCTTTCACTGTTTCGCGGTATTAGAGAAGTAGATTTCTTTCTGCTAAAGTGCTGTTTTCACAGTGCTAAGTACTCCTAACTCTATCAACAATGTAGGTTTTACCAGTTTTCTAAGTCTCTCTTATTTTCTTGTACTTATACTTGGAAATCTCTGGGTAAACCTCTGTAATTTCTCTAAGTAGACGAATCACTCTTGTTTCTATCTGTTACCATACATCAGACACTCATACATTCTCTTTTCACTGTTTCCTGGTCTTAGAGAAGTAGATTTCTTTCTGCGAAAGTGCTGTTTTCACAGTGCTAAGTACTCCCAACTCTATCAACAATGTAGGTTTTACCAGTTTTCTAAGTCTCTCTTATTTACTTGTACTTATACTGGGAATTCTCTGTGTCAACCACTGTAAATTCTCTAGGAAGATGAATCACTGGGTACTTTCTCTTGTTTCTATGTGTTACCAATCTTGAGAAACTGATACATTCCCTTTTCACTGTTTCCCGGTATTAGAGAAGTAGATTTCTTTCTGTGAAAGTGCTGTTTTCACAGTGCTAAGTACTCCCAACTCTATCAACAATGTAGGTTTTACCAGTTTTCTAAGTCTCTCTTATTTTGTTGTACTTTTACTTGGAATTCTCTGGGTAAACCTCTGTAACTTCTCTAGGTAGATGAATCACTGTGTACTTTCTCTTGTTTCTGTCTGTTACCAATATGGAGACACTCATACATTCTCTGTTCACTGTTTCCCGGTCTTAGACAAGTAGATTTCTCCCTGCGAAAGTGCTGTTTTCACAGTGCTAAGTATTCCCAACTCTATCAACAATGTAGGTTTTACCAGTTTTCTAAGTCTCTTTTATTTTCTTGTACTTATACTAGGAATTCTCTGTGTAAACCTCTGTAACTTCTCTAGCTAGATGAATCACTGTGTACTTTCTCTTGTTTCTATCTGCTATCAATCTTGAGAAACTCTTTCATTCTCTGTTCACTGTTTCCCGGTCGTAGAGAAGTAGATTTCTTTCTGGGAAAGTGCTGTTTTCACAGTGCTAAGTACTCCCAACTCTATCAACAATGTAGGTTTTACCTAGCTTTCTAAGTCTCTCTTATTTTCTTGTACTTCTACTTGAAATTCCTGTGTAGGGGTAGGGGTAGGGGTAGGGGTAGGGGTAGGGGTAGGGGTGGGGGTAGGGGTAGGGGTAGGGGTAGTGGTAGGGGTAGTGTTAGGGTTAGGGTTAGGGTTAGGGTTAGGGTTAGGGTTAGGGTTACGGTTAGGGTTAGGGTGTGGGTTAGGGTTAGGGTTAGGGTTAGGGTTAGGGTTAGGGTTAGGGTGTGGGTTAGTGTTAGGGTTAGGGTTAGGGTTAGGGTGAGGGTTAGGGTTAGGGTTAGGGTTAGGGTTAGGGTTAGGGTTATGGTTAGGGTTAGGGTTAGGGTTAGGGTTAGGGTTAGGGTTAGGGTTAGGGTTAGGGTTAGGGTTAGGGTTAGCGTGTGGGTTAGGGTGTGGGTTAGGGTGTGGGTTAGGGTTAGGGTATGGGTTAGGGTTCGGGTTAGGGTTAGGGTGTGGGTTTGGGTGTGGGTTAGGGTGTGGGTTAGGTTTAGGGTTAGGGTTAGGGTTAGGGTTAGGGTTAGGGTTAGGGTTAGGGTTAGGGTTAGGGTTAGGTTTAGGGTTAGGGTTAGGGTTAGGGTTAGGGTTAGGGTTAGGGTTAGGGTTAGGGTTAGGGTTGGGGTTAGGGTTGGGGTTAGGGTAACTTCTCTAGCTAGATGAATCAGTTAGGGTTAGGGTTAGGGTTAGGGTTAGGGTTAGGGTTAGGGTTAGGGTTAGGGTTAGGGATAGGGTTAGGGTTAGGGTTAGGGTTAGGGTTAGGGTTAGGGTTAGGGTTAGGGTTAGGGTAACTTCTCTAGCTAGATGAATCAGTGTTTACTTTCTCTTGTTTCTACCTGTTACCAATCTTGAGAAACTCATACATTCTTTGTTCACTGTTTCAGGGTCTTACAGAAGTAGATTTCGCTCTGCGAAAGTGATGTTTTCACAGTGCTAAGTACTCCTAACTCTATCAACAAGGTAGGTTTTACCAGTTTTCTAAGTCTCTCTTATTTTCTTGTACTTATACTTGGAATTCTCTGTGTAAACCTCTGTAACTTCTCCAGGTAGATGAATCACTGTGTACTTTCTCTTGTTTCTATCTGTTACCAATCTTGAGAAACTGATACTTTCTCTGTTCACTGTTTCCCAGTCTTAGAGAAGTAGATTTCTTTCTGCGAAAGTGCTGTTTTCACAGTGCTAAGTACTCCTAACTCTATCAACAATGTAGGTTTTACCAGTTTTATAAGTCTCTCTTATTTTCTTGTACTTATACTTGGAATTCTCTGTGTAAACCTCTGTAACTTCTCCAGGTAGATGAATCACTGTGTACTTTCTCTTGTTTCTATCTGTTACCAATCTTGAGAAACTCATACATTCTCTGTTCACTGTTTCCCAGTCTTAGAAAAGTAGATTTCTTTCTGCGAAAGTGCTGTTTTGAAAGTGCTAAGTACTCCTACCTCTATCAACAATGTAAGTTTTACCAGTTCTCTAAGTCTCTCTTATTTTCTTGTACTTATACTTGGAATTCTCTGTCTAAACCTCTGTAACTTCTCTAGGTAGATGAATCACTGTGTACTTTCTCTTGTTTCTATCTGTTACCAATCTTGAGAAACTCATACATTCTCTGTTCACTGTTTCCTGGTCTTAGAGAAGTAGATTTCTTCATGAGAAAGTGATGTTTTCACAATGCTAAGTACTCCCAACTCTATCAGCAATGTAGGTTTTACCAGTTTTCTAAGTCTCTCTTATTTACTTGTACTTATACTGGGAATTCTCTGTGTAAACCTCTTTAACTTCTCTAGGTACATGAATCACTGTGTACTTTCTGTTGTTTCTATCTGTTACCAATCTTTAGAAACTGATACTTTCTCTGTTCACTGTTTCCCAGTCTTAGAGAATTACATTTCTTTCTGCGAAAGTGCTGTTTTCACAGTGCTAAGTACTCCTAACTCTATCAACAATGTAGGTTTTACCAGTTTTCTAAGTCTCTCTTATTTTCTTGTACTTATACTTGGAAATCTCTGTGTAAACCTCTGTAACTTTTCCAGGTAGATGAATCACTGTGTACTTTCTCTTCTTTCTATCTGTTACCAATCTTGAGAAACTCATACATTCTCTGTTCACTGTTTCACGGACTTAGAGAACTAAATTTCTTTCGGCGAAAGTGCTGTTTTCACAGTGCTAAGTACTCCCAACTCTATCAACAATGTAGGTTTTGCCAGTTTTCTAATTCTTTCTTATTTTCTTGTACTTATACTTGGAATTCTCTGTGTAAACCTCTGTAACTTTTTTGGTAGATGAATCACTGTGTACTTTCGCGTGTTTCTTTCTGTTACCAAACTTGAGAAAGTCATACATTCTCTGTTCACTGTTTCACGGACTTAGAGAACTAAATTTCCTTCGGCGAAAGTGCTGTTGTCACAGTGCTAAGTACTCCCAACTCTATCCACAATGTAGGTTTTACCAGTTTTCTAAGTCTCTCTTATTTTCTTGTACTTATACATGGAATTCTCTGTGTAAACCTCTGTAACTTCTCTAGGTAGATGAATCACTGCGTACTTTCTCTCGTTTCTATCTGTTACCAATCTTGAGAAACTCATACATTTTCTGTTCACTGTTTCACGGACGTAGAGAACTAAATTTCTTTCGGTAAAAGTGCTGTTTTCACAGTGCTAAGTACTCCCAACTCTATCAACAATGTAGGTATTTACCGGTTTTCTAAGTCTCTCTTATTTTCTTGTACTAATACTTGGAATTCTCTGTGTAAACCTCTGTAACTTTTCTCGGTAGATGAATCACTGTGTACTTTCTCATGTTTCCATCTGTTATTAATCTTGAGAAACTCATACATTCTCTGTTCACTGTTTCCCAGTGTTAGAGAAGTAGGTTTCTTTCTGCGAAAGTGCTGTTATCACAATGCTAAGTACTCCCAACTCTATTACCTATGTAGGTTTTACCAGTTTTCTAAGTCTCTCTTATTTTTTTGTACTTATCCTTGGAATTCTCTATGTAAACCTCTGTAACTTTTCTAGGTAGATGAATCACTGTGTACTTTCTCTTGTTTCTATCTGTTACCAATCTTGAGAAACTCATACATTTTCTGTTCACTGTTTCACGGACTTAGAGAACTAAATTTCTTTCGGCGAAAGTGCTGTTTTCACAGTGCTAAGTACTCGCAACTCTATCCACAATGTAGGTTTTACCAGTTTTCTAAGTCTCTCTTATTGTCTTGTACTTATACTTGGAATTCTTTGTATAAACTTCTGTAACTTCTCTAGGTAGATGAATCACTGTGTACTTTCTCTTGTTTCTATCTGTTACCAATCTTGAGAAACTCATACATTCTCTATTCATTGTTTCCCAGTCTGAGAGAAGTAGATTTCTTTCTGCGAAAGTGCTGCTTTCACAGTGCCAAGTACTCCCAACGCTATCAACAATGTAGGTTTTGCCAGTTTTCTAATTCTTTCTTATTTTCTTGTACTTATACTTGGAATTCTCAGTGTAAACCTCTGTAACTTTTCTAGGTAGATGAATCACTGTGTACTTTCTCTTGTTTCTATCTGTTACCAATCTTGAGAAACTCATACATTCTCTGTTCACTGTTTCACGGACTTAGAGAACTACATTTCTTTCGGCGAAAGTGCTGTTTTCACAGTGCTACGTACTCCCAACTCTATCAACAATGTAGGTTTTACCAGTTTTCTAAGTCTCTCTTATTTTCTAATACTTATCCTTGGAATTCTCTATGTAAACCTCTGTAACTTTTCTAGGTAGATGAATCACTGTGTACTTTCTCTTGTTTCTATCTGTTACCAATCTTGAGAAACTCATACATTCTCTGTTCACTGTTTCCCAGTGTTAGAGAAGTAGATTTCTTTCTGGGAAAGTGCTGTTTTCACAGTGCTAAGTACTCCCAACTCTATCAACAATGTAGGTTTTACCAGTTTTCTAAGTCTCTCTTATGTTCTTGTACTTATACTTGGAATTCTCTGTGTAAACCTCTGTAACTTTTATAGGTAGATGAATCACTGTGTACTTTCGCTTGTTTCTGTCTGTTACCAAACTTGAGAAACTCATACATTCTCTGTTCACTGTTTCACGGACTTAGAGAACTAAATTTCCTTCTGCGAAAGTGCTGTTTTCACAGTGCTAAGTACTCCCAACTCTATCAACAATGTAGGTTTTACCGGTTTTCTAAGTCTCTCTTATTTTCTTTTACTAATACTTGGAATTCTCTGTGTAAACCTCTGTACCTTTTCTAGGTATATGAATCACTGTGTACTTTCTCTTGTTTCTATCTGTTACCAATCTTGAGAAACTCGTAAATTCTCTGTTCACCGTTTCCCGGTCTTAGACAAGTAGATTTCTCTCTGTGAAAGTGCTGTTTCCACAGTGCTATGTACTAACAGCTCTATCAACAATGTAGGTTTTACCAGTTTTCTAAGTCTCTCTTACCTTCTTGTACTTATACTGGGAATTGTTTGCGTAAACCTCTGTAACTTCTCTAGGTACATGACTCATTGTGTACTTTCTGTTGTTTCTATCTGTTACCAATCTTGAGAAACTGATACTTTCTCTGTTCACTGTTTCCCAGTCTTAGAGAAGTAGATTTCTTTCTGCGAAAGTGCTGTTTTCACAGTGCTAGGTACTCCTAACTCTATCAACAATGTAGGTTTTACCAGTTTTCTAAGTCTCTCTTATTTTCTTGTACTTATACTTGGAATTCTTTGTATAAACCTCTGTAACTTCTCTAGGTAGATGAATCAATGTGTACTTTCTCTTGTTTCTATCTGTTACCAATCTTGAGAAACTCATACATTCTCTGTTCACTGTTTCCTGGTCTTAGAGAAGTAGATTTCTTCATGAGAAAGTGATGTTTTCACAATGCTAAGTACTCCCAACTCTATCAACAATGTAGGTTTTACCAGTTTTCTAAGTCACTCTTATTTACTTGTACTTATACTGGGAATTTTCTGTGTAAACCTCTGTAACTTCTCTAGGTACATGAATCCCTGTGTACTTTCTGTTGTTTCTATCTGTTAACCATCTTTAGAAACTAATACTTTCTCTGTTCACTGTTTCCCAGTCTTAGAGAAGTAGATTTCTTTCTGCGAAGGTGCTGTTTTCACAGTGCTAATTACTATTAACTCTATCAACAATGTAGATTTTACCAGTTTTCTAAGTCTCTCTTATTTTCTTGTACTTATATTTGGAATTCTCTGTGTAAACTTCTGTAACTTCTCCAGGTAGATGAATCACTGTGTACTTTCTCTTGTTTCTATCTCTTACCAATCTTGAGAAACTCATACATTCTGTTCACTGTTTCCTGGTCTTAGAGAAGTAGATTTCTTTCTGCGAAAGTGCTGTTTTCACAGTGCTAAGTACTCCCAGCTCTATCAACAATGTAGGTTTTACCAGTTTTCTAAGTCTCTCTTATTTTGTTGTACTTATACTTGGAATTCTCTGTGTAAACCTCTGTAACTTCTCCAGGTAGATGAATCACTGTGTACTTTCTCTTGTTTCTATCTGTTACCAATCTTGAGAAACTCATACATTCTCTGTTCACTGTTTCTCGGTCTTAGAGAAGTACATTTCTTTGTGCGAAAGTGCTGTTTTCACAGTGCTATGTACTCCCAACTCTATCAACAATGTAGGTTTTACCAGTTTTCTAAGTCTCTCTTATTTTCTTGTACTTATACTGGGAATTCTCTGTGTAAATGTCTGTAACTTCTCCAGGTGGATGAATCACTGTGTACTTTCTCTTGTTTCTATCTGTTACCAATCTTGAGAAACTCATACGTTCTCTGTTTACTGTTTCCCGGTCTTAGACAAGTAGATTTCTCTCTGCGAAAGTGCTGTTTTCACAGTACTAAGTACTCCCAACTCTATCAACAATGTAGGTTTAACTAGTTTTCGAAGTCTCTCTTATTTTCTTCTACTTATACTTGGAATTCTCTGTGTAAACCTCTGTAACGTCTCTAGGTAGATGAATCACTGTGTACTTTCTCTTGTTTGTATGTGTTACCAATCTTGAGAAACTCATACATTGTCTTTTAACTGTTTCGCGGTATTAGAGAAGTAGATTTCTTTGTGCGAAAGTGCTGTTTTCACAGTGCTAAGTACTCCCAACTCTATCAACAATGTAGGTTTTACCAGTTTTCTAAGTCTCCCTTATTTACTTATACTTATACTGGGAATTCTCTGTGTAAACCTCTATAACTTCTCTAGGTAGATGAATCATTGTGTACTTTCTCTTGTTTCTATCTGTTACAAATCATGAGAAACTCGTACATTCTCTGTTCACTGTTTCCCGGTCTTAGACAAGTAGATTTCTCTCTGTGAAAGTGCTGTTTCCACAGTGCTAAGTACTCCCAGCTCTATCAACAATGTAGGTTTTACCAGTTTCCTAAGTCTCTCTTACCTTTTTGTACTTATACTGGGAATTCTCGGTGTAAACGTCTGTAACTTCTCTAGGTACATGAATCATTGTGTACTTTCTGTTGTTTCTATCTGTTACCAATCTTGAGAAAGTCATACATTATCTTTTCACTGTTTCGCGGTATTAGAGAAGTAGATTTCTTTGTGCGAAAGTGATGTTTTCACAATGCTAAGTACTCCCAACTCTATCAACAATGTAGGTTTTACCCGTTTTCTAAGTCTCTCTTATTTACTTGTACTTATACTGGGAATTCTCTGTGTAAACCTCTGTAACTGCCCTAGGTAGATGAATCATTGTGTACTTTCTCTTGTTTCTATCTGTTACCAATCTTGAGAAACTCATACATTCTCTGTTCACTGTTTCCCGGTCTTAGAGAAGTAGATTTCTTTCAGCGAAAGTGCTGTTTTCACAGTGCTAAGTACTCTCAACTCAGTCAACAATGTAGGTTTTACCAGTTTTCTAAGTCTCTTTTATTTTCTTGTACTTATACTAGGAATTCTCTGTGTAAACCTCTGTAACTTCTCTAGCTAGATGAATCACTGTGTACTTTCTCTTGTTTCTATCTGTTATCAATCTTGAGAAACTCTTACATTCTCTGTTCACCGTTTCCCGGTCTTAGAGAAGTAGATTTCTTTCTGGGAAAGTGCTGTTTTCACAGTGCTAAGTACTCCCAACTCTATCATCAATGTAGGTTTTACCTAGCTTTCTAAGTCTCTCTTATTTTCTTGTACTTATAGTTGAAATTCCCTGTCTAGGGGTAGGGGTAGGGGTAGGGGTAGGGGTAGGGGTAGGGGTACGGGTAGGGGTAGGGGTAGGGGTAGGGTTAGGGTTAGGGTTAGGGTTAGGGTTAGTTTTAGGGTTAGGGTTAGGGTTAGGGTTAGGGTTAGTGTTAGGGTTAGGGTTAGGGTTAGGGTTAGGGTTAGGGTTAGGGTTAGGGTTAGGGTTAGGGTTAGGGTTAGGGTTAAGGTTAGGGTTAGGGTAACTTCTCTAGCTAGATGAATCAGTGTTTACTTTCTCTTGTTTCTACCTGTTACCAGTCTTGAGAAAGTCATACATTCTTTGTTCACTGTTTCCCGGTCTTACAGAAGTAGATTTCGCTCTGCGAAAGTGCTGTTTTCACAGTGCTAAGTACTCCTAACTCTATCAACAATGTAGGTTTTACCAGTTTTCTAAGTCTCTCTTATTTTCTTGTACTTATACTTGGAAATCTCTGTGTAAACCTCTGTAACTTTTCCAGGTAGATGAATCACTGTATACTTTCTCTTGTTTCTATCTGTTACCAATCTTGAGAAACTCATACATTCTCTGTTCACTGTTTCTCGGTCTTAGAGAAGTAGATTTCTTTGTGCGAAAGTGCTGTTTTCACAGTGCTAAGTACTCCCAACTCTATCAACAATGTAGGTTTTACCAGTTTTCTAAGTCTCTCTTATTTTCTTGTACTTATACTTGGAATTCTCTGTGTAAACCTCTGTAACTTCTCCAGGTAGACGAATCACTGTGTACTTTCTCTTGTTTCTATCTGTTACCAATCTTGAGAAACTCATACATTCTCTGTTCAATGTTTCCCAGTCTTAAAAAAGTAGATTTCTTTCTGCGAAAGTGCTGTTTTGACAGTGCTAAGTACTCCTAGCTCTATCAACAATGTTAGTTTTACCAGTTTTCTAAGTCTCTCTTATTTTCTTGTTCTTATACTTGGAATTCTCTGTGTAAACCTCTGTAACTTCTCTAGGTAGATGAATCACTGTGTACTTTCTCTTGTTTCTATCTGTTACCATACATCAGACACTCATACATTCACTTTTCACTGTTTCCCGGTCTTACAGATGTAGATTTCTTTCTGCGAAAGTGCTGTTTTCACAGTGCTAAGTACTCCCAACTCTATCAACAATGTAGGTTTTACCAGTTTTTTAAGTCTCTCTTATATACTTGTACTTATACTGCGAATTCTCTGTGTCAACCACAGTAACTTCTCTAGGAAGATGAATCACTGTGTACTTTCTCTAGTTTCTATGTGTTACCAATCTTTAGAAACTCATACCTTCTCTTTTCACTGTTTGGCGGTATTAGAGAAGTAGATTTCTTTGTGCGAAAGTGATGTTTTCACAATGCTAAGAACTCCCAACTGTATAAACAATGTAGGTTTTACCGGTTTTCTAAGTCTCTCTTATTTAGGTGTACTTATACTGTGAATTGTCTGTGTAAACCTCTGTAACTTCTCTAGGTAGATGAATCATTGTGTACTTTCTCTTGTTTCTATCTGTTACCAATCTTCAGAAACTCGTACATTCTCTGTTCACTGTTTCCCGGTCTTAGACAAGTAGATTTCTCTCTGCGAAAGTGGTGTTTCCACAGTGCTAAGTACTCCCAGCTCTATCACCAATGTAGGTTTTACCAGTTTTCTAAGTCTCTCTTACCTTCTTGTACTTATACTGGGAATTGTCTGTGTAAACCTCTGTAACCTCTCTAGGTACATGAATCACTGTGTACTTTCTGTTGTTTCTATCTGTTACCAATCTTGAGAAACTGATACTTTCTCTGTTCACTGTTTCCCAGTCTTAGAGAAGTAGATTTCTTTCTGCTAAAGTGCTGTTTTCACAGTGCTAAGTACTCCTAACTCTATCAACAATGTAGGTTTTACCAGTTTTCTAAGTCTGTCTTATTTTCTTGTACTTATACTTGGAATTCTTTGTATATACCTCTGTAACTTCTCTAGGTAGATGAATCAATGTGTACTTTCTCTTGTTTCTATCTGTTACCAATCTTGAGAAACTCATACATTCTCTGTTCACTGTTTCCTGGTCTTAGAGAAGTAGACTTCTCCCTGCGAAAGTGCTGTTTTCACAGTGCTAAGTATTCCCAACTCTATCAGCAATGTAGGTTTTACCAGTTTTCTAAGTCTCTTTTATTTTCTTGTACTTATACTAGGAATTCTCTGTGTAAACCTCTGTAACTTCTCTAGCTAGATGAATCACTGTGTACTTTCTCTTGTTTCTGTCTGCTATCAATCTTGAGAAACTCTTTCATTCTCTGTTCACTGTTTCCCGGTCGTAGAGAAGTAGATTTCTTTCTCGGAAAGTGCTGTTTTCACAGTGCTAAGTACTGCCAACTCTATCAACAATGTAGGTTTTACCTAGCTTTCTAAGTCTCTCTTATTTTCTTGTACTTCTACTTGAAATTCCCTGTGTAGGGGTAGGGGTAGGGGTAGGGGTAGGGGTAGGGGTGGGGGTACGGGTAGGAGTAGGGGTAGGGGTAGGGTTAGGGTTAGGGTTAGGGTTAGGGTTAGGGTTAGGGTTAGGGTTACGGTTACGGTTAGGTTTAGGGTGTGTTTTAGGGTTAGGGTTAGGGTTAGGGTTAGGGTTAGGGTGTGGGTTAGTGTTAGGGTTAGGGTTAGGGTTAGGGTTAGGGTTAGGGTTAGGGTTAGGGTTAGGGTTAGGGTTAGGGTGTGGGTTAGGGTGTGGGTTAGGGTGTGGGTTAGGGTGTGGGTTAGGGTGTTGGTTAGGGTGTGGGTTAGGGTGTGGGTTAGGGTTAGGGTGTGGGTTACGGTTCGGGTTAGGGTTAGGGTGTGGGTTTGTGTGTGGGTTAGGGTGTGGGTTAGGGTTAGGGTTAGGGTTAGGGTTAGGGTTAGGGTTAGGGTTAGGGTTAGGGTTAGGGTTAGGGTTAGGGTTAGGGTTAGGGTTAGGGTTAGGTTTAGGGTTAGGGTTAGGGTTAGGGTTAGGGTTAGGGTTAGGGTTAGGGTTAGGGTTAGGGTTAGGGTTAGGGTTGGGGTTAGGGTAACTTCTCTAGCTAGATGAATCAGTTAGTGTTAGGGTTAGGGTTAGGGTTAGGGTTAGGGTTAGGGTTACGGTTAGGGTTTCGGTTAGGGTTAGGGTGTGGGTTAGGGTTAGGGTTAGGGTTAGGGTTAGGGTTAGGGTGTGGGTTAGTGTTAGGGTTAGGGTTAGGGTTAGGGTTAGGGTTAGGGTTAGGGTTAGGGTTAGGGTTAGGGTTAGGGTTAGGGTTAGGGTTAGGGTTAGGGTTAGGGTTAGGGTTAGGGTTAGGGTTAGGTTTAGGGTTAGGGTTAGGGTTGGGGTTAGGGTAACTTCTCTAGCTAGATGAATCAGTTAGGGTTAGGGTTAGGGTTAGGGTTAGGGTAAGGGTTAGGGTTAGGGTTAGGGTTAGGGTTACGGTTACGGTTACGGTTAGGGTGTGGGTTAGGGTTAGGGTTAGAGTTAGGGTTAGGGTTAGGGTTAGGGTGTGGGTTAGTGTTAGGGTTAGGGTTAGGGTTAGGGTTAGGGTTAGGGTTAGGGTTCGAGTTAGGGTAACTTCTCTAGCTAGATGAATCAGTTAGGGTTGGGGTTAGGGTTAGGGTTAGGGTTAGGGTTAGGGTTAGGGTTAGGGTTAGGGTTAGGGTTAGGGTTAGGGTTAGGGTTAGGGTAACTTCTCTAGCTAGATGAATCAGTGTTTACTTTCTCTTGTTTCTACCTGTTACCAATCTTGAGAAACTCATACATTCTTTGTTCACTGTTTCCCGGTCTTACAGAAGTAGATTTCGCTCTGCGAAAGTGCTGTTTTCACAGTGCTAAGTACTCCCAACTCTATCAACACTGTAGGTTTTACCAGTTTTCCAAGTCTCTCTTATTTTCTTGTACTTATACTTGGAATTCTCTATGTAAACCTCTGTAACTTCTCCAGGTAGATGAATCACTGTGTGCTTTCTCTTGTTTCTATCTGTTACCAATCTTGAGAAACTGATACATTCTCTGTTCACTGTTAACCAGTCTTAGAAAAGTAGATTTCTTTCTGCGAAAGTGCTGTTTTGACAGTGCTAAGTACTCCTACCTCTATCAACAATGTAAGTTTTACCAGTTCTCTAAGTCTCTCTTATTTTCTTGTACTTATACTTGGAATTCTCTGTCTAAACCTCTGTAACTTCTCTAGGTAGATGAATCACTGTGTACTTTCTCTTGTTTCTATCTGTTACCAATCTTGAGAAACTCATACATTCTCTGTTCACTGTTTCTTGGTCTTAGAGAAGTAGATTTCTTTATGAGAAAGTGATGTTTTCACAATGCTAAGTACTCCCAACTCTATCAACAATGTAGGTTTTACCAGTTTTCTAAGTCTCTCTTATTTACTTGTACTTATACTGGGAATTCTCTGTGTAAACCTCTTTAACTTCTCTAGGTACATGAATCACTGTGTACTTTCTGTTGTTTCTATCTGTTACCAATCTTTAGAAACTGATACTTTCTCTGTTCACTGTTTCCCAGTCTTAGAGAATTACATTTCTTTCTGCGAAAGTGCTGTTTTCACAGTGCTAAGTACTCCTAACTCTATCAACAATGTAGGTTTTACCAGTTTTCTAAGTCTCTCTTATTTTCTTGTACTTATACTTGGAATTCTCTATGTAAACCTCTGTAACTTCTCCAGGTAGATGAATCACTGTGTACTTTCCGTTGTTTCTATCTGTTACCAATCTTGAGAAAGTCATACATTCTCTGTTCACTGTTTCCCGGTCTTAGAGAAGTAGATTTCTTTCTGCAAAAGTGCTGTTTTCACAGTGCTAAGTACTACCAACTCTATCAACAATGTAGGTTTTACCATTTTTCTAAGTCTCTCTTATTTTCTTGTACTTATACTTGGAAATCTCTGTGTAAACCTCTGTAACTTTTCCAGGTAGATGAATCACTGTGTACTTTCTCTTGTTTCTATCTGTTACCAATCTTGAGAAACTCATACATTCTCTGTTCACTGTTTCTCGGTCTTAGAGAAGTAGATTTCTTTCTGCGAAAGTGCTGTTTTCACAGTGCTAAGTACTCCCAACTCTATCAACAATGTAGGTTTTACCAGTTTTCTAAGTCTCTCTTGTTTTCTTTTACTTATACTTGGAATTCTCTGTGTAAACCTCTGTAACTTCTCCAGGTAGACGAATCACTGTGTACTTTCTCTTGTTTCTATCTGTTAACAATCTTGAGAAACTCATACATTCTCTGTTCAATGTTTGCCAGTCTTAAAAAAGTAGATTTCTTTCTGCGAAAGTGCTGTTTTGACAGTGCTAAGTACTCCTAGCTCTATCAACAATGTAAGTTTTACCAGTTTTCTAAGTCTCTCTTATTTTCTTGTTCTTATACTTGGAATTCTCTGTGTAAAGCTCTGTAACTTCTCTAGGTAGATGAATCACTGTGTACTTTCTCTTGTTTCTATCTGTTACCACACATCAGACACTCATACATTCACTTTTCACTGTTTCCCGGTCTTAGAGAAGTAGATTTCTTTCTCCGAAAGTGCTGTTGTCACAGTGCTAAGTACTCCAAGCTCTAACAACAATGTAGTTTTTATCAGTTTTCTAACTCTCTTATTTTCTTGTACTTATACTTGGAATTCTTTGTATAAACATCTATAACTTCTCTAGGTAGATGAATCAATGTGTACTTTCTCTTGTTTCTATGTGTTACCAATCTTGAGAAACTCATACATTCTCTGTTCACTGTTTCCCGGTTTTACAGGAGTAGATTTCACTCTGCGAAAGTGCTGTTTTCACAGTGCTAAGTACTCCCAACTCTATCAACAATGTAGGTTTTACCAGTTATCTATGTCTCTCTTATTTACCTGTACTTATACTGGGAATTCTCTGTGTCAACCTCTGCAACTTCTTTAGGAAGATGAATCTCTGTGTACTTTGCCTTCTTTCCATGTGTTACCAATCTTGAGAAACTCATACCTTCTCTTTTCACTGTTTCGCGGTATTTGAGAAGTAGATTTCTTTGTGCGAAAGTGATGTTTTCACAATGCTAAGTACTCCCAACTGTATGAACAATGTAGGTTTTACCGGTTTTCTAAGTCTCTCTTATTTAGGTGTACTTATACTGTGAATTGTCTGTGTAAACCTCTGTAACTTCTCTAGGTAGATGAATCATTGTGTACTTTCTCTTGTTTCTATCTGTTACCAATCTTGAGAAACTCGTACATTCTCTGTTCACTGTTTCTCGGTCTTAGACAAGTAGATTTCTCTCTGCGAAAGTGCTGTTTCCACAGTGCTAAGTACTCCCAGCTCTATCACCAATGTAGGTTTTACCAGTTTTCTAAGTCTCTCTTACCTTCTTGTACTTATACTGGGAATTGTCTGTGTAAACCTCTGTAACCTCTCTAGGTACATGAATCACTGTGTACTTTCTGTTGTTTCTATCTGTTACCAATCTTGAGAAACTGATACTTTTTCTGTTCACTGTTTCCCAGTCTTAGAGAAGTACATTTCTTTCTGCTAAAGTGCTGTTTTCACAGTGCTAAGTACTGCTAACTCTATCAACAATGTAGGTTTTACCATTTTCTAAGTCTCTCTTATTTTCTTGTACTTATACTTGGAATTCTTTGTATATACCTCTGTAACTTCTCTAGGTAGATGAATCAATGTGTACTTTCTCTTGTTTCTATCTGTTACCAATCTTTAGAAACTCATACATTCTCTGTTCACTGTTTCCTGGTCTTAGAGAAGTAGACTTCTTCATGAGAAAGTGATGTTTTCACAATGCTAAGTACTCCCAACTCTATCAACAATGTAGGTTTTACCAGTTTTCCAAGTCTCTCTTATTTTCTTGTACTTATACTTGGAATTCTCTGTGTAAACCTCTGTAACTTCTCCAGGTAGATGAATCACTGTGTACTTTCTCTTGTTTCTATCTGTTACCAATCTTGAGAAACTCATACATTCTCTGTTCACTGTTTCTCGGTCTTACAGAAGTAGATTTCTTTGTGCGAAAGTGCTGTTTTCACAGTGCTAAGTACTCCCAACTCTATCAACAATGTAGGTTTTACCAGTTTTCTAAGTCTCTCTTATTTTCTTGTACTTATACTGGGAATTCTCTGTGTAAACGTCTGTAACTTCTCTAGGTGGATGAATCACTGAGTACTTTCTCTTGTTTCTATCTTTTACCAATCTTGAGAAACTCATACGTTCTCTGTTTACTGTTTCCCGGTCTTAGACTAGTAGATTTCTCTCTGCGAAAGTGCTGTTTTCACAGTACTAAGTACTCCCAACTCTATCAACAATGTAGGTTTAACCAGTTTTCGAAGTCTCTCTTATTTTCTTGTACTTATAATTGGAATTCTCTGTGTAAACCTCTGTAACGTCTCTAGGTAGATGAATCACTGTGTACTTTCTCTTGTTTCTATGTGTTACCAATCTTGAGAAACTCATACATTGTCCTTTCACTGTTTCGCGGTATTAGAGAAGTAGATTTCTTTGTGCGAAAGTGCTGTTTTCACAGTGCTAAGTACTCCCAACTCTATCAACAATGTAGGTTTTACCAGTTTTCTAAGTCTCTCTTATTTACTTGTACTTATACTGGGAATTCTCTGTGTAAACCTCTATAACTTCTCTAGGTAGATGAATCATTGTGTACTTTCTCTTGTTTCTATCTGTTACAAATCTTGAGAAACTCGTACATTCTCTGTTCACTGTTTCCCAGTCTTAGAGAAGTAGATTTCTTTCTGCGAAAGTGGTGTTTTCACAGTGCTAAGTACTCCTAACTCTATCAGCAATGTAGGTTTTACCAGTTTTCTAAGTCCCTTTTATATACTTGTACTTATACTGGGAATTCTCTGTGTAAACCTCTGTAACTTCTCTAGGTAGATGAATCATTGTGTACTTTCTCTTGTTTCTATCTGTTACCAATCTTGAGAAACTCATACATTCTCTGTTCACTGTTTCCCGGTCTTAGACAACTAGATTTCTCTCTGCGAAAGTGCTGTTTTCACAGTGCTAAGTACTCCCAACTCTATCAACAATGTAGGTTTTACCAGTTTTCTAAGTCTCTCTTATTTACTTTTACTTATACTGGGAATTCTCTGTGTCAACCTCTGTAACTTCTCTAGGAAGATGAATCACTGGGTACTTTCTCTTGTTTCTATGTGTGACCAATCTTGAGAAAATCATACATTCCCTTTTCACTGTTTCTCGGTCTTAAAGAAGTAGATTTCTTTCTGTGAATGTGCTGTTTTCACAGTGCTAAGTACTCCCAACTCTGTCAATAATGTAGGTTTTACCAGTTTTCTAAGTCTCTCTTATTTTCTTGTACTTATATTTGGAATTCTTTGTATAAACCTCTCTAACTTCTCTAGGTAGATGAATCAATGTGTACTTTCTCTTGTTTCTATCTGTTACCAATCTTGAGAAACTCATACATTCTGTTCACTGTTTACTGGTCTTAGAGAAGTAGATTTTTTCATGAGAAAGTGATGTTTTCACAATGCTAAATACTCCCAACTCTATCAACAATGTAGGTTTTACCAGTTTTCTAAGTCTCTCTTATTTTCTTGTACTTATACTGGGAATTCTCTGTGTAAACCATTTGTAACTTCTCTAGGTACATGAATCACTGTGTACTTTCTGTTGTTTCTATCTGTTACCAATCTTTAGAAACTGATACTTTCTCTGTTCACTGTTTCCCAGTCTTAGAGAAGTAGATTTCTTTCTGCGAATGTGCTGTTTTTACAGTGCTACGTACTCCTAGCTCTATCAACAATGTAGGTTTTACCAGTTTTCTAAGTCTCTTTTATATACTTGTACTTATACTGGGAATTCTCTGTGTAAACCTCTGTAACTTCTCTAGGTAGATGAATCATTGTGTACTTTCTCTTGTTTCTATCTGTTACCAATCTTGAGAAACTCATACATTCTCTGTTCACTGTTTCCCGGTCTTAGACAACTAGATTTCTCTCTGCGAAAGTGCTGTTTTCACAGTGCTAAGTACTCCCAACTCTATCAACAATGTAGGTTTTACCAGTTTTCTAAGTCTCTCTTATTTACTTGTACTTATACTGGGAATTCTCTGTGTCAACCTCTGTAACTTCTCTAGGAAGATGAATCACTGGGTACTTTCTCTTGTTTCTATGTGTGACCAATCTTGAGAAAATCATACATTCCCTTTTCACTGTTTCCCGGTCTTAAAGAAGTAGATTTCTTTCTGTGAATGTGCTGTTTTCACAGTGCTAAGTACTCCCAACTCTGTCAATAATGTAGGTTTTACCAGTTTTCTAAGTCTCTCTTATTTTCTTGTACTTATACTTGGAATTCTCTGTGTAAACCTCTGTAACTTCTCTAGGTAGATGAATCACCGTGTACTTTCTCTTCTTTCTATCTGTTAGCATACATCAGACACTCATAGATTCTCTTTTCACTGTTTCCCGGTCTTAGAGAAGTAGATTTCTTTCTGCGAAAGTGCTGTTTTCACAGTGCTAAGTACTCCCAGCTCTATCAACAATGTAGGTTTTACCAGTTTTCTAAGTCTCTCTTATTTTCTTGTACTTATACTGGGAATTGTCTGTGTAAACCTCTGTAACTTCTCCAGGTAGATGAATCACTGTGTACTTTCTCTTGTTTCTATCTGTTACCAATCTTGACAAAGTCATACATTCTCTGTTCACTGTTTCCCAGTCTTAGAGAAGTAGATTTCTTTCTGCGAAAGTGCTGTTTTCACGGTGCTAAGTACTCCTAACTCTATCAACAATGTAGGTTTTATCAGTTTTCTAAGTCTCTCTTATTTTCTTGTACTTATATTTGGAATTCTTTGTATAAACCTCTCTAACTTCTCTAGGTAGATGAATCAATGTGTACTTTCTCTTGTTTCTATCTGTTACCAATCTTGAGAAACTCATACATTCTGTTCACTGTTTACTGGTCTTAGAGAAGTAGATTTTTTCATGAGAAAGTGATGGTTTCACAATGCTAAATACTCCCAGCTCTATCAACAATGTAGGTTTTACCAGTTTTCTAAGTCTCTCTTATTTTCTTGTACTTATACTTGGAATTCTCTGTGTAAACCTCTGTAACCTTTCCAGGTAGATGAATCACTGTGTACTTTCTCTTGTTTCTATCTGTTACCAATCTTGAGAAACTGATACATTCTCTGTTCACTGTTTCCCAGTCTTAGAAAAGTAGATTTCTTTCTGCGAAAGTGCTGTTTTGACAGTGCTAAGTACTCCTAGCTCTATCAACAATGTAAGTTTTACCAGTTTTCTAAGTCTCTCTTATTTTCTTGTACTTATACTTGGAATTCTCTGTGTAAACCTCTGTAACATCTCGAGGTAGATGAATCACTGTGTACTTTCTCTTGTTTCTATCTGTTACCAATCTTGAGAAACTCATAACTTCTCATTTCACTGTTTTGCGGTATTAGAGAAGTAGATTTCTTTGTGCGAAAGTGATGTTTTCACAATACTAAGTACTCCCAAGTCTATCAACAATGTAGGTTTTACCGGTTTTCTAAGTCTCTCTTATTTACTTGTACTTATACTGGGAATTCTCTGTGTAAACCTCTTTAACTTCTCTAGGTACATGAATCACTGTGTACTTTCTGTTGTTTCTATCTGTTACCTATCTTTAGAAACTGATACTTTCTCTGTTCACTGTTTCCCAGTCTTAGAGAATTACATTTCTTTCTGCGAAAGTGCTGTTTTCACAGTGCTAAGTACTCCCAACTCTATCAACAATGTAGGTTTTACCAGTTTTCTAAGTCTCTCTTATTTACTTGTACTTATACTGGGAATTCTCTGTGTAAACCTCTATAACTTCTCTAGGTAGATGAATCATTGTGTACTTTCTCTTGTTTCTATCTGTTACAAATCTTGAGAAACTCGTACATTCTCTGTTCACTGTTTCCCAGTCTTAGAGAAGTAGATTTCTTTCTGCGAAAGTGGTGTTTTCACAGTGCTAAGTACTCCTAACTCTATCAGCAATGTAGGTTTTACCAGTTTTCTAAGTCCCTTTTATATACTTGTACTTATACTGGGAATTCTCTGTGTAAACTTCTGTAACTTCTCTAGGTAGATGAATCATTGTGTACTTTCTCTTGTTTCTATCTGTTACCAGTCTTGAGAAACTCATACATTCTCTGTTCACTGTTTCCCGGTCTTAGACAACTAGATTTCTCTCTGCGAAAGTGCTGTTTTCACAGTGCTAAGTACTCCCAACTCTATCAACAATGTAGGTTTTACCAGTTTTCTAAGTCTCTCTTATTTACTTTTACTTATACTGGGAATTCTCTGTGTCAACCTCTGTAACTTCTCTAGGAAGATGAATCACTGGGTACTTTCTCTTGTTTCTATGTGTGACCAATCTTGAGAAAATCATACATTCCCTTTTCACTGTTTCTCGGTCTTAAAGAAGTAGATTTCTTTCTGTGAATGTGCTGTTTTCACAGTGCTAAGTACTCCCAACTCTGTCAATAATGTAGGTTTTACCAGTTTTCTAAGTCTCTCTTATTTTCTTGTACTTATATTTGGAATTCTTTGTATAAACCTCTCTAACTTCTCTAGGTAGATGAATCAATGTGTACTTTCTCTTGTTTCTATCTGTTACCAATCTTGAGAAACTCATACATTCTGTTCACTGTTTACTGGTCTTAGAGAAGTAGATTTTTTCATGAGAAAGTGATGTTTTCACAATGCTAAATACTCCCAACTCTATCAACAATGTAGGTTTTACCAGTTTTCTAAGTCTCTCTTATTTTCTTGTACTTATACTGTGAATTATCTGTGTAAACCATTTGTAACTTCTCTAGGTACATGAATCACTGTGTACTTTCTGTTGTTTCTATCTGTTACCAATCTTTAGAAACTGATACTTTCTCTGTTCACTGTTTCCCAGTCTTAGAGAAGTAGATTTCTTTCTGCGAATGTGCTGTTTTTACAGTGCTACGTACTCCTAGCTCTATCAACAATGTAGGTTTTACCAGTTTTCTAAGTCTCTTTTATATACTTGTACTTATACTGGGAATTCTCTGTGTAAACCTCTGTAACTTCTCTAGGTAGATGAATCATTGTGTACTTTCTCTTGTTTCTATCTGTTACCAATCTTGAGAAACTCATACATTCTCTGTTCACTGTTTCCCGGTCTTAGACAACTAGATTTCTCTCTGCGAAAGTGCTGTTTTCACAGTGCTAAGTACTCCCAACTCTATCAACAATGTAGGTTTTACCAGTTTTCTAAGTCTCTCTTATTTACTTGTACTTATACTGGGAATTCTCTGTGTCAACCTCTGTAACTTCTCTAGGAAGATGAATCACTGGGTACTTTCTCTTGTTTCTATGTGTGACCAATCTTGAGAAAATCATACATTCCCTTTTCACTGTTTCCCGGTCTTAAAGAAGTAGATTTCTTTCTGTGAATGTGCTGTTTTCACAGTGCTAAGTACTCCCAGCTCTATCAACAATGTAGGTTTTACCAGTTTTCTAAGTCTCTCTTATTTTCTTGTACTTATACTGGGAATTGTCTGTGTAAACCTCTGTAACTTCTCCAGGTAGATGAATCACTGTGTACTTTCTCTTGTTTCTATCTGTTACCAATCTTGACAAAGTCATACATTCTCTGTTCACTGTTTCCCAGTCTTAGAGAAGTAGATTTCTTTCTGCGAAAGTGCTGTTTTCACAATGCTAAGTACTCCCAACTGTATGAACAATGTAGGTTTTACCGGTTTTCTAAGTCTCTCTTATTTAGGTGTACTTATACTGTGAATTGTCTGTGTAAACCTCTGTAACTTCTCTAGGTAGATGAATCATTGTGTACTTTCTCTTGTTTCTATCTGTTACCAATCTTGAGAAACTCGTACATTCTCTGTTCACTGTTTCTCGGTCTTAGACAAGTAGATTTCTCTCTGCGAAAGTGCTGTTTCCACAGTGCTAAGTACTCCCAGCTCTATCACCAATGTAGGTTTTACCAGTTTTCTAAGTCTCTCTTACCTTCTTGTACTTATACTGGGAATTGTCTGTGTAAACCTCTGTAACCTCTCTAGGTACATGAATCACTGTGTACTTTCTGTTGTTTCTATCTGTTACCAATCTTGAGAAACTGATACTTTTTCTGTTCACTGTTTCCCAGTCTTAGAGAAGTACATTTCTTTCTGCTAAAGTGCTGTTTTCACAGTGCTAAGTACTGCTAACTCTATCAACAATGTAGGTTTTACCATTTTCTAAGTCTCTCTTATTTTCTTGTACTTATACTTGGAATTCTTTGTATATACCTCTGTAACTTCTCTAGGTAGATGAATCAATGTGTACTTTCTCTTGTTTCTATCTGTTACCAATCTTTAGAAACTCATACATTCTCTGTTCACTGTTTCCTGGTCTTAGAGAAGTAGACTTCTTCATGAGAAAGTGATGTTTTCACAATGCTAAGTACTCCCAACTCTATCAACAATGTAGGTTTTACCAGCTTTCCAAGTCTCTCTTATTTTCTTGTACTTATACTTGGAATTCTCTGTGTAAACCTCTGTAACTTCTCCAGGTAGATGAATCACTGTGTACTTTCTCTTGTTTCTATCTGTTACCAATCTTGAGAAACTCATACATTCTCTGTTCACTGTTTCTCGGTCTTACAGAAGTAGATTTCTTTGTGCGAAAGTGCTGTTTTCACAGTGCTAAGTACTCCCAACTCTATCAACAATGTAGGTTTTACCAGTTTTCTAAGTCTCTCTTATTTTCTTGTACTTATACTGGGAATTCTCTGTGTAAACGTCTGTAACTTCTCTAGGTGGATGAATCACTGAGTACTTTCTCTTGTTTCTATCTTTTACCAATCTTGAGAAACTCATACGTTCTCTGTTTACTGTTTCCCGGTCTTAGACTAGTAGATTTCTCTCTGCGAAAGTGCTGTTTTCACAGTACTAAGTACTCCCAACTCTATCAACAATGTAGGTTTAACCAGTTTTCGAAGTCTCTCTTATTTTCTTGTACTTATAATTGGAATTCTCTGTGTAAACCTCTGTAACGTCTCTAGGTAGATGAATCACTGTGTACTTTCTCTTGTTTCTATGTGTTACCAATCTTGAGAAACTCATACATTGTCCTTTCACTGTTTCGCGGTATTAGAGAAGTAGATTTCTTTGTGCGAAAGTGCTGTTTTCACAGTGCTAAGTACTCCCAACTCTATCAACAATGTAGGTTTTACCAGTTTTCTAAGTCTCTCTTATTTACTTGTACTTATACTGGGAATTCTCTGTGTAAACCTCTATAACTTCTCTAGGTAGATGAATCATTGTGTACTTTCTCTTGTTTCTATCTGTTACAAATCTTGAGAAACTCGTACATTCTCTGTTCACTGTTTCCCAGTCTTAGAGAAGTAGATTTCTTTCTGCGAAAGTGCTGTTTTCACAGTGCTAAGTACTCCTAACTCTATCAGCAATGTAGGTTTTACCAGTTTTCTAAGTCCCTTTTATATACTTGTACTTATACTGGGAATTCTCTGTGTAAACCTCTGTAACTTCTCTAGGTAGATGAATCATTGTGTACTTTCTCTTGTTTCTATCTGTTACCAATCTTGAGAAACTCATACATTCTGTTCACTGTTTACTGGTCTTAGAGAAGTAGATTTTTTCATGAGAAAGTGATGTTTTCACAATGCTAAATACTCCCAACTCTATCAACAATGTAGGTTTTACCAGTTTTCTAAGTCTCTCTTATTTTCTTGTACTTATACTGGGAATTCTCTGTGTAAACCATTTGTAACTTCTCTAGGTACATGAATCACTGTGTACTTTCTGTTGTTTCTATCTGTTACCAATCTTTAGAAACTGATACTTTCTCTGTTCACTGTTTCCCAGTCTTAGAGAAGTAGATTTCTTTCTGCGAATGTGCTGTTTTTACAGTGCTACGTACTCCTAGCTCTATCAACAATGTAGGTTTTACCAGTTTTCTAAGTCTCTTTTATATACTTGTACTTATACTGGGAATTCTCTGTGTAAACCTCTGTAACTTCTCTAGGTAGATGAATCATTGTGTACTTTCTCTTGTTTCTATCTGTTACCAATCTTGAGAAACTCATACATTCTCTGTTCACTGTTTCCCGGTCTTAGACAACTAGATTTCTCTCTGCGAAAGTGCTGTTTTCACAGTGCTAAGTACTCCCAACTCTATCAACAATGTAGGTTTTACCAGTTTTCTAAGTCTCTCTTATTTACTTGTACTTATACTGGGAATTCTCTGTGTCAACCTCTGTAACTTCTCTAGGAAGATGAATCACTGGGTACTTTCTCTTGTTTCTATGTGTGACCAATCTTGAGAAAATCATACATTCCCTTTTCACTGTTTCCCGGTCTTAAAGAAGTAGATTTCTTTCTGTGAATGTGCTGTTTTCACAGTGCTAAGTACTCCCAACTCTGTCAATAATGTAGGTTTTACCAGTTTTCTAAGTCTCTCTTATTTTCTTGTACTTATACTTGGAATTCTCTGTGTAAACCTCTGTAACTTCTCTAGGTAGATGAATCACCGTGTACTTTCTCTTCTTTCTATCTGTTAGCATACATCAGACACTCATAGATTCTCTTTTCACTGTTTCCCGGTCTTAGAGAAGTAGATTTCTTTCTGCGAAAGTGCTGTTTTCACAGTGCTAAGTACTCCCAGCTCTATCAACAATGTAGGTTTTACCAGTTTTCTAAGTCTCTCTTATTTTCTTGTACTTATACTGGGAATTGTCTGTGTAAACCTCTGTAACTTCTCCAGGTAGATGAATCACTGTGTACTTTCTCTTGTTTCTATCTGTTACCAATCTTGACAAAGTCATACATTCTCTGTTCACTGTTTCCCAGTCTTAGAGAAGTAGATTTCTTTCTGCGAAAGTGCTGTTTTCACGGTGCTAAGTACTCCTAACTCTATCAACAATGTAGGTTTTATCAGTTTTCTAAGTCTCTCTTATTTTCTTGTACTTATATTTGGAATTCTTTGTATAAACCTCTCTAACTTCTCTAGGTAGATGAATCAATGTGTACTTTCTCTTGTTTCTATCTGTTACCAATCTTGAGAAACTCATACATTCTGTTCACTGTTTACTGGTCTTAGAGAAGTAGATTTTTTCATGAGAAAGTGATGGTTTCACAATGCTAAATACTCCCAGCTCTATCAACAATGTAGGTTTTACCAGTTTTCTAAGTCTCTCTTATTTTCTTGTACTTATACTTGGAATTCTCTGTGTAAACCTCTGTAACTTTTCCAGGTAGATGAATCACTGTGTACTTTCTCTTGTTTCTATCTGTTACCAATCTTGAGAAACTGATACATTCTCTGTTCACTGTTTCCCAGTCTTAGAAAAGTAGATTTCTTTCTGCGAAAGTGCTGTTTTGACAGTGCTAAGTACTCCTAGCTCTATCAACAATGTAAGTTTTACCAGTTTTCTAAGTCTCTCTTATTTTCTTGTACTTATACTTGGAATTCTCTGTGTAAACCTCTGTAACTTCTCGAGGTAGATGAATCACTGTGTACTTTCTCTTGTTTCTATCTGTTACCAATCTTGAGAAACTCATAACTTCTCATTTCACTGTTTTGCGGTATTAGAGAAGTAGATTTCTTTGTGCGAAAGTGATGTTTTCACAATACTAAGTACTCCCAAGTCTATCAACAATGTAGGTTTTACCGGTTTTCTAAGTCTCTCTTATTTACTTGTACTTATACTGGGAATTCTCTGTGTAAACCTCTTTAACTTCTCTAGGTACATGAATCACTGTGTACTTTCTGTTGTTTCTATCTGTTACCTATCTTTAGAAACTGATACTTTCTCTGTTCACTGTTTCCCAGTCTTAGAGAATTACATTTCTTTCTGCGAAAGTGCTGTTTTCACAGTGCTAAGTACTCCTAACTCTATCAACAATTTAGGTTTAACCAGTTTTCGAAGTCTCTCTTATTTTCTTGTACTTATACTTGGAATTCTCTATGTAAACCTCTGTAACTTCTCCAGGTAGATGAATCACTGTGTACTTTCCCTTGTTTCTATCTGTTACCAATCTTGAGAAAGTCATACATTCTCTGTTCACTGTTTCCCCGTCTTAGAGAAGTAGATTTCTTTCTGCGAAAGTGCTGTTTTCACAGTGCTAAGTACTACCAACTCTTTCAACAATGTAGGTTTTACCATTTTTCTAAGTCTCTCTTATTTTCTTGTACTTATACCTGGAATTCTCTGTGTAAACCTCTGTAACTTCTCCAGGTAGACGAATCACTGTGTACTTTCTCTTGTTTCTATCTGTTACCAATCTTGAGAAACTCATACATTCTCTGTTCAATGTTTCCCAGTCTTAAAAAAGTAGATTTCTTTCTGCGAAAGTGCTGTTTTGACAGTGCTAAGTACTCCTAGCTCTATCAACAATGTAAGTTTTACCAGTTTTCTAAGTCTCTCTTATTTTCTTGTTCTTATACTTGGAATTCTCTGTGTAAACCTCTGTAACTTCTCTAGGTAGATGAATCACTGTGTACTTTCTCTTGTTTCTATCTGTTACCATACATCAGACACTCATACATTCACTTTTCACTGTTTCCCGGTCTTAGAGAAGTAGATTTCTTTCTGCGAAAGTGCTGTTTTCACAGTGCTAAGTACTCCCAACTCTATCAACAATGTAGGTTTTACCAGTTTTTTAAGTCTCTCTTATATACTTGTACTTATACTGCGAATTCTCTGTGTCAACCACTGTAACTTCTCTAGGAAGATGAATCACTGTGTACTTTCTCTAGTTTCTATGTGTTACCAATCTTTAGAAACTCATACCTTCTCTTTTCACTGTTTCGCGGTATTTGAGAAGTAGATTTCTTTGTGCGAAAGTGATGTTTTCACAATGCTAAGTACTCCCAACTGTATAAACAATGTAGGTTTTACCGGTTTTCTAAGTCTCTCTTATTTAGGTGTACTTATACTGTGAATTGTCTGTGTAAACCTCTGTAACTTCTCTAGGTAGATGAATCATTGTGTACTTTCTCTTGTTTCTATCTGTTACCAATCTTGAGAAACTCGTACATTCTCTGTTCACTGTTTCTCGGTCTTAGACAAGTAGATTTCTCTCTGCGAAAGTGCTGTTTCCACAGTGCTAAGTACTCCCAGCTCTATCAACAATGTAGGTTTTACCAGTTTTCTAAGTCTCTCTTACCTTCTTGTACTTATACTGGGAATTGTCTGTGTAAACCTCTGTAACCTCTCTAGGTACATGAATCACTGTGTACTTTCTGTTGTTTCTATCTGTTACCAATCTTGAGAAACTGATACTTTTTCTGTTGACTGTTTCCCAGTCTTAGAGAAGTAGATTTCTTTCTGCTAAAGTGCTGTTTTCACAGTGCTAAGTACTGCTAACTCTATCAACAATGTAGGTTTTACCATTTTCTAAGTCTCTCTTATTTTCTTGTACTTATACTTGGAATTCTTTGTATATACCTCTGTAACTTCTCTAGGTAGATGAATCAATGTGTACTTTCTCTTGTTTCTATCTGTTATTAATCTTGAGAAACTCATACATTCTCTGTTCACTGTTTACTGGTCTTAGAGAAGTAGACTTCTTCATGAGAAAGTGATGTTTTCACAATGCTAAGTACTCCCAACTCTATCAACAATGTAGGTTTTACCAGTTTTCTAAGTCTCTCTTATTTTCTTGTACTTATACTGGGAATTCTCTGTGTAAACGTCTGTAACTTCTCTAGGTGGATGAATCACTGAGTACTTTCTCTTGTTTCTATCTTTTACCAATCTTGAGAAACTCATACGTTCTCTGTTTACTGTTTCCCGGTCTTAGACTAGTAGATTTCTCTCTGCGAAAGTGCTGTTTTCACAGTACTAAGTACTCCCAACTCTATCAACAATGTAGGTTTAACCAGTTTTCGAAGTCTCTCTTATTTTCTTGTACTTATACTTGGAATTCTCTGTGTAAACCTCTGTAACGTCTCTAGGTAGATGAATCACTGTGTACTTTCTCTTGTTTCTATGTGTTACCAATCTTGAGAAACTCATACATTGTCCTTTCACTGTTTCGCGGTATTAGAGAAGTAGATTTCTTTGTGCGAAAGTGATGTTTTCACAATGCTAAGTACTCCCAACTCTATCAACAATGTAGGTTTTTACCCGTTTTCTAAGTCTCTCTTATTTACTTGTACTTATACCGGGAATTCTCTGTGTAAACCTCTGTAACTTCCCTAGGTAGATGAATCATTGTGTACTTTCTCTTGTTTCTATCTGTTACCAATCTTGAGAAACTCATACATTCTCTGTTCACTGTTTCCCGGTCTTAGAGAAGTAGATTTCTTTCGGCGAAAGTGATGTTTTCACACTGCTAAGTACTCTCAACTCAGTCAACAATGTAGGTTTTAACTGTTTTCTAAGTCTCTTTTATTTTCTTGTACTTATACTAGGAATTCTCTGTGTAAACCTCTGTAACTTCTCTAGCGAGATGAATCACTGTGTACTTTCTCTTATTTCTATCTGTTACCAATCTTGAGAAACTCATACATTCTCTGTTCACTGTTTCCCCGTCTTAGAGAAGTAGATTTCTTTCTGCGCAAGTGCTGTTTTCACAGTGCTAAGTACTCTCAGCTCTATCAACAATGTAGGTTTTACCAGTTTTCTAAGTCTCTCTTATTTTCTTGTACTCATACTTGGAATTCTTTGTATAAACCTCTGTAACTTCTCTAGGTAGATGAATCAATGTGTACTTTCTCTTGTTTCTATCTGTTACCAATCTTGGGAAACTCATACATTCTCTGTTCACAGTTTCGCGGTATTAGAGAAGTAAATTTCTTTGGGCGAAAGTGATGTTTTCACAATGCTAAGTACTCCTAACTCTATCAACAATGTAGGCTTTACCGGTTTTCTAAGTTTCTCTTATTTACTTATACTTATACTGGGAATTCTCTGTGTAAACCACTATAACTACTCTAGGTAGATGAATCATTGTGTACTTTCTCTTGTTTCTATCTGTTACCAATCTTGAGAAACTCATACATTCTCTATTCACTGTTTCCCGGTCTTAGAGAAGTAGATTTCTTTCTGCGAAAGTGATGTTTTCACAGTGCTAAGTACTCCAAGCTCTATCAACAATGTAGGTTTTATCAGTTTTCTAACTCTCTTATTTTCTTGTACTTATACTTGAAATTCTTTGTATAAACCTCTGTAACTTCTCTAGGTAGATGAATCACTGTGTACTTTCTCTTGTTTCTATCTGTTACCAATCTTGAGAAACTCATACATTCTCTGTTCCCTGTTTCCCCGTCTTAGCGAAGTAGATTTCTTTCTGCGAAAGTGCTGTTTTCACAGTGCTAAGTACTCCCAGCTCTATCAACAAAGTAGGTTTTACCAGTTTTCTAAGTCTCTCTTATTTTCTTGTACTCATACTTGGAATTCTTTGTATAAACCTCTGTAACTTCTCTAGGTAGATGAATCAATGTGTACTTTCTCTTGTTTCTATCTGTTACCAATCTTGGGAAACTCATACATTCTCTGTTCACAGTTTCGCGGTCTTAGAGAAGTAGATTTCTTTGTGCGAAAGTGATGTTTACAAAATGCTAAGTACAACCAACTGTATCAACAATGTAGGTTTTACCAGTTTTCGAAGTCTCTCTTATTTACTTGTACTTATACTGGGAATTGTCTGTGTAAACCTCTGTAACTTCTCTAGGTAGATGAATCACTGTGTACTTTCTTTTGTTTCCATCTGTTACCAATCTTGAGAAACTGATACATTCTCTGTTCACTGTTTCCCGGTCTTAGACAAATAGATTTCTCTCTGTGAAAGTGCTGTTTCCACAGTGCTAAGTACTCCCAGCTCTATCAGCAATGTAGGTTTTACCAGTTTTCTAAGTCTCTCTTACCTTCTTGTACTTATACTGGGAATTCTCTGTGTAAACCTATGTAACTTCTCTAGGTACATGAATCACTGTGTACTTTCTCTTGTTTCTATCTGTTACCAATCTTGAGAAACTGATACTTTCTCTGTTCACTGTTTCCCAGTCTTAGAGAAGTAGATTTCTTTCTGCGAAAGTGCTGTTTTCACGGTGCTAAGTACTCCTAACTCTATCAACAATGTAGGTTTTATCAGTTTTCTAAGTCTCTCTTATTTTCTTGTACTTATACTTGGAATTCTTTGTATAAACCTCTGTAACTTCTCTAGGTAGGTGAATCAATGTGTACTTTCTCTTGCTTCTATCTGTTACCAATCTTGAGAAACTCATACATTCTGTTCACTGTTTCCTGGTCTTTGAGAAGTAGATTTCGTTCTGCGAAAGTGCTGTTTTCACAGTGCTATGTACTCCCAACTCTATCAACAGTGTAGCTTTTACCAGTTTTCTAAGTCTCTTTTATTTACTTGTACTTATTCTGGGAATTCTCTGTGTCAACCTCTGTAACTTCTCTAGGAAGATGAATCACTGTGTACTTTCTCTTGTTTCTATGTGTTACCAATCTTGAGAAACTCATACCTTCTCTTTTCACTGTTTCGCGGTATTAGAGAAGTAGATTTCCTTGTGCGAAAGTGTTGTTTTCACAATGCTAAGTCCTCCCAACTCTATCAACAATGTAGATTTTACCAGTTT
>CM053153.1:98153814-98156314 GCA_028571685.1 Heterohyrax brucei | reverse complement strand
AACTCATACATTCTCTGTTCACTGTTTCCCCGTCTTAGAGAAGTAGATTTCTTTCTGCGCAAGTGCTGTTTTCACAGTGCTAAGTACTCTCAGCTCTATCAACAATGTAGGTTTTACCAGTTTTCTAAGTCTCTCTTATTTTCTTGTACTCATACTTGGAATTCTTTGTATAAACCTCTGTAACTTCTCTAGGTAGATGAATCAATGTGTACTTTCTCTTGTTTCTATCTGTTACCAATCTTGGGAAACTCATACATTCTCTGTTCACAGTTTCGCGGTATTAGAGAAGTAAATTTCTTTGGGCGAAAGTGATGTTTTCACAATGCTAAGTACTCCTAACTCTATCAACAATGTAGGTTTTACCGGTTTTCTAAGTTTCTCTTATTTACTTATACTTATACTGGGAATTCTCTGTGTAAACCACTATAACTTCTCTAGGTAGATGAATCATTGTGTACTTTCTCTTGTTTCTATCTGTTACCAATCTTGAGAAACTCATACATTCTCTATTCACTGTTTCCCGGTCTTAGAGAAGTAGATTTCTTTCTGCGAAAGTGATGTTTTCACAGTGCTAAGTACTCCAAGCTCTATCAACAATGTAGGTTTTATCAGTTTTCTAACTCTCTTATTTTCTTGTACTTATACTTGAAATTCTTTGTATAAACCTCTGTAACTTCTCTAGGTAGATGAATCACTCTGTACTTTCTCTTGTTTCTATCTGTTACCAATCTTGAGAAACTCATACATTCTCTGTTCCCTGTTTCCCCGTCTTAGCGAAGTAGATTTCTTTCTGCGAAAGTGCTGTTTTCACAGTGCTAAGTACTCCCAGCTCTATCAACAAAGTAGGTTTTACCAGTTTTCTAAGTCTCTCTTATTTTCTTGTACTCATACTTGGAATTCTTTGTATAAACCTCTGTAACTTCTCTAGGTAGATGAATCAATGTGTACTTTCTCTTGTTTCTATCTGTTACCAATCTTGGGAAACTCATACATTCTCTGTTCACAGTTTCGCGGTCTTAGAGAAGTAGATTTCTTTGTGCGAAAGTGATGTTTACAAAATGCTAAGTACAACAAACTGTATCAACAATGTAGGTTTTACCAGTTTTCGAAGTCTCTCTTATTTACTTGTACTTATACTGGGAATTGTCTGTGTAAACCTCTGTAACTTCTCTAGGTAGATGAATCACTGTGTACTTTCTTTTGTTTCCATCTGTTACCAATCTTGAGAAACTGATACATTCTCTGTTCACTGTTTCCCGGTCTTAGACAAATAGATTTCTCTCTGTGAAAGTGCTGTTTCCACAGTGCTAAGTACTCCCAGCTCTATCAGCAATGTAGGTTTTACCAGTTTTCTAAGTCTCTCTTACCTTCTTGTACTTATACTGGGAATTCTCTGTGTAAACCTCTGTAACTTCTCTAGGTACATGAATCACTGTGTACTTTCTCTTGTTTCTATCTGTTACCAATCTTGAGAAACTGATACTTTCTCTGTTCACTGTTTCCCAGTCTTAGAGAAGTAGATTTCTTTCTGCGAAAGTGCTGTTTTCACGGTGCTAAGTACTCCTAACTCTATCAACAATGTAGGTTTTATCAGTTTTCTAAGTCTCTCTTATTTTCTTGTACTTATACTTGGAATTCTTTGTATAAACCTCTGTAACTTCTCTAGGTAGATGAATCAATGTGTACTTTCTCTTGCTTCTATCTGTTACCAATCTTGAGAAACTCATACATTCTGTTCACTGTTTCCTGGTCTTTGAGAAGTAGATTTCGTTCTGCGAAAGTGCTGTTTTCACAGTGCTATGTACTCCCAACTCTATCAACAGTGTAGCTTTTACCAGTTTTCTAAGTCTCTTTTATTTACTTGTACTTATTCTGGGAATTCTCTGTGTCAACCTCTGTAACTTCTCTAGGAAGATGAATCACTGTGTACTTTCTCTTGTTTCTATGTGTTACCAATCTTGAGAAACTCATACCTTCTCTTTTCACTGTTTCGCGGTATTAGAGAAGTAGATTTCCTTGTGCGAAAGTGTTGTTTTCACAATGCTAAGTCCTCCCAACTCTATCAACAATGTAGATTTTACCAGTTTTCTAAGTCTCTCTTATTTAATTGTACTTATACTGAGAATTCCCTGTGTAAATCACTATAACTTCTCTAGGTAGATGAATCATTGTGTACTTTCTCTTGTTTCTGTCTTTTACCAATCTTGAGAAACTCATACATTCTCTTTTCAATGTTTCCCGGTCTTAGACAAGTATATTTCTCTCTGCGAAAGTGCTCTTTTCACAGTGCTAAATACTCCCAACTCTATCAACAATGTAGGTTTTACCAGTTTTCTAAGTCTCTCTTATTTTCTTGTACTTATACTTGGAATTCTCTCTGTAAACCTCTGTAACTTTTCCAGGTAGATGAATCACTGTGTACTTTCTCTTGTTTCTATCTGTTACCAATCTTGAGAAACTCATACATTCTCTGTTCAATGTTTCCCGGTCCTAGACAAGT